>SJYX01019558.1:290368-323329 GCA_006410675.1 Oreotragus oreotragus
ATCTCATCCTCGGTCGTCCCCTTCTCCTCCTGCCCCCAATCCCTCCCAGCATCAGAGTCTTTTCCAATGAGTCAACTCTTCGCATGAGGTGGCCAAAGTACTGGAGTTTCAGCTTTAGCATCATTCCTTCCAAAGAAATCCCAGGGTTGATCTCCTTCAGAAGGGACTGGTTGGATCTCCTTGCAGTCCAAGGCACTCTCAAGAGTCTTCTCCAACACCACAGTTCAAAACCATCAATTCTTCGGCGCTCAGCTTTCTTCACAGTCCAACTTTCACATCCATACATGACCACAGGAAAAACCATAGCCTTGACTAGGCAGACCTTAGTCAGCAAAGTAATGTCTCTGCTTTTCAATATACTATCCAGGTTGTTCATAACTTTTCTTCCAAGGAGTAAGCGTCTTCTAATTGCATGGCTGCAGTCACCATCTGCAGTGATTTTGGAGCCCCCAAAAATAAAGTCTCACACTGTTTCCACTGTTTCCCCATCTATTTCCCATGAAGTGATGGGACTGGATGCCATGATCTTCGTTTTCTGAATGCTGAGCTTTAAGCCAACTTTTTCGCTCTCCTCCTTCACTTTCATCAAGATGCTTTTTAGCTCCTCCTCACTTTCTGCCATAAGGGTGGTGTCATCAGCATAGTGTAACCTTATACATTTCTTGAAATTCCTTCCTCCTCAATTCCTTTAATATCACCCTTTCCTATCTTTCCCCCTACTTATATAATCTTTCAGTTCTTTCTCAAAAAATGTTTCTCAGCTTTTCAGGTCTTTGTTTTATTTTTTCCTTGTTTATTTCTACCAACTCAACTATCTTAGACAATCTTGCCCTTCTGATTATTGCCTCTGATTATCAGCTATTGATCAATAATCTCTAGAATAAGCAATTCCCAACTTCTACCCTAAGTTACAGTTCCATGGACTTTCTTGTACCTTTAATAATTAAAATTCAGCTATTGAAAGATTCCTGCACGCATGCTAAGTCACTTCAGTTGTGTCTGACTCTGTGCAACCCTGTGGACTGCATCCTGCCAGGCTCATCTGTCCATGGGATTCTCCAAGCAAGAATACTGGATTGGGTGCTCCCACCCAGGGATCAAACCCATATCTCTTAAGTCTACCTACATTGACAAGCAGGTTCTATACCATTAGTACCACCTGGGAAGCCCTGAAAGACCCTTATATGACAACAGTTATACCAGATGTGTATCAGAACACATATCCATTACTACCTGTGCTCTCATTCATTCAATCATCATGGCCATCCTATAAAGTAGATACAATTCCTTTTTTAGAATGAGCAGAGACATGGAATTTATATAATCTGCCAAATGTCATATAGTTAAAAGGTACTGACACTGGGAGTTAAGCTCAGGATCAGTGAAATCCCATTTCAGAATAATATTTACTACTTAATCAGATTCCATGAAATCAACATTTTCACATTTATTTTATCATTTCCAAATCAAGTCATTCCTACTTACATGATTTCTGTCTCCATCCATGACATTAATATTACCAGCAACAATATAGAACACTTTCAAGTTATATTTAATTCCCCTATCTAACTTTCCCTTATCCATTTGGTCACTAAACCATATTCTATGTTTGAAAAGTCTCTTGAAGAACCACTGCCTCTTCATTGCAGTTTTCAAGTAGCCAACCCACTATTCTCCCAGAGGTCTGTGCCCTCCAGCTTACCTTCCATTTCTCTGAGAGTTTTTTTCTAAATGAATCTGACTGACCTCTGGAGAAGATGGCTATCTGAGTACACATGGGCAGTTCTCTTCTCCATTTTCTAAGATTTCAATCAAAATGATCAATGAAACTTCAAAACCCGGTATTGGAAACTACAAGGAATGGCATATTACAAAATTGAAGAATGTTTTCAAGGTATAGTGCTGAAGGATTTGGGCCCAAGTAAGACTCTTTACTTGTTAAGAAGTAATTTATCCAAGACGCAAGTAAAGAGAACCAGCAGGATTTCACAAGTATGCTCAATTTTGGAGATATGAGGCTGAAGGTGAAAGAAGAGTGTGCAGCAATGGGGAAATCTGATAGAGTACCACAGCTGAGATCCCAGGTAGACATCAGACAGATGCCAACTCTCCACTTCCCTTCAACTGTAAGGGCAGATATTAGGTTCTCTGGGTGGTCTAAGGCAGCTACCCTCCCCTCGACTTCATGCAAAACTTAGGGACTACTTCCATCAGCCAAATTGGAGAAGGTATTCACATGCTATGGTAGCCCTAACATTTCTCTGTCAATGTCCTGGACTTCTTTGATACTTCTATGTGTTTAGGGGTACAAATGCTATAAATATTGTCTAAGCCATTTCACACTAACTTCTTTATAAATTCAAAATCATGTGGCCTTGAACCTCACTTTGGAGTATGGCATCTATTATCTTGGATCTTTAAAAGAAATCCCCACTTTAATATCTTATTACTTTAATACCCTGGGTAATTCTCTCTCACTCAAGACAGAGACTTTTACTCTTGCTTTCTCTTCTGCCTGGAATATTCATCCCTGAGGTGGTTTTTGTTTTTTTTTGGGGGGGGCTGACTATTCCATGTCCTTCAGGTCTTTGCTCAAATATTGTCTTCTCTGACCTTCTGTGAGCATCCCAGCTTACAGAAGCTTAAATCCCTTATTCTACCTTAATTCCCTCTCTATTTTTCTCCATAGTACTTTTCTTCTATCATACTATTTTCAAATTTTTATTTTATTTTCTCTCTCCTCCCACTTAAATGTAAGTTCCATAAAGGGCACTATAAAAAAATACTATTACTATTATAATAATAAATACTATCATGAATACTATCATATGAATACTATTATACCTCTGTGAAATATTCCAGGAATCAGATTTAGGAACAGCACTGTTTCTGGCCTGCATATAGCATGCCAGATAAGAAAACCACTGGCTAATATGAAAGCATACTGTAATTCACAAGAAAGGACCAACGTGAGGGTAAGAAAAAATATTGCCCTATAAAATCAAGTTAATTTAAAAAATAAGAGAAAACATTTGTACACATGTACACATAAGTTATGTGTGTGTGTGTGTGTATGTGCACTCTAAGCCAAATCAAAGAAAAAACAAAACAGTCTTCTAAGCACATAGTTTATGTGAAATAAAGATAAGCAATAACAAATGGGAACAAAAACTAGATTCTGACCAAAAGATCATTATCACATAGGAATCACAAGGAAAGAATGACAAGCAGGCTTCTGCCAAAGAAAATCAAATAATTGAAGTAGAAAATAGTATTTACAACCATAAATTAGTAAATTAGCAAAATGATTACACACAGGAAAAGAGAAAATAGAGAATACTGCAAAATTTCTACTTCATACAATTGTATACATGGTAATAACCTCTCCTGAGTTAGAATTAACTGAGAAAGAGCAGGACAGTTTGAATGAGGTTTTAGAAATGTTGAAGTCTGAATGCCTGCAAACACGTCCAGGGTAAACTTGGAAGTATAAATATGGCCTCAAGAGAAGGCTGTGGTTAATGACACATTACTGGGGATCTTTGACATGTACGTGGTAGTCCAAGCCTCGAGAGTACAGAGACCATCATGGTATGTGGTGGTGATGATTTAGTCACTAAGTCATGTCCAACTCTTGTGACCTTATGGACTATAGACTACCAGGCTCCCCTGTCGATGGGATTTGTCAGGCAAGAGTACTGGAGTGGGTTGCCATTTCCTTCCCCAGGGGATCTTCCTGACCCAGGGATCAAACCCAGGTCTCCTGCATTGCAGGTAGATTCTTTACTGACTGAGATACCAGGGAAGTCACACCTAGGTAGAACACATAAATTTATAAGACAGCTCAACAACAAAGTAGTTGGATAGAAGAGAGATAAGGAAGTGAAGCAGTGTGTCACAGGAAACAAGGGAAGTGAAAGTTTCCTGAGGAAATGCCTTTCAAAATGAACAATGACAAACATCTGTCTGGTGACATAAGCTCCAGAGAGAGGTCTTATTGTCCACATTTCCCTATATTTATTCTTGCTGGTGGCTCAGTGATAAAGAATCTGCCAGCCAATGCAAGAGACAACAAGTTTGAGAAGATCAAGAAGATCTTCCCTGGGTCAAGAAGATCCCTTGGAGATATGCATTTTACTGTAAATTTGATCATTTACAATTAAACCATAGACTTGCATGCTAGTTCACAGAAACAATGCCAAGACAGGTTGAGGGCATTAAGAAATAAGTTTTGCAATTTTAGGGACTAATATGACAAAGTCTGTGATACAAAGAGAGCATAATTTAAAATCCCATGTATTTTGCTCTTTACTAAACCGTTAAAAGTCAAATCAATAAAAATATACATTAAAATGACTATGTGCTTAAGTTCTTATTCTATGATTGCATTAGATGGCTGGATGGCATCATGGACTCGATGGACGTGAGTCTGAGTGAACTCTGGGAGATGGTGATGAACAGGGAGGCCTGGTGTGCTGTGATTCATGGGGTCACAAAGAGTCGGACACGACTGAGCGACTGAACTGAACTGAACAAAAACTAGAAATTATTTTTGAGCATATCTTTACATCCTTATATTTCTCCAGGCAATGCTATCTGTCTTTCTTTCTCTAAACTAGCCTTGATAACAAATCCTTTTGACCTCATGCTGCTATATCAGCTACATCTGCTGCTACTGCTGGTAAGTCACTTCAGTCGTGTCCGACTCTGTGCAACCCCATAGACAGCAGCCCACCAGGCTCCCCTGTCCCTGAGATTCTCCAGGCAAGAACACTGGAGTGGGTTGCCATTTCCTTCTCCAATGCAGGAAAGTGAAAAGTGAAATTGAAGTCGCTCAGTCGTGTCCAACCCCTCAGCGAGCCCATGGACTGCAGCCTTCCAGGCTACTCCATCCATGGGATTTTCCAGGCAAGAGTACTGGAGTAGGGTGCCATTGCCTTTTCCATAAGATATATCTGAGTGTTTCCTAATTCATAGCCTACCTGGCAGAAACTCTGCTTTATTCAGATAGTGTCTGAATAAGCAACCTCTTCAAAGAAAGTACTTAATTATAATACATAATTATATCAGAGTCTTGCTATAAAATGGACTTCTATTACTGTAAGCCCACAAATATAGGCAAAGACTTTCATCCCAAGTACAACAAAATACTTGTTATATTGGAAAAGCTTTATATATCTTTATAACTTTCCTGATTTTATTTGTATTAATTCTGAAAGATATGTCATTAACTATTCTAATGAGGAAAAATGGTGATACAGAAAAAAATATTAAAATATCTGGAAAATAAGAGATATTGGGAATAATAAAGAAGGGAGACAATGAGGAAAAGAGATTCAAATGAATTAATTTTTACTTAAAAATTAATTAGGGTTAGTTTCTCCTTTACGAGAATCAATTAAATAATACTCTCATTGTAACTTTTCTCAACATCCACTAAATAGTATAGAATTTTGCAGAAGGTACCAATTCCCAGGACTCAATCACGGAAGTAGAAGTAGAAACTTCTAACCTAAAGCACAGGCAGAAGATTGTCATTAAAAGTTTCACTTGCAACTGTGACTCCAGGAGAGAACTGATAACTTAAATGACCCATGATTAAAGACAAAAGCTTAAGGAACACTGATGCTGAACCATAACAAACTAATGAGAGCATGAAAACAATAAAGATACAAATTTGCTTCAAGCTCACCTTCATCAGATTTTAAGCTCCATTATTCTGTCCAGAAGTCATTAACAATATATTTTTTAAAAACCCTCTTTTTGTGGCATCTTTGTCAGGTTTTGGTATTAGGGTGATGGTGGCCTCATAGAATGAGTTTGGAAGTTTACCTTCCTCTGCAATTTTCTGGAAGAGTTTGAGTAGGATAGGTGTTAGCTCTTCTCGAAATTTTTGGTAGAATTCAGCTGTGAAGCCGTCTGGACCTGGGCTTTTGTTTCCTGGAAGATTTCTGATTACAGTTTCAATTTCCGTGCTTGTGATGGGTCTGTTAAGATTTTCTATTTCTTCCTGGTTCAGTTTTGGAAAGTTGTATTTTTCTAAGAATTTGTCCATTTCTTCCACGTTGTCCAATTTATTGGCATATAATTGCTGATAGTAGTCTCTTATGATTCTTTGTATTTCTGTGTTGTCTGTTGTGATCTCTCCATTTTCATTTCTGATTTTATTGATTTGATTTTTCTCCCTTTGTTTCTTGATGAGTCTGGCTAATGGTTTGTCAATTTTATTTATCAGCTTCAAGCTCACCTTCATCAGATTTTAAGCTCCATTATTCTGTCCAGAAGTCATTAACAATATATTTTAAAAAAACCCTCTAAGTACTTCAAAAAACAATATTAAAAAGAGTGAAATTAATGGAGATCCTATCCATGTAGCTTTTCACATAATGAGAATAAAGTCTCTCCATCGTTGCAATTTGCAGTTAAGTACAAACAGGCTCAATTTTCTATCTATCACATGGGGAAAAGCACTAAAATAATGTTTTAAACTGTTAATTTGTAGGCACAAGATGTAAGCATCATATTGTAAAAGTATTTTTATGCTATAAACATAAAAAAATTGTAATTTACATTTTAACACAAAAACACAAAACCTGTCCTTTTAGTCTTTTTAAATATCTAAAGTAAATGAATTGTATCATTTGTCATATCAAAATAAGAAATTCCCTTTTAATATTCATAATTATATTTCATGACACGACACTTAACTGTATCTCAAATATATCATTTCTTATTTTTAAAATACATTCTGTTAAAAACTAACAATACTTAATGGTGTTCAAGAAACCACACAGAACGATAGTAGGAGTTCATGAGCCATGTATGTTGAAAAAGTATGTTCTTAGACAAGCATGATTGATTCCATTATACTACTCATGACAAAAATGACTTAGAAATAAAAGTAATTTGTGTGCACCATTACACAGCTGATGAGTGACAACACTGAAATTTAAATCAGAACTTTGAGACTCTAAACTCATTTTATGAAATCATGATATCAGTGAATGAATTCTATTAGCTCGAGATTTCTAAATAAAGTTATTTCCATATCTAGTGAGTGCAAGATCAGTCACTCAGTCATGTCTGACTCTTTCCAAGCACATGGACTATAGCTCATCAGATTATCACAGCAAGAATCCTGGAGTAGGTTGGCATTTCCTCCTCCAGATGATCTTCCCAACCCAGGTATCAAATCCACATCTCCTGTGGCTCCTGCATTGACAGGCAGATTCCCTACCATTGAGCCACCTAGGAAGCCCTCCCGTATCTAGTATATGACTTTGCTGAGACAAAATCAAATAATAATACCAATATAATTAAATGAATAATTCAGTATAACAAATATTGTCTTTAATCTCTATCCACATATTTACTATTTAAAAATGAAATGATTATATCAGCCATCTGGTTATTAACAAATCCAAACTAAAATTTCTTTCCCCAATATCACTAATGATTTCCTATTAACTCTAAAGGCTATTTTCCAGTTTTCATTGATTTTGGTGTCTCACCAGTGGGCTATTTCCCCTCAAATGTTCTCCTGTAGTTCTTGTCATAATACTATCCTGAATTTTTTTTTTCTATCTCTTTACCTCTTTGTCTATATACAAACACTGTAGAGGAAAATGTCGAGTTAAGTTCACATTGACAGAAATTCCAGATACAGACACTGCTTGATGAAATTAACTGTAAACATATCAATGCAACAAAAATGTGAGAGTCAGCAACATTATCCAGGATACACACAGATGTAAACTTCTAGGTTCTAAAGTTCTCACTAAGGAATGCACAGTTGTAGAGGATTCTACTAAGGACAGTCACATCAGATCAGACTTACAAGAAGCAGAGCTGTCCCATCATGACTTAACCTTACACATAGAAGCAATTCAGCATGCAGTCTGAGATTAAAGATGAAGACTGAAGGTACATCTTTTAAACTTCAAGTTGTATAATTTATAACATGGTTGCAAGACTACTATACATAATACAATCAAGTATTTTTCAGTTCAGTTCAGTCACTCAATCATGTCTGACTCTTTGCAACCCCATGGACTGTAGCATCCCAGGCTTCCCTGTCCATCGCCAACACATGGAGCTTATTCAAACTCATGTCCATCAAGTCAGTGATGCTAGCCAACCATCTCATCCTCTGCTGTTCCCTTCTCCTCCCTCCTTCAATCTTTCCCAGCATCAGGGTCTTTTCAAATGAGTCAGTTCTTCACATCAGGTGGCCAAAGTACTGCAGTTTCAGCTTCAGCATCAGTCCTTCCAATGAATATTCAGGACTCACTTCCTTTAGGGAAGTTGGATCTCCTTGCAGTCCAAGGAACTCTCAACAGTCTTCTCGAACACCACAGTTCAAAAGCATCAATTCTTCAGTGTTCAGCTTTCTTCACAGTCCAACTCTCACATCCATACATGACCACTGGAAAAACCATAGCCTTGACTAGACGGACTTTACTTGGCAAAGTAATGTCTCTCCTTTTTAATATGCTGTGTAGGTTGATCATAACTTTTCTTCCAAGAAGCAAGCGTCTTTTAATATCATGGCTGCAGTTACCATCTGCAGTGATTTTGGAGCCCAAAAAAATAGTCTGTCACTGTTTCCACCGTTTCTTCATCTATTTCCCATGAAGTGATGGGACCAGAGGCCATGATCTTAGTTTTCTGGATGTTGAGTTTTAAGCCAACTTTTTCACTCTCTTCTTTCACTTTCATCAGGAGGCTCTTTAGTTCTTCTTCACTTTCTGCCATAAGGGTGGTGTCATCTGCATATCTGAGCTTATTGATATTTCTCCTGGCAATCTTGATTCCAGCTTGTGCTTCATACAGCCCGACATTTCACATGATGTACTCTGCATATAAGTTAAATAAGTAGGGTGATAATATACAGTCTTGACATACTCCTTTCCCAATTTGGAACCAGTCTGTTGTTCCCTGTCCAGTTCTAGAAAGTAGTTTTAAAAGTCCTTAATCTTCATATTCAGACTCTCTAGGAAAGCATAGTCCAACTTCAGGTTGGACTGATGTAATAATCCAATAATTCCTAGTTATTTCATTTAATATTCTCTAAAACAAACCCAATAGCCTAGGAGTAAGAAAAGGTTGCAGCCTTTTTCGATAATTTGATATAGAAACGACATCTTTCCAGGCTCTCTTCATCAGCAACAGATTCAAACTCAAGGCCAGTTTATACTGACCATGCAGAAATAAGCACATTTCAAGGATGCCGGGTATAGCTAAAAAGAACTCCCTGAGATGTGACTGAACACTTTTGTTCAAGTAGAGATGACCCACTACCCAAGCTCTGATGTGGGCACATAATCCAGGCATGACCAATCAGGGTATATACATCTCTGGAGACACTAGGATTGGGCCATGTGTCAAAATGTGACCAAAGTTAGACATTTTTCTGGAATTTGGGGAAAGATGACTTTTTAGCAGGATTGTTACCCTAAAAAGATTTTTAAATATTTGGTTACTTACATTCTTTGCCACCTGCTAGGGAAAGCTTGCTTGAGAATGTATACAGTATAATCTATATGAAATGGAGGAAAATCAAACTGAGAGATGGAAATAGACAACAGATTACATTGTTTATTTTCATCTGACCATACATAAATGCTTGGATGTTTCATTTATGTGAGTTAATGCATTCTTCTTCTTCTTCTTTTTTTTTTTTTTTGCTTAAGTCAATTTGAATTGGTTTTACAGAAATACATAGAAAATTAGAAAATCATATACTGCAGAAATTTAGAAAATTTTATCTATCTTCATATTTTCAACAATGACCTGGTTTAATCTACATAGAGGTGTCACCAAGTTGGGAAAGTCAGCCTTATGTGCACAGTCATTTGCTCCCCATTCACTACATAAGAATAGGCCTTGGGCCTGGAACACTTCCTTATCAAGTAATGGAGCTCCTGCAGACTATTTCAGGTTTATGCCCTTTTATGGGAATATCTGGGTTTCCCTGGTGGCTCAGTGGTAAAGAATCCACCTGCAATGCAGGAAACTTTAATTTGATCCCTGGGTCGGGAAGACCCCCTGGAGTAGGAAACGGCAACCCACTCCAATATTCTTGCCTGGGAAATCCTATGGACAGAAGAGCCTTGGCAGGCTGAAGTCCACAGGGTGGCAAAAAGCCAGACATGACCTAGCAACTAAACAATAACAGCAATGGGAATATCTTGCCCAGTTTCAGGTTCATTTTGTTCTAGTAAGTAGTGCAGTGATGGTCCTCATTAACAATGGTTCTCAGCTTTCAGGACTTTAGACTCCACAGGGGCATTGAGTTGCTTCTGCTGTACAAGACAGGTGCCTGATCTCTGTTGGCTGCCAGGAGGAGACTCTACTAGCCATGGGGAACCAACATACTGGAGTTGATCCTCTGCCATCTCTTCTCTATTTAAGAGACATAGAGAACACTCCATCTAGTGTTTGACAGAACTGTGTTTTCTTTGTTGACTCCAGTATTAACATACAATGGGCAGAAGCATTTGACTGCTATCCTAATGGTTAACATCATGATATCTCTGTTATCTTCTATGTAGCTGGAGTCCTCCCCTGGCCTGGGAGCCAGTGTACAGCGTTCTGTTCGACACTCCTCTTTGATGGAAGAAGACAAAGCTTTACCATAAGGCCTAAAGTATGATCACAAGGCCATTTCAAAATAATGAAGTCTAATTTTCCTTGTCAATAGAAATAAAATGAGGTCCAAGGCTATACTTTTGACTTTAAAAAAGCTAGTATTGCAGAAATAGTTGCCTGAGATTTAAAGATCATAATAGCAAGATAAATAAAAATATTAATTTGGGAAGGAGTCAGTATATACAATAAGGAATTTTAAAGCACATAAAATGAAAGCAAATATAGTTCACTATAAAGAAAGTAGTGAAACCAAAAATAATATATCTAGGAATGCTATCACATAAACAGATATAATACAACTTTTAACTATGATTTTTAAAAAATACTCTATAAATAAGAACTATAAAAATCAATATGTATATAAGGGAAAATTATTTAAATTATAAAAGATATGCAGTCAATTTTGATTAGGTGATTACTCACCCATTTTCACTACTTTTAGGGTACATAGCTAGACTATATTTTTCAATTTCCTTTGCAGATTAGAAGGGCAATGTGACTATATGAGTGGCTACTAGTCAATAGAATATGAATAAAGTTATGTTTGCTGTTTCCAAGCCCATCCTCTACAACCTCTGACCTGTATCCTCCATCATGTTTGCCCTCTGACAACTTTTATAGATGAGCCAGATGACCTTGGAAGCTTGTGCTCAAGACATCCAAGCAAGGAGATACAAGGAGTCTGGGTTCCTGAATTCCCACTAGGAGGAGGGCCACCTGCCGATCAGGAGCACTTACTATGGACTTTAAATGAATGAGAAATAAATATCTATTTATTTCACAATTTCAGTCAAGCATTTGGGATCACCTTTTTATTACAGCATTTGTCTATCCACTCAGCCATCCATCTAGTCATTCATTCTTTTGTCCATTGGCTCAATAAATATAAATAGGTCTCCTTTTACGTGGCAGGCAATGTATGAGAATCTGAGAATATACTCTCAAGGAGTCCATAGTCTATTATTTTCAAGAACAAGAATCCAACAAAATTTATAATTACTTACTACAATTACCATAATTACTTACTACAGGAAATCAGTCCTGAGTGTTCATTAGAAGGACTGATGCTGAAGCTGAAATTCCAATAGTTTGGCCACCTCATGCAAAGAGTTGACTCATTGGAAAAGACCCTGATGCTGAGAAATATTGAAGGCAGGAGGAGAAGGGGATGACAGAGGATGAGATGGCTGGATGGCATCACCGACTCAATGGAGAGGTTATTGATATTTCTCCTGGCAATCTTGATTCCAGCTTGTGCTTCTTCCAGCCCAGCCTTTCTCATCTACTACTAATAAGTAATGCTGTTATACACTTCCATATTCAGTGAGTGAGTGGTGATGTATGTACGAAGATGTATGAAGAAAAAGATTTTGAGGGGGTAGATATATAATTCCATTTTGTCCACATAAAATTTTGAGGCCCAAGGGAAAATTTCTTAGTTGAAAATGTGTATTTAAGAGTTGGTGAGGAAACTAGGTTTGGACACACTGAAATGTCTATGTTTATTCCATAAAACTGAAATACTCCTTTAAGAAGCAAGTAAGATAATGTGTAAGTGCTCTGGAAAGATAAAGAGCTCTAAATATGAAAAGTGCTGATAAAGTATGTGGTAAATATTTTTAAATAGTAATAGAAGTGGAGTAACAATAACTAACATTTATTGTTTTCTTATGTCATTCACTATTCTATATTCATTACAAGGAAATCAATAACTTAACTTTCAACCCTGTGAGTTAGGTACTGTTACTACCCCCATTTTAAAGAACTGTAACTGAATCTTGTGAAATGATATATGTTGCCCAAGGTGTCACAGCAAGTTAAGTGGCAGAGCTGGGATTAATATATTAATATTGTAATGATTTTCCTGAATGGTGGACAAAAAGAAACCCCAGAATACTCTTATAATCAGCAGATACTCATTTGCTAGGCATTCTGCTGAGGGAACCAAAATAAATAAAGCTCATTCTGGTAGCTTTTAATCTAGCAGAAGAAAATAAGGTCTAGATACCTCAAAGACTTGATTATATACTACTGTACTAAGAATATGTTTCTTAAATGTAAACATTTGTAGAATGTGATAATGTGATATACTAATAGTACAGTACATTTATGGCAGAACTATGAGATTCCCTGGTGGCTCAGATGGTAAAGCATCTGCCTGCAGCGCAGGAGACCCAGGTTTAATCCGTGAGTCGGGAAGATCCCCTGGAGAAGGAAATGGCACCCCACTCCAGTACTCTTGCCTGGAAAACTCCATGGGTGGAGAAGCCTGGTGGGCTACAATCCATGGGGTCACAAAGAGTCAGACACAACTGAGCAACTTCACTTATGTGGATTTATCTAGAAATACATAAAAAAATGAATAAAAGAAGACAGAAAGGCTATTCTTAGTTGGCAGCTTATAGAATTACCACATGGAGAAACCTGAATGATAGGCTGAGGAGTTTGGCCATGATACAGTAGAAACTGGTTATTGTAATATGCTCTTTAACAAGAGGAGAAAGAGTACATGTACACAATGGAGTATTACTCAGCTATTAAAACGAATGCATTTGAATCAGTTCTAGTGAGGTGGACGAAACTGGAGCCTATTATACAGAGTGAAGTAAGTCAGAAAGAAAAACACCAATACAGTATATTAACGCATATATATGGAATTTAGAAAGATGGTAACGACGATCCTATATACAAGACAGCAAAAGAGACAGAGATATGCAGAACAGACTTTTGGACTCTGTGGGAGAAGGCAAGAGTGGGATGACTTGAGAGACTAGCACTGAAACACGTATATTACCATATGTGAAAGAGATGACCAGTGCAAGTTCAGTGCATGAAGCAGGGCACTCAAAGCTGATGCATTTGGGACAACTCAAAGGGATGGGATGGGGAGGGCGGTGGGAGGCGGGGTTCGGGATGGGGGACACATGTGCACCCGTGGCTGATTCATGTCAACATATGGCAAAAACCACCACAATATTGTAATTAGCCTGCAATTAAAATAATTTTAAAAAACAGGTGAAAATAGTACCTTAAGAGTTGAAGTGACGATGGCCTGGAGTAGGTTGGCAGAGCAGTGGAAGGAGAAAGGGAAGAATTTAAATATTTTTAAAGGAAGAATAGATAAGACTTGTGTGGTTTTTTTTTTTCTTGGACCATATAGGGTAGAGTCACAATCAGACACGACTGAGTGACTTCACTTTCACTTTCATATAGGGTAGAGTGGAGGAAGGTATCAAAGTAACTCTCAAGGTTTCAAATATGAGAAACTCAAGGAAAAGAAGTGCTATTATGTTTTGAATTGGAGCAAAAAGATGGACTAACTTCAGTTTTAGTCATATTTAGTTAGAAATGCAAGTTGAAATCCCTGAAGGCAATTGAACAGAAGAAAACTTAGGTCAGCTTTTCTTAGAAAAGCATTTCTGGCATTAAGTAACCCACAGTTTCAAACTAAGATTAATCTTCCAAATAATATATTATGAGAAGCCATCAGAGGGCCAGTGACTGAGGCTTGGAGAACACAGAAGTACAAGTGGTAGAAAAACATTGACAGGACCAAGGAATGGCCAGAAGGGGAACAGCTGATGACACAGAAAGCTGAGATCAGCCCTGTCTGTTTCGCCTGCTACATGAACTGTTGGGAGACTTGAGGTGCAATTTTTGGCTCTCCTATATGCTTGATCAACTCAGGTCTCAGTTCTGTTGTATTTCCAGATGCTTAAAAGGACATAGTTGGAAATCTTGTGGTGCCTTAGAATTAAGCTCTCCAAAAGAAAGTAGCAGACAGACAAACGTTTTCCAATTTCTGTAGCCTGAATCTTGGTTAAAGACGGGCGGGTGGATGACTGAGTGAATATGCTGTTACCTTGGAATCATTCTGGTTCTTCCCATTTCTTACCTAATAATTTTTAGCCATCAAATCCTATTGATTCCAGTTCTACCATAACTCTTAGTAAATCCATTTCTCTTCATAATTTAGACATTTATTATCATTCTGTGAACTACTGAAATTGTCTTCTAACCGGTCTCCTTGTGATTCTAGTCCATCTGCTACCAGTTAGCTTAAATCTTAATTTTGAAAAAAATGTGTATTTTCCCAAAATGAAGCTGTGGGGTTAGTTGTATTGGTATCAGTGAGACTGGGTCACATTTCTGCCTTGGCCTAAGGAAAAGGATGGAGTTTCATGTTCATAGAATCATGAATCTATTTCATTATACAATCCTGTAAGGCATGCTTTTTTTTTTAATTTTAAAGATTTCATAGATATTCCTAAACAGATATCTGTCTACCTCTAAAATAAATCCAGTCAGACAAAATCTGAAACTCCCCATCAGGTACTTTCTACCACCAGAGCTATTCAGAAGTTGCCCTCATAGACAAATTGGTTTCATATCTTTCTAAAATATTTACCCTAATTTACTATAAAAAGTTTTTTTTTTTAATGGTAAATAGTTAATGTGGTCTACCTAAGAAGGAAAACCCAAATTAGAGGCCATGCGCACAACTGGACAAAAATCTAACAAATGAGCTTTCCTCACATTAGATAACTTTCTTACACCCCCGTTAGCAGGAATAGATCACTTAGGATGATGTTTATCTACAAGTAGAGTCTCAAGTTAACAGTGGCTTAAGAGATCGTTACTGTTCTCTCACATGGAAGTCTAGAAACTGAGGCCTTAGGCATAGTCTCCAGGAACCCAGGCTCCTCCTGGGTTTTGTTATAGCCCCTGTAGGGTATAGCCCTCATCTTCATGGTTTAAATTGGCTCTTCAGCCTTCATAGCCATGTTTCAAGCAGCAGATGGAAGAAGTGCAGAAGGGACAAAAGATGTAAGACTGATTCCTGAAAACTGCCATAAAACACTTTTGCTTATTCCCTTGGCAAAAACCTAGTCCTGTTGTGACCACATCTGACCCTTTAGCCTTAGAAATGCAGTCTAAAAAGAATTCAGATACAGTGATTCTATAGTAGATTCTGTTACCCTGTTTCATCTTAGAGATAAAACATTTAAGAGCAATTCTACCCTTTGATCCAGTAGCAACATGGGTCAAAGTATCTTCTCAATTAGCTGTCAGTGATGCTTCTAATTCTGTAATACATTTGACATGATAGACAGAGAAGCAATTCCAGGTTTGACCAACATTGGATATGGTTGGGTCCTAGCATTCTTATTTTCATCCAATAATGAAATATTAGGTGATACAGAAGCAGCTTACCTCTCATTGTAACAGAAAAGACAGACATCCTGCTTTCTGATTTATATGACTTAAACTGATTATTTCAAAGAAAAGTTGAAGTATTAATACTATTTTAACTAAAGTAATTCTTGGCAGAAATTCATCATTATTTCAGTGGCCTGCCTTTAGCATCCTTTCCCACTTAAAAGTCTTATTTGGATGTATTTCTATGAGAGTTCTTTTAAGCCCTAAAATGAGTTAAAGCTAGTCATCTCGTATTTTCACGGCTCAGAAGTTTGGTGTGGTTATCAATCAGAACATTTCCCTGAGAAATACTGGTTCTTTCGCGGGAACACTTGCTGCTGCTCTTATACTTCACACAGGCTTTAAGAAACTTAATATATATGGCGGTACTTATCTTTTAGCTATCCCTGTTGTTTTATCTACCTTTAAATATTTGTTGAATTAATTGGGAAATCACTTCTTTGAACCTTTTTTCCTTGGTAATGAAGATGACTTGTCCTAAAAATATGTACTTGCCTCCTTAACATCAGTCATAACTATTTTCCTTGTAACTTTAAAGGAAGCATGACAGTAATATATATATATTATATACATAATAGATAATATATCTTTTATATTATTATATCAGTTTTATCTTAATTTACTGCAAGAATAGTTTTGTTTGCCACATTCTTAAAAGATTAATGTGTTTTATGACAGTAAGTTGTTCTATTTACATTTCTAGCAACGTGAACTGGAGGAATGGCAGTGGCAACAAAGACAACAAGGATGTATAAATGCAATTGTTGAAGAAGAAAGACTAAAACTTCTCAAAGAACATGCTGCAAAACTACTAGGATATCTCCCTAAAGTGAGTGAGAATTAATTCATAGCCTCTAAGAGTGGGGGAAGACATGGTGTTAGGATCTCAGAGGGCCTGGGTTTCACTCCCTTCTTGCTGTTACAAAGCAGCAACATTATGTGAGTTAGTAATCGAGCATCTCCAAAATGAGAGAGTTGGTCTTGGCACTTTCTATTAAATTTGAGCTGGAATTTCTGTATTTAAATTTTAGAGGTTCTGTTCTCCACTGTAAGAGGTTTAAAACTAAAGCAAATGTGACATGCTGGACACCAAAGCAGGTGATACACAGGAAAGCCTTGTTATCTGGAATGGTAGTGATAGATACAAGCTTGAACTGAGTCTGAGACCTGCTCTATAACAGGAGGTTACATTATATAACTAGGTAACCCTTTATTTTAAAAAGAATATTACTTCCATAGAATACATATGAAAATTTGCTATCTGAAATACCTTATGACTATAAAAATAACAACTTGAGTTTCAGACCACATAAACATATGAACTAAAGTAAATAACATTTCTACCCTTCAGATACAGAATTATGCCATTTGATACTTTATTCAATCAAAAAAAAATCAAGTGTATATTTTGTTAGGTGCAAAAGGAAGGAGAAAGAAATGAGAAATTAAAGTGAAGTCACTCAGTCGTGTCCAACTCTTTGTAAGCCCATGGACTGTAGCCTACCAGGCTCCTCCATTCATGGGATTTTTCAGGCAAGAGTACTGGAGTGGATTGCCATTTCCTTCTGCAGGGGATCTTCCTGACCCAGGTATCAAACCCAGGTCTCCTGCTTTGTAACCTGTCCATAGGACCTGATAGTCTAATTGGTTAGAATGAATACAAAATGATATATTAATGACAAAAGCCATATGGAATTGATAAATAAACTAGACTATAAATTCTGAGCAAGTCTTAGGGTTTAGATATTTGTGTAGCAAAATAACTGTGGAAATGGGAGAACCTGATAACCTAAAATGATTTTACCCTTTAGATCCTAGTGGCTCCAAATGACCTAAATTATTCCTTGGATTCTTTAGATAAGTAAATATTTAATTTAATTTTGTTTTAAAGGGATTTAAGATTAGTTGACTTAACTCTACACCTGGATTCTTTCCTGAAAGACTGAAGTTAGCTGACTAGAGACAGAACTGATGCAAGAGCCAGTCCCCTGCATAAATCTGGCTCATTTCCTCCCTCATATACTGCAGGGCTGTTTCAAAACAAGGAGGGTACAGTATGGATTAAATTGATTCCCATTCAGTCCATCAGAGCAGTAATACTTTAGTAGTAAAGCAGAAGAGTCCAGATTCCTATGACAAGTTCTAACAGGACATCAGGTAGGTCTAAGAATATTAAGTATATATGTATAGTAAGTCATAATTACAGAAAAAATATTTTACTAATTATATTAGAAATAACTTTATAAACTTCATGTCTATATCTCTTAGTCTTATGAGTATTTACTGAAAAATTCTGGCATTCAGAGTAACCCACAAAATATTTTTCTTGTAGGGAGTATTCAAAAATGAGGATGATATTGATATGCTTGGTGAAGAGTTTAGAAAAGCATATCAGAAAAGGAGTGAAATTTGTGAGAAGTGATACCGTCAAGATTTGGTAAAACCTGGGTTCTTTTGTATGTTACCACTAGGTGTCAGCATAACTTTTGTTTTAGAATTCAGTGAGTAGGACTCCTCCATTGTCTCTGGATTTTCTAAAACATTTCTGTAATTTATCATTTATAAACAGTTAGTTGTAAGAAAACATTTGTTTTCTGATAAAAATTAATACTTTTAATTGCAAGTCTGCTTTCAATCACTATTGTTTTTGTACTGATAAAATTGAAGATCTGAATTCTATACCACACTCCACAGATTGAATTGGCTAAAAAGTTTGGATTTTTCTGTTACATATAGGTACCTATATCTATCAAAACAACCCAAGCGACTGAACTCTTCATACCACTTCTATGTTTGTGTTTAGGAACTTCACTTCCTTGATTTGGCCAGGGAATACTTTTCTTACTATGAGAGGAAAAAAGTACAGAGTGAGGAATTTCAGAGTGCTTTATTACCTAATGCAGTTATCAATAAGAACATAGAAACAGTTTCTCTCAGGTAAACATCGTTTAAAAACTAAAGCTAAGTCTCTAGAGTATAAAATATTTTCTATTCAAATGCAGCTGAAAGGGGCTAGAAGGTCATAAGAAAACAGAATCTAAAGTTAAATTTCTATTGCTTTATTTTATAAAACATTTCTAATAATTAGGTATCAATTTTATATCCCCAAATCTAAATTTACTTTAAGAGTATATCCACCACACACTAGAAGTTTAAAAGTAGATCACTTATTAATTTCCCCATTCAAGTGCCTTCATAAATTCCTCTTCAGTGAAAGATAGCATCTTGGCAGCTTCAATATGCATCTGTGTTTAAAGAAATCAATATTGTCTGGTATTAAGAGTAGATCACAGAACAATAGGAAATTTCTGCAAGTGTATGTATAATGCTGAGTTCTGTTATAGGAATGTATAATTACAATAAACAGGTTTAAATAATTATATTCAGTGATTAGCCACTAAAAACCTTGCCCACTGGTGGTACTGCATCAACCTGTTTAGAGAACAATTCAATATTGTAATACCTAATCTTTGCAAAAGGTGACAATAGCAAAAACATGAATTCACATCCTCTTAACCACTAGGTAAACTTGTGTGGTGACCACAATAAAAGTGGTTTCACTCTCAAGATTTCAAGAGGCAAACTGATTCCTTTTTAAGATAACTTTTTTTTTTATATTTGGTATTTTCTTTAGTTAGGGAGTATTCATACTGTATGGAAATAGAACTAATAAACATTCCTAATTTACTTGCATCAATGTATAGATAACATTTTGTGATTAAGCATGGCAATAAAAACTATACCTGAAGGAGAAATACTACATGTCTTAGTAGAAAGAGCCAAATAATATCCACAATTTATTTTAACTTTGTTTAGGATAAACTCACCTTCTGCCTTTTTAAAACATCAATTAATTTTAACTGTTTCTTAAATCCTATCATCAATTCTCCTTTTTGTTTTTCTAGCTTCTTGTTTTCTGATTTTAATACTTCGATTTTTTTGTGTTCTTCATTTGCTATATCCTGCAAAAGGAAAAAAATCCCATGTATTCCTTACAGTATTTTAATGGAAAAATTATATCAACAATAAAAACTTAGGTTTACCAGTGCTCATGCTTCTACCATTTTAAAAACATTTAAAAAATAACAACTTGGTTCTAATTCCAATAATGCCAAAGTAGCTTAGATTTGAAAGCAGAGATGTCATCAGTAGTAAGCAGAAACTGGAGGTGGTTATGATCCTTGAAAGCATACTGGTTGAGATCCACATTTAACTGGCTTCTGAAAGCATTTTTCTTTCATGATTCACAAGGGATAAACCCAAAGCAAAAAGTAGCAGTCATACTGGGCTGAGGAAGGGACAGCAGTGATGCCACGATGGTAGAACCTGCCAGGTAGGAAATCCCTCAAATCCTTTGCAGACACCTAAATAACATGACTCTTAGGAACCTATGAAAGACAGCTGAGATTTAAAGAGCTGAGCAAAGAATTCAGCCACTGCCTATGACAAGGAAGACCAAGTTTGCAATTGTGGTAAAAATCCACTGGATGAGCTCTGTAGCAACTTGGATAATGGAGAAAAAGGACCAGTGAACTTTAAAGACAAACAGAAAGCCCAGAGATAAATCTACACACATATGGACACCTTATCTTTGACAAAGGAGGCAAGAATAACAATTCTATGAAGGCCAAGAGAGGTGAGGAAACTATCGAAGAAATGTCTAAAGGTAGAAATGGTTGATTTGTGAGGTTTAAGGAAAGGAGCTGTACTCATAACATAAAAGGACAAGGTGAAGCAGAAAGCATGTATACTGATGAGGAAGCTGAACAGATTATCCAGATCTAGGTAAGATAACTGATGATGGTAGCACACTAACCAGATTTTCCTTATAATGGAAGATATCATCAAGGAATTTCATAGCTACAGAAAAGTCAGGGCCTGGCTTGAAAGTTTCAAAAAGCAGCTTGACGCTCTTGTTAGGGTATAGTGCAGCTGGTGACTTTAAGATGAAGTTATCTTCGACAAAGGAGGCAAGAATATGCAATAGATTAAAGACAATCTCTTTAACAAGTGATGCTGGGAAAACTGGTCAACCACTTGTAAAAGAATGAAACTAGATCACTTTCTAACACCACACACAAAAATAAACTCAAAATGGATTAAAGATCTAAACGTTAAGACCAGAAACTATAAAACTCCTAGAGGAGAACATAGGCAAAACACTCTCTGACATAAATCACAGCAGGATCCTCTATGACCCACCTCCCAGAATACTGGAAATAAAAGCAAAAATAAACAAATGTGACCTAATTAAAATTAAAAGCTTCTGCACAACAAAGGAAACTATAAGCAAGGTGAAAAGACAGCCTTCGGAATGGAAAAAAATAATAACAAATGAAGCAATGGACAAACAACTAATCTCAAACATATATAAGCAACTCATGCAGCTCAGTTCCAGAAAAATAAACGACTCAATCAAAAAATGGGCCAAAGAACTAAACAGACATTTCTCTGAAGAAGACATACAGATGGCTAACAAACACAGAAAAAGATGCTCAACATCACTCATTATCAGAGAAATGCAAATCAAGACCACAATGAGGTACCATTTCACACCAGTCAGAACGACTGCGATCCAAAAGTCTACAAGCAACAAATGCTGAAAATGCTGGAGAGAGTGTGGAGAAAAGGGAACCCTCTTACACTGTTGGTGGGAATGCAAACTAGTACAGCCACTATGGAGAACAGTGTGGAGATTCCTTAAGAAATTGGAAATAGAACTGCCTTATGACCCAGCAATCCCACTGCTGGGCATACACACCGAGGAAACCAGGATAGAAAGNACAAACATGAAAAGATGCTCAACGTCACTCATTGTCAGAGAAATGCAAATCAAGACCACAATGAGGTACCACTTCACACCACTCAGAATGGCTGTGATCCAAAAGTCTGCAAGCAATAAATGCTGGAGAGGGTGTGGAGGAAAGGGAACCCTCTTACACTGTTGGTGGGAATGCAAACAAGTACAGCCACTATGGAGAACAGTGTGGAGATTCCTTTAAAAACTGTAAATAGAACTGCCATACGACCAGCAATCACACTGTTGGGCATACACACTGAGGAAACCAGAATTGAAAGAGACATGTGTACCCCAATGTTCATTGCAGCACTGTTTATAATAGCCAAGACATGGAAACAACCTAGATGTCCATCAGCAGATGAACGGATAAGAAAGCGGTGGTACATATACACAATGGTGTATTACTCAGCCATTAAAAAGAATCCATTTGAACCAGTTCTAATGAGATGGATGAAACTGGAACCGATTATACAGAGTCAAGTAAGCCAGAAAGAAAAACATCAATACAGGATGCTGACACATATATATGGAATTTAGAAAGATGGTAATGAGGACCCTGTATGCAAGACAGTAAAAGAGATACAGATGTGTAGAGTGGATTTTTGGACTCTGAGGGAGAGGGAGAGGGAGAGGATGGGATGATTTGGGAGAATTAAAAAAAAAAAGAATGAAAGATAAAAATCATATGATCAGAAAAAAAGCTTTTGACAAAATTCAACATATTTTCATGGTAAAACACTCAACAAATTGGGTATAGAAAGAACATATCTCAACATAATAAAGGCCACATATGACAAGCCTATAGCTAACATCATACTCAGTGGTGAAAACCTGAAAACTTTTCCTCTAAGACAAGAGGGTGCCTACTCTCATCACTCTTATTTAACATAGTGCCATAAGTACTGGCCAGAGTAATCATGCAAGAAAAATAAATAAAAGGCATACAAATAAGAAAGAGAAGAGCAAAACTGTCTTTGTCTGCAGACAATATGATCTCATATGTGGAAAATCCTAAAGACTCCACCTCCATCTGTGGCTCTCAGATTCCAATGAAATCCACCAAAAACCTTAGCACTAATCAACAAATTAAGTTGCAGGATACCAACCAACATATAAAATCATCCACATTTCTATATACTAACAAGACATCTGAACAATAAGAAAACAACCCTATTCAGTACAGTATCAAAAACAATGCAATACTTAGGTATAAACTTAACCAAGGAGGCAAAAGATCTATACACTGAAAACTATACCACTTAAATGAAAATGAAGACACAAACATATGGAAAGACATTCTGTGTTCATGGATTAGAAGAATTAATATTGATAGAGGTTTCATACTATCCCCAAAAAATCTATGGATTCAATGCAATATCTATCAAAAGTACAATGACATTTTTCACAGAAACAGAAAAAGCAAAACTTAATGGTAAATCTTCTGAACTGTGATGTTACTGAAGACTTTTGAGAGTCCCTTGGACAGCAAGGAGATACAACCAGTCCATCCTAATGGAAATCAATTCTGAATATTCATTGGAAGGACTGATGCCGGAGATGAAACTCCAATACTTTGGCCTCCTGATGTGAAAAACAGATTCATTTGAAAAGATCCTGATGCTGGGAAAGATTGAAGGAGAGAGAAGAAGGGGATGACAGAGGATGATATGGTTGGATGGCATCACTGACTCAATGGACATGAGTTTGAGTAGGCTCCAGGAGTTGGTGATGGACAGGGAAGCCCAGCATGCTGCAGTCCATGGGATCATAAAGTGTCAGACACGACTGAGCGACTGAACTGAACTGAAATGGTAAATCATTTTGCCTTGATGACCAATCATATTTGCATTCACAGGAACAGAAAAAGAAAGCAAAAGCAAATTAAAGTCAGATTACTGAAATCTAAGATCCATAGATCCATGTGAGGAAGAAGAAAATGGATCTGAGTAGTTGACTGAAAGAAGTCAACATTTTAAAATGCTCTAAAAATTTTGTTTTTAATTTAAAAAATAAAAAACATTCTAGGGCAGTTCACAAAGAGTACAAGAAACACCTAAGGAGTTTATTGTAAAAATCTACCTCCAGACATTCTGATTCAAAAGTAGAGGTCAGAAAGACTTTTTAGAAATACTGTGCTACAGATGAGGAATCTGGAGATCAGGATGATTTATCTAAGGAGTAGAAATGATATTCAAACACAAGTCTCTTTCAGTTCAAAGTTCCTGTTCTCTACACTATAACGTTACTCTAAGTTACAAATACATGTCATTTCCATGGAATTCTCCAGGCCAGAACACTGGAGTGGGTAGCCTTTCCCTTCTCTAGAGGATCTTCCCAATCCAGGGATCAAACCCAGGTCTCCTGCATTGCAGGCGGATTCTTTACCAGCTGAGCCACAAGGGAAGCCCATAATGTTACTCTAAGTTACAAATACATGTTATTGAAGAAATTAGTATAATTTCTTAATGTGAGGACTCAGTAAATTAGTGAAGATGATGATAATAATTATGACAATAAAGATCTTTAAATGTTTCGGGAAGTGATACCATGCTAAGTAAAAGCAAGATTGTAGAGTAAAAAGAAAATCTTCTTCAAAGCTAGAAGAGATTTATTCCAGTAACATAGAAAAGATGATTATAGGAAAAGATATAACACAGTCAATGTTTGTCTTATTTATTTTAGGGGCAAGCTATTTCCACTTTTATTAATATATACTTCTCACTGGTTCATTATCCTGTCAAATTCACTGTCTTGACTACCTCATTCTTTCTCCAAATTAAGACTCTGTTTCTCATTATTAATTATTGGTAGAATAAACTGGCAGATATCAACTTAATGGAACTGTTGTGAAACTAAGCAACCAAAATATTTAAACTTTAAAAAGCATAGATGGTAGAAATAAAAATTCTGGCAAGAGCAAATTAAAATAATACCAGACAATTTTAAAATTCTAAGCCTGAGATTAAAGAGGCCACATAGAATATTTTCCATCTACTGTTATTGACTTTGATTATATTGTAGAGAATCCAATTCTTCATCTGTTAGAGGCTGAATTGATCCCAGTATTCAGTAGTCATGTCTCAAATGGTCCCATGATAAAATACATTAGAAGCATGAGCGAGTTCAGTAATTTTTTTTTTATTGGTTACTAGTTCAATACTCTATTAGAATTAATTGCTCTTCAAGGTGAAAAACATTTCCCAGGACACAAAGATAAGTGATTATTGCCACTGACGTGTCTCTTTAAACTCAGGCTCTAGAATGATTTCCTTTGGCATTAGGAAGCAAAATGGGATTCCTTTACAATGGCAGGCTGTCCAAAGCCTTTATTCCAAAACAAGATCAAGAATTCTCAAATGCACAGCATGAAACAGAATTACAAATCAGGTGCATTATGGCAAATGAATGAGATCAATGTGACAAGCAGCTGAGAGTTGTCAAAAATTAACTTCATCATTATCTGGAGAGCAAGGTTAGAAGAACGTTGAATTATTATCAAATTTTCAACAAAACATTACAGTTAACTCATGAGAAAAAACATAGATTCTCAGGGAAATGATAATAGCTGAGTTTTCTGTTGGGAAGATTAAATTCAAGTCAGAAATTATAGAGAGATCACCAAGAATGGAAATATCAAAACAAAGATTGGTTGATGTTATATCTGCAGACTGATCACAAAACTTCATGAAATTCAAATATATAGAAGTTTAATTAGGAAGGAAGTTTGCTGCCTTTGGATAATTTAACAGAATGCTCTTAGGATTAAGAGATATTTTACTGTCAAACACGTTTCAAAATGTGCACATGATACAGTACTATGCACCACATCATAATCAGCAAGAATAATTAACAATTAGGGGGAGAAAAAAACCAGGGTGTGAAATAATATGAGAGAAATATAAAATATAAAAGTGAAATAATATAAAAGAAATATACGCAGAGTTAAATTGCACAAAACTTGCCAACACAACTCCATTCAAATAATAACCCTTAGATGCTGCTAAAGTGTCTAGGTTTCCCCTCAGGAGAAAAAATACATATTTCATCCCTGATGCTTCTTATTTATTTTTTAGATACATGGGATGGTGAGACAATAATGCCTTTTTAAATTTATATCTTAAAAAATGATTTCCTGAAACCTAAATTCTGAAATTTGCTCTAAAGACCTTTATGCTATCATCAAATTTCTCTAAGGCATGGTAGGTTCACATTTTAAAAGTGTGTACATTGTTTACACACAGAAGGAAAGCTGATACATGACTTGGGAAAACAAATGAAGTGACTAGAAAATGTTTTTCAGATAATTTATATTCTTTCAAAAATCTAAGTTTCAAGGGTTGATAAAGAATGTGAAGATATTTATATTTTTTCAAAATTTACATTCTAGATTATATAATGTCTTAATTCAACTTAGAAAATGATTCCATTTGCATATTATAAAAGAACTTAAAACAGACCGACTTTTGAATTAAAATTATGCAAGATAAAATGCAATTTTAACTTGAGCTTCCTTTAAGAATTTAATTCCTAATTCACTTATCTTAGTAAAATTTTTCAAACTACCATCCTAAGGCTAATATTTTAATAAAACCAAAATCTCCAATTCAAAAATAAAAGTTCTTACATAAGATGGCTGATTTTATATTTTAAATTACTGAATTAGAGTGCCCTCTATTGGATAAAAAAGGCAATAAAAGTTAAAATGATAAAGGATAGTTAAAATACCTAAAAATTCAAGCCAAGTCATTAATATATAAAATATATTTATTAAAAACATAAATGCTACACAACAGATTTTCCTTTACTTTGACTTCTTCTAAATTACTTCTGGAATTATCTGTCATATGACAACAAATAAGTTGAACGTTTCATATCATATAAACTTAAATTTTAACTGAACTCAAACTCTTGTCCTTCAGCCAGTAATGTGAATAATAAATAAAAGTGTTTTACACATTTAACATTCCATTATAATATAGAAATAATTGCAACTTATGATTATGGCTGAACTACAGTCTGAATTTTCCTTACTGATGAACTGAAACCTCCCTACTTCAAGAGAGCTCTTAAACTGTACAGTAGAATTAGGCTGGGCACCAGAAGTCTGAGATTTATTTAGATCTAAAATTCCATAATTCTGTGGTTTTAGAAAGACCTCAGTTAAGACTCATTATCTGAGGCCTGGATTACTTCAGTAAGGTCCTAGCAGAATTTTCGTCCTCTAGACCAATAATACACGTTAGTATAAGCTTTTTAAAGAACACTGTTCAGAATCACCCAAAACAATTTTGTTGCAGTTGTTCTGCCATGGTACCTGAGGATGTCTCCATTTTTTGAAGCTTTCTAGATAAGTCTAATGTATGACCATTGCTAAGAATCACTGTTTGAGTCTCTCCCCAGAACATCTGACATCAAGGTACCACTTCTAACTTCTAAAAATGTCTCCTTCATAAATGGACTCCCATACTCGAGTTATTCTCCTCAGCATCAATATTAAACTTCTGATAGCTTCCCAATCTAATTATCTGCCCTGTTCTGTAATGAAATAGTTGAGTGGTAAGACTGCCTTTGTCCAGATCCAATAAATACCAGACTGGCCCTGGTATTTACTGTGTAAACTTAGGAAGGACAGACAAATTCTATGTGCCTCCATTTTTCTTATCTATAAAATGGGAGGAGTAATACTACCTCTCTCATAGGGCTAGTGTGAGGATTAAATCAATTAACAAAAAGTGTTATGTCAATGACTTATCCAGCTTCACTCTCCACTACTTTTCAAAACAAACTCTCAAGGTAAATTATCCTCATTTTAAGTACTAGGCCTTACCTTTGGGCTTTTGCACATTATGTTTCTGCAGACTGAAATTCTCTCCCATTCATTCATTCCAATACAAGTGCAGAGATTATTTCCCCTTCCTCCAGATTGTGATTTAATTTCTCCCTACCTCCATGAAGATGTCAGTGAATACCTATAAATCATTAATCTCTTCCTTAAAAAAATTTCCTTTGGCTACAGGGTAATTTATTAAAATAAATATAGCTGGGAATTAATGACATTTGCTCTGAGTTTGAATCCTAGATCTGTAACTTACCAGCTGAGTCATGTCCAAATCTATAACTCCATTATTAGGATTACTGTATGGATTAGGTGGCTTAAGTAATATAAAGCATTAAAACATCAAATAGCAAGCACCTAATAAATGTCAATCCTTATAATATTTATTTGTTTTTTATATTAGTCTTGTCTACACACAGTGATTTAAGACTTCTTGGAGCAGAAATTCTGAACTCGAAGTTAGAAACCACATCTCATTATTGCTATTATAAGTGCTACAGCTCATGACACTGTAATGACCATTTATATTAAATGATCTATAAGTACTCAGTTAAATTTTTGTATAATTTGAGAGTACAACTCATTTTAAAAACTTGGAAAAACATTCTTGATAAATAGAAACAGACATTCAACAAAACAGGAATTAACCAAATACAACACAGGCTGTAGAGAAGAGTTTTAAAAGTTGCATTGCTTTTTAAATATTCATTAACAAGTTTCTATCAGATTCAACTTCTGAAAGTCAACTTTCAATAATGCATTTTATGCATCTAAAATCCTTTAGATTTTTCGCATTTCCTAAAAAATAAATACCAAACTTCTCAGCCTGACATTCAAAATCATCCATGGCCTGAACTCATTCTATCTTCTAATCTTATCTCCATTGTCCCCCTTTATAAACTTTATTATTCCAGGTAAATAGAACTATTTGCTCTTACTCATGTGTACCCTCTGCTTTTCTGCTTCATGTAACCTTTAATATTTTCATATGATAATATTTTCAAAGAACACAATATAAAGTTTCACTACAGGAACAAAGAGTGATCGCTTTTATGGACATATAAGCTTGAATTTTGAACTTAAGTTCAACCTAGGAGCATTAATTTATCCCTTAGTACTGTCACAGTCTTTTTTTTTTTTTTAATAAAAAAAATCTTTGACTTATAAAAAAAACTGGCCACCACTCACCCCAAATTATGTCACCCTCTCAGTGCCAAAAGCCTTTGCCATCACTACTCAAAAGATATAAGTTTGAATTATGGTCTCCAAGTAGAGCATGCAGACCCTAGGGTACACAAGATACCAATTGAATAAAAGAAAAAAATTAGGTCATCCATTTACATTTTATCATCCTCAACTTGAATTTCTTTTATAGTATATGCCCCATAATTTATAGCATATATTCTTCTCTTCTGATTTTTTATTTTTTATTTTTTTTGTATTTATTTATTTTTTTCATTTGGGATGTTTGCTCAAAATTTGCTTACTACTGGTACATAACAAGATAAGTTTTGAAACCACTGATATAGAATATCAGGTCTTTCAGAAAAATTTGTGGGTTGAGAAATAAAAGACCAGAAGTAGCCACTTTAGAGATATCTTTGGATATGGACCTAAACACTATGTATTGTTTATTTAGGATATATATGTATTAATTTCTAATCAACTTTCAAGGAAATGTGGAACTGTAACTGGTTTATAATTTGAGTTGGCATAGGCCTGTTGTAGATTTAAAAAAACAAACAGACAAGGAATTTTGCTCTAACATTAAAGTTAGTACAGTAAATATTTCATTACTATAAAAATATCATTTGGGAAAACCTACAAGTATTTACTTCATTATACTTATACCTAATTAATTATGAATAATTATACTCATAAAGAGCTTTTATTGGAGCCAATAATGTGATGTTTTTCAAAACACAGTAAAATGAAAAAAAGAAAAAAAACAGGCCTAGAATGTATGACTGGCCTTGGACCTAGACTAGTAAATACTATCCTAGGAAAGTGTCACTTTAAGTAATAATAAGTAACTAAATGAAGTAAATGTTCTCCTAACAGTCAGTATACGTAGCAAACTTGTTTTAGCCTTCATCAATAAAATGCCATACTTAACACAATCCACTCTATTACCAGTTTTTGAAGAAAGTATAATATTTCTATAACAAATTAAGTACTAAAAGTGATAAAAGGTTCCATATCATAATAATAATGCATTTCCTTTAATGCCAATGCACCCTATAAATCCTTCTATAGGACTAAAGACAGATATAAAAATCTTGACTTTAAACTGACTGATTCTCTATAGTTTTTCTTGATACTGTATCATTATAAAAATTCAACTAAGCAAGAATCTCTTACTCATGATTCAGATTCTGAGCTTGCAGTTTGCATGCAAACTATTGGGATTTGTGTAAGACTATGAAAATATTCAGGTCAAACTATCCACTCCTACTATGATTTATAAAGTGGGTGGGAAGTATACACTCATCGCTGAGCCACATCTTTCTTCTTCAAGATGGTGTTAGACTCAGATGACAGAGAAAACAGGGAAAAAATACAAAAGGAAGGTTTTCTTCTTTCTTTGGAAACCACTGTCATTATGCCCAATAAAACTAAAAGAACATAATCAAAAGGACTATGAATTTATATGTTACAAGGGTCTAACAGTGGTGAGATCATCACAAACCATAAGTGATTTATCAAAGCATTTCTTCCCTACACATGCAGTGAGAATGAAACACCAATAAATATCAGGGAAGCACAACGGGGAGCCTGACATTTGACCCTAGCTAAATAGAAAGGTAAGATAACACATAAATCGCATGGTTTTCAGGTACACAATGAACTGGCAAAGACAGATATATTGTCTTCTTTCCCCCCTTACTTACTACACTCTGGCTTCCATTTTTCCCAAGTTCTTCCTCTGAAATCTTGCTCAAATTATCTAAGTAGTGGTCTGATATTGTGTGGCACAAATCTTCAAAAGAATAATCCTTTTCTTGACAAAGCTTTATTTCATCCAAGAGTTTTGATAATTCGCCAGTCACAGTTTCACCTATAAGAAGAGAGTAAATTTTCAGAAGGTTCAAAAACAAATACTTTTAAAAATTCATGCTAAATAATAAAAACATAACCAGTATAGTGCTAGAACTCAAAACACGGCAAACAAAATTATCAGAGTTTATTTTGCTGAAAGTAAGGTAATAACACCTCCAAGGTAAGAGAAACCTCAGTAAAACAGTATGCACTGAGAGAGGGCATCAGAGGGCAGACAAGACTGAAACCACAATCACAGAAGACTAACCAGTCTAACCACATGGACCGCATTTTGTCTAACTCAATGAAACTAAGCCATGCCATGTAGGGCCATCCAAGATGGACAGGTCATGGTGAAGAGTTCTGACAAAATGCGGTCCACTCGAGAAGGGAATGGCAAACCACTTCAGTATTCCTGCCTTGAGAACCCAATGAGCAGTATGAAAAGGCAAAAAGACAGGACACTGAAAGATGAACTACCTAGGTTGGTAGGTGCCCAATATGCTACTGGAGATCAGTAGAGAAATAATTCCAGAAAGAATTAAGGGACAGAGACAAAGCAAAAACAAAACAAAACAAAAAAAAACACCCAGTTGTGGATGTGACTGGTGATAGAAGCAAGGTCCAATGCTATAAACAGCAATATCGCATAGGAAACTGGAATGTTAGGTCCATGAATAAAGGCAAATTGGAAGTGGTCAAACAGGAGATGGCAAGAGTGAACGAGGAATGTGAAGTCAAGTGGGCCTTAGAAAGCATCACTACGAACAAAGCTAGTGGAGGTGATGGAATTCCAGCTGAGCTACTTCAAATCCTAAAAGATGATGCTGTAAAAGTGCTGCAGTCAATATGCCACCATTTGGAAAACTGAGCAGTGGCCTCAGGACTGGAAAAGGTCAGTTTTCATTTCAATTCCAAAGAAAGGCGATGCCAAAAATGTTCAAACTACTGTACAATTGCACTCATCTCACACACTAGTAAGGTAATGCTCATAATTTTCCAAACCAGGCTTCAGTGATACTTAAACCATGAACTTCCAGATGTTCAAGCTGGTTTTAGAAAAGGCAGAGGAACCAGAGATCAAATTTCCAAGATCTGCTGGATCATCAAAAAAGGAATAGAGTTCCAGAAAAACATCTACTTCTGCTTTATTGACTACACTAGAAACTTGTGTGGATCACAAGAAACTGTGGAAAATTCTGAGAGAGATGGGAATACCAGAACACTTGACCTACCTCTTGAGAAATCTGCATGCAGGTCAGGAAGCAACAGTTAGAACTGTACATGGAACAACAGACTGGATCCAATTAGGAAAAGGAGTACGTCAAGGCTGTATATCGTCACCCTGCTTATTTAACTTTTATGCAGAGTACATCGTGAGAAACACAAGGCTGAATGAAGCACAAGCTGGAATCAAGATTGCCAGGAGAAATATCAAAAACCTGAGATATGCAGATGACATCACCCTTATGGCAGAAAGTGATGAAGAACTAAAGAGCCTCTTGATGAAAGTAAAAGAGGAGAGTGAAAAATTTGGCTTAAATCTCAACATTCAGAAAACAAAGATCATGGCATCTGGTCCCATCAGTTTATGGCAAATAGACTGGGAACAGTGGAAACAGTGAGAGATTTTATTTTGGGGGCCCCAAAATCACTGCAGATGGAAACTGCAGCCACGAAACTCAAAGACATTTGCTCCTTGGAAGAAAACTTATGACCAAACTAGATAGCATATTAAAAAGCAGAGACATTACTTTGCCAACAAAGGTCCTTCTAGTCAAGGCTATGGTTTATCCAGTGGTCATGTATGGATGTGAGAGTTGGACTGTGAAGAAAACTGAGCACTGAAGAATTCATGCTAGTGAACTGTGGTGTTGGAGAAGACTCTTGAGAGTCCCCTGGACTGCAAGGAGATCCAATCAGCCCATTCTAAAAGAGGTCAGCCCTGGGTGTTCATTGGAAGGACCGATGTTAAAGCTGAAACTCCAATACTTTGGCCACCTGATGCGAAGAACTGACTCATATGAAAAGACCCTGGTGCTAAGAAAGACTGAAGGCAGGAGGAGAAGGGGATGACAGAGGATGAGATGGTTGGATAGCATTATCAACTCAGTGGACATGAGTTTGGGTAAACTCCAGGAGCTGGTGATGGACAGGGAGTCCTGGCGTGCTGTGGTTTGACTATGCCAAAGCCTTTGACTGTGTGGATCACAATAAACTGTGGAAAATTCTGAAAGAGATGGGAATACCAGACCACCTAACCTGCCTCTTGAGAAACCTGTATGCAGGTCAGGAAGTAACAGTTAGAACTGGACATGGAACAACAGACTGGTTCCAAATAGGAAAAGGAGTACGTCAAGGCTGTATATTGTCACCCTGCTTATTTAACTTATATGCAGAGTACATCATGAGAAAC
>SJYX01019558.1:323382-343744 GCA_006410675.1 Oreotragus oreotragus
TGGCTGGATGGCATCATGGACTCGATGGACGTGAGTCTAAGTGAACTCTGGGAGATGGTGATGAACAGGGAGGCCTGGCGTTCTGGGATTCATGGGGTCGCAAAGAGTTGGACACGACTGAGCGACTGAAATGAACGGAACTGAACTGAAACCATAATTAGTACAATAATATTAAAAGACAAAAAGAAATTCCCATTTTGTCTATTTTTGCTTAATCAAACTAAAAATAAGTACTGAAGGTTTATACAAATGTAGTAAATAAAATCATTTGGAATTACATTTCCTAAATCTTCACCTGTAATAGCATTTAATTTCAACAGCCTTTTAGAACAGTGGTCCAGAACATTTTTGGCACCAGGGACTGGTTTGTGGATGATTCATGCACATTATACTTATTGTGCACTTTATTAGTATTATATCAGTTCCACCTCATATCACCAGGCATTATATTCTAGAGGTTGGGGACCTCAACCGAAGTATTTGTGGGCATTATACTTTAGTGACAGAATTCATTCAACATTAAAAAAACTGAAATAGTGCTGGGATTCTACTTTCTATGTTCAATAAAAACAAGTAGTAGAACATATTTAAACAAATTATATAACTAATAAAGGGGTAAGAGAAGGAACAGATATATAATACACATCAATTATGGACATGAATATCTCATAGGTTACATGCAAATACTCATTTTTTTTTCTAATTATACTAACAAAGCAACTTCATCCCAATGATTTATTCTAAAAAAAAAAACAACAGCAGTTACATTCAAGATATATGTTTTTTCAGTTCAGTTCAGTTCAGTTCAGTTCAGTTGCTTAGTTGTGTCTGACTCTTTGCGACCCCATAAATCACAGCATGCCAGGCCTCCTTGTCCATCACCAACTCCTGGAGTTCACTCAGACTCATGTCTGATGATGCCATCAGTGATGATGATCAGTGATGCCATCCAGCCATCTCATCCTCTGTCATTCCCTTCTCCTCCTGCCCCCAATCCCTTCCAGCATCAGAGTCTCTTCCAATGAGTCAACTCTTTGCATGAGGTGGCCAAAGTACTGGAGTTTCAGCTTTAGCACCATTCCTTCCAAAGAACACCCAGGGCTGGGCTGATCTCCTTTAGAATGGACTGGTTGGATCTCCTTGCAGTCCAAGGGACTCTCAAGAGTCTTCTCCAATACCACAGTTCAAAAGCATCAATTCTTTGGCGCTCAGCTTTCTTCACAGTCCAACTCTCACATCCATACATGACTATTGGAAAAACCATAGCCTTGACTAGATGGACCTTTGTTGGTAAAGTAATGTCTCTGCTTTTGAATACGCCATCTAGGTTGGTCATAACTTTTCTTCCAAGGAGTAAGCGTCTTTTAATTTCATGGCTGCAGTCACCATCTGCAGTGATTTTGGAGCCCAAAAAATAAAGTCTGACACTGTTTCCACTGTTTCCCCATCTATTTCCCATGAAGTGATGGGACCAGATGCCATGATCTTCATTTCTGAATGTTGAGCTTTAAGCCAACTTTTTCGCTCTCCTCTTCTACTTTCATCAAGAGGCATTTTAGTTCCTTTTCACTTTCTGCCATAAGGGTGGTGTTATTTGCATATCTGAGGTTATTGATATTTCTCCCGGCAATCTTGATTCCAGCTTATGCTTCATCCAACCCAGTGTTTCTCATGATGTACTCTGCATAGAAGTTAAATAAGCAGGGTGACAATATACAGCCTTGATGTACGCCTTTCCCTATTTGGAACCAGTCTGTTGTTCCATGTCCAGTTGTAACTGCTGCTTCCTGACTTGCATATAGGTTTCTCAAGAAGCAGGTCAGGCGGTCTGGTATTCCCATCTCTTAGTCTACCTTAAAAAAATATTTTAGGGGGAAAAAGTCAACTGTGAAATATCCACTCAATGTAAGCTTCATGTCAGCAGGGATTGCTATTTCCCTTGATCACCACTGTATCTCAGGACTAAGAATAGTGTCTGGTAAACAGTAGGAGCTCAATAAATATTGACTGAATAATGGATATAACATAGAGTATAAGATATTTTAGACCTTAAATTTTCACAAGTTTGAGCCCTTTTGTACATACAGCATAAAACTGTGCATAACAGTCTAATATCATATCAAGGGTTCTACAATTATCTACTCACTTTTGGTCTTCTGGGAAGGAGATTCAACAGGAGATGAAATACGTGTTTCTTGTGTCATATCTTCCTGTATGTGCTCTTCAAGGACTGTTGGTCTTCCCACGCCTTCTAAATATTCTGTGTATATAAGTTTTTGAAATTACATACTTGAATTCATATATGTTAAAAACTCTAACTTGGTTTTACTTTTGAGGGTCACTTTTTCAGTTATTTCTTCATATCCTAAGTTTTTCAAAATCTTCAAAAAACCAAAGTGAAAGATCTTCATGATGAGCTATTAATGTAAAGTTTTTTAATTAAAACAGAAAAAATATTTCAAGAGAGACTCATGAATCCTTTTCATGAAAAGTAAACTTCTGTCACATTCTTTCCTTAAAAATAAATGTACGGTTGAAGATACAATAACATACTTGGTTTCCTTAAATATTTTCTATCTGGAAGTTTAAAACTCTCTGACTGATGTTTTGAATAGACCATGTCCATAAGCAGGGATATAAAATTTAGATGCATATAACAACCAGTCAGATAAAATAAATAAATGAAGTGGGATAAGCTTAATTTGCAGTGGTATTATAATTTTGTGAGATAAACAAAATTGCATACTGAACTTTAGTTCAACAAAAAAAATAATGTTTTTTGCATTATTCTTGAAGCAGTGTTCTGCACTCAGCACCTCACTCATTTTTCCAACTTTGATGAGGACATAGTAATAATAAAACTTAAATATTGCTTTCTATACACTCAGTGCTGTTTTAAGTATTTGATATAAATTAACTCATTTAATCTTCTCAAAACTATGACACAGGCACTATTATTATTTCAGCTTTAAAGATGAAAACTAAAGGGGAAGGATTATTAACTTGGCCATGTTTATTCAGCTAGTAAGTAACAAACACAGATAGATATAAGAATCATCTCACTTTTCTCTCAGTCATAAAGAAAAGAGCATCTGAATGCAGGGATATATGTCAACTAACATTTAATCTCAATGATACAGAAAAAAAAAAAAAAAAAAACAGAAAGCCTGCAGAGCTTGGTTGACCAGAGAGCAGATGCACCATCTAAAGTTCAGCCATGAAGTAAAATGAAAGCTGCATTTTTTGAGAAACCAAAACTATGGAGTGTTATCTGAAACCCTAGATATTTAAATGCTGAAAGCTAATTCAATTTTACAGAAATACAGCATGAGCCAAAAGTATGTGATCTAAACAAGTTATATCTGCTATCGCCCAAAAGGCATTCATCACAGTTTGTAGCCTCTACGGGATTAAATCAATAGACTCCTAACATCTAAAGTTCAGCCATGAAGTAAAATGAAAGCTGCATTTTTTGAGAAACCAAAACTATGGAGTGTTATCTGAAACCCTAGATATTTAAATGCTGAAAGCTAATTCAATTTTACAGAAATACAGCATGAGCCAAAAGTATGTGATCTAAACAAGTTATATCTGCTATCGCCCAAAAGGCATTCATCACAGTTTGTAGCCTCTACGGGATTAAATCAATAGACTCCTAACCAAGGGTATCTTTTACTTGTGCTTCTTTATTCAGAAAGCACCCCTTTTTTCTTAAAATTCAGTTAAGACACTTTATGCTTTCATGCCAACCACCTGTGTCTTCATATTATCCAAATAGTTTCTACCTAAGAGCAATTCTACTAGGCAAATTCTGCTAGGAAAAGAAAGCAGCATATGACATTCTATCATTACAATTTTTGACCCAGGCAGTAATGTTACCTACTATAAATTGTATTTACTGCAATGAAAAACTTTTTCATAAGATATTAAATGTGCCAGTGATTGAACACCAGGAATGCAGAGAAAGTTCACATTCTAAAATTTGACAATAACTATAAAAATTCAAAGAAGTAGCAAATACTCTATCACAAATTTACATACCTAATGAACAAATCATGACTATTTAACACCTGTATAATAACATTTTCATCTAAGTTGAACCAATACAATGTGTTAAAAGTGTCTGTAATTATGTCATGCCCCCTTTTCAGTGGACAGCATTTATTTGTTTTCCCAAAAGACATATTAGGCACAAGTCTCAGTTTTTTTTTAACTTCAGTTAGAGGCAAAAATCAAATATGAAAATACAAAGTTCCTAGAAGGCAAAGACTGACTTAAAGGTTGCATACCACTCTTTTATTTTTCAGCTTTCATTCAACTTGATTTTAAGTTGAATTAATATGAAGAATCATACTTGTATTCTTCTCTGATTTATCTCTATAGCACTTGACTAGCAATTAACTTCTTTATTAATGAGAAAATTGTAGGGGCTTGAAGTTTCCTGAGAGGTTTTGGAAAACAAAGAGAGAGAAGAACATAATGGCCTTTTGCAGTGAGTCTATTCTCTTTCCCTCTTTGGTCTTTGCTGACTCTTGTATCTACATGTCTCCTGCCCAGCTTGGTTTTAATTCATCAGTCTTTCTGAAGGACAAAGCTGCTCTTCAGCTTCTCAACTGATATCCTAGGAAACCCACCCCATCTCCCTTTATTACACTCACAGCCAATCTATAACAACTGTAGGGAATAATCCACACTGAGCAGTATAGGAGCTAAATGCAAAGGAAAGAAAAAACATCCGTATTTTTAAGAGAACACACTGCACATCAGGCCTAACCACCAAGCAAAAAGAGAAAATCAAGTGAGGAAATATGTATCCTGCAAATGAAAAAATAGTGCCCAGATGGTTGTCAAACATTAAATAGATCTATTTTAATAACCAAAACTAACTACAGATATACTCAAATGATCTTTATTAACCCATAGGCTGGTAAGACTGAATTATCTTGTATTACTGGATTTGGTAGCAAATAATCTGTATTCTTTCAACGAAGGACAGTTTTGTTGTTGTTAATTCAGCATTTATATATCAGTTCTACCACTTGGAATAGGATATATGTTTGAGCAAGTCACTTAGCTTCCTGGAGCTTCAATTTCCCTCATGTACAAAAAGAAGACTACTAATATTTGATTGATCTACCTCACAGTTATAGAAATCAGACAAAATAATAGAAAATCCAAGCCAGAATATTCTTAAAGCATTATTCAAATGTAAGATAATACCTCAGCATCACCACTTTATAGCCCCAATACATTTAAGTCATAACTACATATTTATTACAAGGATTTAATTTAAAATACTTTTTAATATCAAGTGAGTGAAAAAAATATTTTAGTTGAAAAACAGAAATAACACATTAAAAGGTATTCATTATTCTTTAGTTTAAAAGCCTACCAGAAAAAAAAATGCAAATAGTAACTTCATTCAAAAGTAAATGTTAACTCGAAACTCAAGAGAAAACTAGGACAGTTTTAATTTAATCTTAACTGTAAGGCAAACTCATCCATCATTCAATACTATTTACCTTGTAAGAGAGTTGCAATCTGGAGAGATTTCTGAGATGGATGTTCTTTCAAAATGTCTAAGACAGTTCTACCTAAGCTATCTTTTATGTTGGCATCAATTCCTGAAAGAAAAAGAAAAACCCACTAGATGTACATAGTGGAGTATCACCAGAAGATACTGTCAATACATAACTGTTCTAATTTAAAAAGTATACAGACAAAGCACTTAAGGCAGTGTTTTTTTTTTTAATTAAGCCCTACACACACACACACACACACACACACACACACACACACACATGATTTTAATAAGAAAAAAGATGGAAGTCTACTGATGCCAAAGATTTGGAACATTTTTGATAATGAATTAACTCTTAGAGGGCACTGACTCAAACATTAACTTTTCAGATTTTAGGTTATAACTATTTGTAACCTAAATAGCTATTTACAGCTATTTTAGGTTATAACTACTTAACTAAATTGTAGACTATCAAGTTGAAAAATATTAGAATGTATATTCCTGAAGTATAAAGGTCATGTGATTTATATATTCTGTATAATATGATCTAAATAACAATAATGTACCATGTAAGCAATATAACAGCAGTCTTAGAATACTTTAGCATTCACAGAAGTTGGAAAAGTAGGACTATTTTGAATTATTGTCCAAATACTAAGTCAAATATTCCACATTTATTTATACATGATTATATTCAATATCAGCAATACTCATCAAATACCTGATGAGCAAACTTCCTAATGTGTGTAACTGAAATACCTTTGGAATCCTTTTAATTCTGAAAATATTTATGGTAAAGAGGTTTTACTATAAAGAGCTTAATGTAGCAAATAGCAAAAATGTCTATAAACTTCCCAAATATCTAACTGTAAACAAAAGCCAGTTTTCAGGATCTGGCCTCAAAAGTTAATTCATTATAATAAAATTATTAAATATTTGCTTAAATTTGTATGGAAATATGTTACCAGCACACATTTAATTTATTACCTCATTTATTATATCACTGCATTACATATCAAAGTTACATATACATGCAATTTCAACTTTGCATAAGAACAATCAAAATGCAACAGTCTGCTAATACTTTTAACATTTTTACTGAGGAAAATAAACACATCAAATACAGTTTATAACACAGAAGATTCATATATATTGTTCACAAGCATAAATTTGAATCTATGCCTTTTGATCTTAAAAAAAATCTGACCTTGGTTTCAATTTTATTTCAATCATAATACACATATGGAGACAAATAAGCCTAATTTGTTGTTCCTTCAGAGCTTTCCCTCTAAAAGGTTTCCTTTAAATCACTGAAGCTTACATACAATAGCTACTCAGTTGATGAATTAACTGGGTTTCCCTCACATCTCAGTTGGTAAAGAATCTGCCTGCAATGCAGGAGACCCTGGTTCAGTTCCTGGGCCAGGAAAATCCCCTGGAGAAGGGATAGGCTACCCACACCAGTGTTCTTGAGCTTCCCTTGTGGCTCAGCTGGTAAAGAATCTGCCTGCAATGAGGGAGACCTGGGTTCCATCCCTAGGTTGGGAAGATCCCCTGGAAAAGAGAAAGGCTACCCACTCCAGTATTCTGTCCTGGAGAATTCCATAAACTGTATAGTCCATGGGGTCACAAACAGTTGGACACGACTGAGTGACTTTCACTTTAATCCACTTTAATGATGAATTAACTAGAAGGAAAATTCACCTTAAGGATAGGGAACTCTAATTTCTGTTTACCACTGTTAACAATATAAAAATCTAGGGGAAATTGTATATTAGTTAATAAATCAAGAAATCGTCACAGTTTCACAGGGATCAATTCCTCTCTCCTATAGAAGGCAGAGATTTTCTCCCTCTTTTGGTAGTTTCTCTAATATATTTTAATATGATTTAAAAGCATAAAATTATCACTTCTAAAAGCTTTTGATTAAAGAATCTATTGAAAAGGGAGATGAACATTTATATCAGCTTTTTTCCTTAACACCGAGGCTCAATTCTACATGGTTCTACATACATATAATTTAGAGTGAGGTAAAAAGGGTAATGTGGGGTGAGGCGGATTGTGTCATTTTCCTTTGTCTACTTCTGGAGTACAAATAGTTTTTGGCAAGATAAGCTCCATGGAGAATCATGACAGTTACCTGTTTCTAACAGAACTCGCACAACATCCACTTTTCCAAACAAAGCTGCTTCATGGAGTGCACTCCCTTTTTCTGTCTAGAAAAAAAAGAAGAAGGAAAAAGATTAGGAAAGCTATGGTTAAAAAAATTATATCCTTTTATGCATTCAAACATATTGTTTGTAAACTTAGCACTCTCTGACAGAAGAGGAGTGTGGAATAAAGAAGAGATTCTAGAAACAAAATCCAAAAGCTTGAGTTTGTGAAATATCTGTGCTTGTGTAGCCATTTGACCTTGTTATGTTTATAAGTCACTCATCTTCTTTCACGCTCAGTCATTCTCAGATAGAACATAAGAGTAGTAATGCCTACCTCATGAGGCTTTTGTGATTATCCAGTGAGCTAATGCAATTCAACCTGCATTAATTAAATACCAACTCCACACCAAGAATAGTCAAGCGGTGTTCTGAGGTTGTACATTTACATTCTATCAGAGGAGACAGATGTGTAAATAAATATTAATGGCAAAGAAAATCACAACAATTTAATGTGGCTTAAAAAACCTGGAAAATATTCTCCTTGCTTTCCTTTCCATATCCTCTCTTGTCTATCCCAACTCTCCCTAGACCTTCTGTACCTTATTCATACTCCAAGCATACTAAACATTTCATCAGTATCATCCTCTTGTTTTCTTCCCCAAGAATCTCAAAAGCTGGTCCCTCTGCCTGGCAGGACAGAACTTCTAGCCCCCTTTACCTCACCATCACCTATACCACCAGTTCTCAATCTTCAGCCTGAATCAAAATCGCCTAGAGAGCTTGCTGACCAGATTTCTGGGCACGACCATGAGTTCTGACTCAGTCACCTGGGATGCGTGTGTGCGTGTTATGTTGCTTTAGCTGTGTCCAACTCAGTGTGACCCTGTGGACTGTAGCCTTCCAGGCTCCTTTGTCCATGGGATTCTGCAGGTAAGAATACTGGTGTGGGGTGCCATGCCCTCCTCCAGGGGGTCTTCCTGACCCAGAGATAAACCCACAGCTTACATCTCCTGCTTTGGCAGGCAGGCTCTTTAACACTAGTGCCACATGGGAAGCCCCAATAATAAGGGTCTGCTAAGTCACCTCAGTCGTGTCCGACTCTGTGCGACCCCATAGATGGCAGCCCACCAGGCTCCTCCGCCCATGGGACTCTCCAGGCAAGAGTACTGGAGTGGGGTGCCATTGCCTTCTCCAATAAGGGTCTAGGGAGTACAACTGAGAACCACAGACCTACACTACATGTCAAATCTTAGTTTAACTATAATTCCACTCAGGAAGTATTACTTNCCACCAGGCTCCTCCGCCCATGGGACTCTCCAGGCAAGAGTACTGGAGTGGGGTGCCATTGCCTTCTCCAATAAGGGTCTAGGGAGTACAACTGAGAACCACAGACCTACACTACATGTCAAATCTTAGTTTAACTATAATTCCACTCAGGAAGTATTACTTGCCCCTAAAGTGTAGCACTTTCCCTGTGTGTTCCACATCAATCTAATCTTCCTCATCGTAGCACTTATAGTACTACATTATAATGTTATATGATTATCTAGTCCCTTTAATAAACTGTAAGTTTAGTGGAAATGTAGACCATATCTATTTTTTCATCATGGTATCACCAATGCCTAGTAAAAAGTACCATACCGCAGAATACTCTTCAACAATTATTGGCATAGAGTTAATGTGGAAATTAAGAATTATTTTGAGGGTAAAAGGAGGGAGGAACATAACACAGAAGACAAGAATTTGTGAGCACTGCAGGGAAAGATTGGTTTCTGCTCTGAAGATGATCAAGGAAGATTTTAAGAGAAAGTTTTTCATCTATGCAAATGGTAAAGTTTTTAAAAATTTTTTCTTATTGCCTTTAGGTATAGTGATCCTTCTTTTATCAGTCATGTACACAAGTACATTATTGTAAAAAGAGGCCTGGACTTTAATCAGTAAATCTTAATTCACATTCTGGATTTATGAGCTATGTGTCCTTAGGCAAGTTTCTTAGTCTTTGAATCTGATTCCTCATCTCTGTACTGAAACTTAATAGCTCTCAATCCCACAAGATAGCTGTGAGATATAGATTCTAAATGTGTCAACATATTAAACACAAAGTACATACTCAAAAATTAAAGTCAATTTTATTTCTTTCTTTCATTCACTCAATTTTAGACTGAATTCCTGGTGTATGTCAAGCTGTGTGCTAGATACTGGAATAAAGGAAACAATTACTAAGAAAACCACACATAACTGCCATCTAGTAAGAATTTTTCATGTGGAAAGCCCTCAAGTTAGAATGAGGTTAGAGAGTAGGGCTTATATCCCTTCATATTTCCCAACAGTGTGGCAGGGATACTTTGAATTTAGTAGTTACAAAAATACATGTGGACCATGTGCCTGATTTTAAAATGTTAATATTTCTTCCTGTAAATTTAACATGTAATTAAGATGTAAATTTTAACATCTGTATCTCAAAGCAAAGCAAGAACACCATTGTTTTGGAAGCACAGCTACAAGAAGACTCACTTGACAGCTCACATCCATTCCTGCTTCCAGCAGCACCTGAACAACTGCCTTGTGACCATTGCGTGCAGCAAGGTGTAGAGGTGTGTGCTTTCGGGTGTTGCAGCTCATTAAGTTAGGGTGTGCACTGATGATCATTTTGACCACTCTAAGCCGTCCATAGAGGGCTGCCAGGTCCAGAGGTGTTTCCAGCTTGCTGTTTCTGATGGTAGGATCGGTGAGCTCTTCCAGGAGAACAGCAACTACCTCTGAGTGTCCGTACTGAGCTGCACAGTGTAGGGCAGTTTCATTTTCATTGTTCTGTTAAGACAAAGACATACAGTGCAAGTTTTCAGAAATTCAATTTGTTATGAAAATCTCAATATAGTAATTTAAAACCTGAGATGTTTTGAAAACATACATTTAAAATGTATGCATTTTAAAGTATGCCTAATAGTACTTTATATTTGGTAATAGTATCTATCATTTATCACATTTTATTTTTATCACTTCAGTTGAAGGAATCGAACTTTTCCTTAAACTATATATTCTAACATCCAAGAGTGATAAACAATTTAGGTGTGTTAGTTGGTAGCCCTGCTGGGCCCAGATGGTTAGTGTTATCTGCACTGTGCATCAAGCCTCTGTGACATCTGTTAATGAGAGAGATTAATAACAATACACCTTTAACAGACTGGCTTTTCCAAATATAGTTGAGAGAGTAAATTCTCTGATAATGAAAGATTGACAGAAACGTTTCCCAAATCAAGTTTCATTTTATCTTCCATTTAAGTATAAACCCTTGCTTCTTTTGCAAAGAGAACAAAGATGTACTGGCCCTAACATTAACCCATATCTTTCTGAAATATAATCATGAGTTGAGAGGCAGGTCTATACCCATATCCAGACAAGTTACAAGGAATATTACATGTGTAGCTTATAAGTGTTTCATCTGAGGGAATTCCCTGGCAGTCTAGTTGTTAGGACTCCACATTTTCACTGCTAAGGGCCTGGGTTTGATTCCTGGTTAGGGAACTAAGATCCCATAAGTCACATGCTGTGACTCAAAATAAAAATGTAAGTGTTTCAGCTGAAAATCAATGAGATTTTCCCAGGAATGTAGCAGAATAATAAGTGTTAAACTCAAGAAAATTGAACCCCATTGCAAGAGAGATGGACCTTTCAATTCTTTGGGCAGATAGTGTAGGTATATGCAGTATGACTACGCGCTGAGGTGGAAAGGTCAATTAGGAGAAATGGGAACTTGAAATTTTAGAAACAAAAATGCAGTGTCCTAAATGAGGGTTCTGGAGAGCAAGGGAGGATGTTATCATCACAGTCACCATCATAGCTAACATTATGTGCAAAGCACACACAGTTGCATTTCATATGTGCTTACGTATTTAATCCTCATTGCCTGGCCTGTGTGTGTGCTCAGTTGTGTCAGACTCTTTGTGACCCCATGGATTATAGCCCGCCATGCTCCTCTGTCCATAGGATTTTTCAGGCAAGAATACTGGGGTGGGTTGCCATTTCCTCCTCAAGGGGATCTTTCCAACCCAGGGACTGAACCTGTGTCTCCTGCACGTATCCTACACTGCAGCTGGATCCTTACCACTGAGTCACTAGGGAAGCCCCTAATCCTCACTAAGAGATAAATATTATTATTATTGTTGTTATTCCCATTTTACAGATGATGAAACTGAGGTAATGTATTATTCCCATTTTACAGATGATGAAACTGAGGTAATGTAGTTGAATAAGTAGCAGTTACACAGCCTTATACAGCCATTTAGTATTGGAGCCAGGATTTGAACCTAAACAGCCTACACCCAAAAGTACCAAAAGTTGGTACTTTTAATAACATCTTCAGCAGCAACTGTTATGACTACCATTTGCTCAGTGTCTAAAAACTTTACATATATTGTCTCCCTTAACCCTTACAAATGATCCTACAAGACCAATATTAACATCTCCACTTCATGGGTGAGGAAACTAAAATACAAAAAGATTAAATTACATGTCCATGGAGAATCAGAATCTTTTGGAACCTGTATCGTAAGAATCCAAAACCTGTTTATGCTTTTTCCATTGTACCACACTGCCTGCCATGTTTTTCTACACTCTCCAGGAAGAAAAATAGAAAATTAATGATCTGAAAGCAGAATTTCTATGGATTTTGCCCAAAAGAACACCAACTGAGTTGAAATAGGATGTAGCTGCTTAGACAGCTGTTCTAAGCATTCAAACCCAAACAAATGTTATTATACCAGAAAGTAACTCAGTCTTGCTCTGGATGATAAAACAATGCAGGTAAGTAAGCTGAGAGTAGAGAGTAGATTTGAAAACTTAAAAAGAGGAGTGACAAGGGGGGTGAAGCACAGAAAAAAGTTTCTTACTATTTTACTTTCTAAAAAGTATCAGGAGGGGCCTTTGAAGGCCAAACTCAGAAGAAAAATATACTCTTTAAAGACAGTCAACAAAAAGTTACGATCTGATAGATGGGGAATCCAGAGGGAGACATTGTTTTTTCTAGAATTTTGAGGATGCCATTCCTATTCTTAGTTTAAATGTGTTACCATAGTCTTCTTCCTCACAGACTTAGAACACAGAGGCTTACACTCCCTGATTTTATTATCTGGTCAAGTTTTATAAATCTGATTTAAAAATCAATCTTATTACTTTAAATCATGAAAATATGATATAGAAATGTGCCTCCTGACTAAACCAAATTTCCCATTGGTTGAAAAGAGATTAAATCTCAGTTTTAAAAATACAGCACCTCTTTGAGGAATCAAAAAGTGAATTATGAAATAATTCCTCAAAGACCTCTCTACCTTGCAAAGGCCTTAGCCTAGGAAATTATAAGTGCAAAACTGAAATTTTCTATTAACTCCAATTATCACTATCCAGATCTCAAAAAAAAATATTTCAATCATTCAAGACTAGGAAAAAATGTTCACAGAGTTTATCCATAATATCTAAGATACACTTGGCTTGTCACACCAGTGAAGATGTGACAAGATACCACTAGAAAAACCATGGTTGTATACATATACATAGTCACTAGTGGTCTAAAAAAATCCAATTTAAAATAAATAGGCTGCAATAACATACTAATTAATAATTGTTAGTATATCTATACTTTGTTGTTGTTGTTCAGTTGATAAGTCATGTCCGACTCTTTGCAACCCCATGGACTGCAGCATGCCAGGCTTCCCTGTCCTTCACTATTTCCCAGAGACTGCTCAAACTCATGGCCATTGAGTCAGTGATGCCATCCAACCATCTCATCCTCTGTTGCTCCCTTCTCCTTTTGCCTTCAATCTTTCCCAGCATGGGGGTCTTTTCCAGTGAATCAGCTCTTCACATCAGGTGGCCAAAGTATTGGAGTTTCAGCTTTAGCATCAGTCCTTCCAATGAATACTCAAGGTTGATTTCCTTTAGGATTGACTGATTTGATCTCTTTGCAGTTCAAGGGACTCAACTCTTCTCTAGCACAACAGTTTGAAAGTATCAGTTCTTCAGATGTCTACGTTAAACATTCTTAAACTGCTTTGAATTCCTTCTTTTTTATCAGATAAGTGTTCTCTAAAATATAAGGACAATTCCAGATAATGGGTGCCAGTATGGAACTGGCTTTAAAAACGCTATTTACCAAAGGCCTTACTTCAAACTAACACTAATGGAAACTATCTAATGCTAGTTGGATTTGAAGTTTCGGCGAATGCAGTTTGAAGTTTTGGTGATTATACTTATTAGAAAAAGCTCCTCTGGTTTCTGTCCTAATGCAAAAGTAAAGAGAAAAAGAAGAGAAGGATGGAAGAAAAGAAAAGAGGGGTGAAATACAGGAGGGAAATGAATATACAAAGAAATATAAATTGAAAACATACATAACAGAAAAAGAAATAATAAATGAAGTGACAAAAGACAAGAGAGATGTGGCAATTATAAAAACCATAATTAGGGCAGAATCCACTTTGTTTTCAAAATTATTTCACTCTAACTGCTGCTAAGTCGCTTCAGTCATGTCCGACTCTGTGCAACCCCATAGACGGCAGCCCACCATGCTCCCCCATCCCTGGGATTTTCCAGGTAGGAACACTGGAGAGGGTTGCCATTTCCTTCTCCAATGCATGCAAGTGAAAAGTGAAAGTGAAGTTGCTCAGTAGTGTCCGACTCTTAGCGACCCCATGGACTGCAGCCTACCAGGCTCCTCCATCCATGGGATTTTCCAGGCAAGAGTACTGGAGTGGGGTGCCATTGCCTTCTCCGATTTCACTCTAAATTGACCAATAATTCTAGGGTAGCATAAAATGGTGACTGAGGTTGAAGTGCTAACATGTACTTATTAGCAACAGTAAATCATTCCATCTCTCTGAAACTATCTTACTGTAAAATTAGAATATTACCTTCCCTATAACCTTAGAATACAACTAATAAATCAAGTGTGATAATATATAGGAAAACACCTTATAAATTGGAACCTATTATACAGAGTGAAGTAAGCCAGAAAGAAAAACACCAATACAGTATACTAACGCATATATATGGAATTTAGAAAGATGTAATGATAACCCTGTATGCAAGACAGCAAAAGAGACACAGATGTATAGAACAGTCTTTTGGACTCTGTGGGAGAGGGAGAGGGTGGGATGATTTGGGAGAATGGCATTGAAACATGTATAATATATATGAAATGAGTCGCCAGCCCAGGTTCGATGCATGATACTGGATGCCTGGGGCTGGTGCACTGGGACGACCCAGAGGGATGGTACAATGAGGGAGAAGGGAGGGGGGTTCAGGATGGGGAACACGTGTATACCTGTGGCAGATACATGTTGATGTATAGCAAAACCAATACAATATTGTAAAGTAATTAACCTCCAATTAAATAAATTTATTTTAAAAATTTTTAATAAAATAAAGTTTTAAAAAATAAAAAATAAAATGCAAGTTAGAATTATTTTGAAAGAAAGCTTTATAATAAACCAAAGGTAGCATTCAGAAATCAGAATGAAGCCCTGATGATTATTCATAATTTTAACATCATAACATAATGGTTATAAGCTTGGGCTTTGGATCAGAAAAACCTGAGTTCAAATACTAATTGTATTTCTTAGGAGCTGTGATATCAAGGGGACATTACTTAGTCTTTCTAAGGTGGTTTCCTCATATATAAAGCAGAACAGTAAGTAATACCTACCTCATTAGGCAATAGTAGAGTTTAGAAAGATAATGTAGATGAAGTGCTCTGCACAATGCCTGGCATATAGTAAGCACTCCATAAGTGATAGGGTTTATGATGTAATACTAGTGCACTACTGTGGAGGACTGTGAAATTATAGAGATCTGAGTCCAAGTCTCAGTTTAAGTCACTCAGTAATGTGTGAACTTATGTGTGTTACTTAGCTTTACTGAGCCTGATTTCCTGTCCATAAAATGGAAGTGATAACAATCATTTCAGAGAATTGTGAGAATTAATTAAATAACATATTGTAAATAAAACTGCCTGCTTATCATAAGTCTCAGTAAATGTTCATTATTGTTTTCATTCCTGCCCTCTATTGCTTAAATACATACAGGTATATAATTAATTAGTATACTTCTGTCCCATTTGGGGGGGTGGAATAAAGCTAAAATAAAAATTTACCTATGAAGCAAAATTCCTACATCAGAAACTTTTAGAAGAAATAACACTGAGTGAGAGATCTATGTTAGTATTAAAGGAGTATGTACATAATAACAAACAAAAAATATGGAAAACATGGTATTAAAAAATCTCAAAAAATTTCAACTCATCTAAAATAGAAACCACAACATAAAGTAACAGAATTTAAAACAGAATTTTGAAGTCCAATCTTCTCAAAAAAAATTTTTTTTAACATTTAAATTGATTTATTCAACATCACAGAAAATAAGTTTCTCTATGCTATTTAAAATCTTCAATATTCAAATGTAAATGTTGGTTAGGGTTTTGTTCCCTTATTTTCATGTCATTTAAAAAATATTGTTTGTAGAAACTAGTATTCCATTGTTTAACCTTGGTTTGTTTTTCCATCTTATTACTTTAGGTTTGCTTTGGGCATTCAGTTTTAAGAATAACCACCAGATGGCTCATCCCACCAATAATCTTTTAACTTGGTTTTCTGAGGAACAGGCAGCATTCTCTTAAATTTCCTTTTTAGCATAATAAATAAAGACAGCCATATCCATCATTTGATAAAGACTTGAATTCACTATTCTCATAAAAATATTCTATATTTTGTAACATGAAAACATAGACATTTTATTGTGATATATATTAACAAGATATTTTTCCAATTAATAAAACATTTTTACTGATTAGTTCTTTACACAACTGCATTTTGATATAAGAAACATATTATATTTTCTTCCCTTTGCTGTATACAGCTATGAAGTATTCATTTTTAATCTGAATTAGGGTCAAGTGTCTGCAAAGTCTGTACCCATATGAACAATATGCTAATTGTACTCTATTAGATGTGCTTGCCCTAGAGTAACCTTCTTGCATCCATACTGGACAGCGGCCAACCTGCAGCTTAATGCCTTGTTTGTAATTCAATTGTTGGGCTGCACGCTGGTTTTCAAATATAGTTTTACAAAATGGGAACAGTAGGGGGCACGCAGAGCTCATTTGTTATCATACTGTACTAGAGGACTATATTTTACTTTCTGGAATCTGTGGTCTTATTTATTTAGAACACTGAGAATGGCATTATTTTTAAATACATGCATTAAGTGTAACATGGATACTATGTAGTGGCAAATATTTTGACTGTCTGTCAGTTTCATCCTGCTGCTGTGTTTTACTGAACTTACTCTAGGCATACGTGTGTGTGTATGTGTGTGTGTACAGGAAATTTTTTATTTAATATGTGACTAGCAACTGCATACATTGTATTTGCATTTTAATTCACAAAATAGCACTTAATATAAAAGTGCTATGTAAATGGTAAAGTATTATACAAATGATAGCTATCATCATTGTTCTAACATCTAAAATTTTATTAAGAAAAACTACTTTCACATTATGAATGTTAATTGTTTTATCTTTAAATATTCAATAACTATAAAATGGATGCTCATGTAGGGCAGGCAAAAATATTAGAACTACTTCATTTATGTGGGATTTTCTTATTAACAAATATCTTTACAAATGTCCAACTTAGTGCTATTGTATCTATAAACATTTATATGCCAAAGAAGTTTTCAAATATCTCCTTTAGCAAATTCAGCAGTAGGATCATCTTTGGCAGGGTAATGACAGAAATAACCACTTTTTCAATGTGGCTTTGACTTCACAAAACTCTCAAAAACCACAGCATGAGCAAATACTTGACAAACGCACCTGTTCATTGACTCTGGAATGTGATGGTCCATGATGAATAAGAATCTTCACAATTTCCACATCTCCTTTCCAGGCAGCCAGGTGAATAGGAAAATAACCTTTGTTGTCTGCTACATTTGTTGATGCCTCATATTGAAGCAGTTTGAGAACTATGTCCCTAAGAAGGAAAAAAAAATACAACAGAAGAAAATATGCTGAACAATACAGCTACTATTGAACAGATAATCATAAAAGTATATTAGATACTGACTAGAAGTTTAGAGTAATCATTCAAACTACTACTACCACCACCACCACCACACACACACACCACACACACACACACACACACAGCATTCATTGACTGACTCATACAAGTACTAAAGATCTTTTGGGCAAAATTTATCTAATTTTATTAACCGAATGAATTTAGTAAAATAACAGTATACTTCTTCACATCTTTTTTAAAAATGGAGTATTCCCAGATAACTTATATCTGAGATTTAGTCCGAAGGAAGACTTGAGGTGCAAGCAAACGCCCTGTTTACAAACAAAAAGTTATCATCCTGCTAAAAGACATTTAGGAAATTATACATCATTCCGATAAAGAACTAGAATAAAGGACTGAAGATTCATATAAAAGAGAAAGCAGCACAGTAGGAAAGAGACCCTGAAAGGTTGAAAAAAAAATTAATAACTTTCAACCATGGCACAGAACATACTTTGAATGTGTGTTGCTTATACTTGTATACTCTTTCACTTTCCTCCTCCAAGCCTAAGAAATTATTTTAAGAGGAAAATTCATTTATGAGACAAGTTCTATCACTGACGCAATTATTCTAATGACAAGATTTCAGAGAAAATAAACCTCATTTTAACATTTCTTTTCTAAAAATAGTATTATTTTATAAGTCCTGAATTTAAAGGACTTGAATGTAAAGTACCAGTTACGCAAGTGAAACTATTAGTCACTCAGTCATGTCTGACTCTTTGTGACCCCATGGACTGTAGTCCACCAGGCTCCTCTACCCATAGAATTCTCCAGGCAAGAAATACTGGAGTGGATTGCCATTCCCTTCTCCAGGGGATCTTTCCAACCNAAAGTACCAGTTACGCAAGTGAAACTATTAGTCACTCAGTCATGTCTGACTCTTTGTGACCCCATGGACTGTAGTCCACCAGGCTCCTCTACCCATAGAATTCTCCAGGCAAGAAATACTGGAGTGGATTGCCATTCCCTTCTCCAGGGGATCTTTCCAACCCAGGGACAGAGATCAAACCCAGAGATCGAATCCAGGTTTCCTGCATTACAGGCAGATTCTTTACCATATGAGCCACCAAGGAAGCCCAGCTATGCAAACTACCAATAATATGACCACTAGAGTATCAGTTAGTCTTATTTTCCTTTTTCTTTCCTGTAGAAAGTAATAATAATAGTGCCTATTGCTCAACACTGGTAAGAACATTAAATGAGAACATAAAAGAGAAGCCATTCAATGAATAGTAAAACACTATACAAATATCAGTTCTTGCCCCAAGTAAAAATAAAATTCTTTAAAAGTAAAACTGCTTCCTTCAAATCACCTTTGGAAAAACAGTCTGAAAATCAGAAGGAAACCTGAAGTTTGCCCAGTTTCTATGCTTCTTCTCACCTCTCCACCACGTAAGAGTTTTATATAAGCTCTTCCATTCTCAGATAAGTAACTTACAAAGTGGTGAAAAGGATTCAATATTTGAGAATAACAAAAGCAGCTAAGAATCAGAAGATCTGGTTTGAAGTCTTAACTCTCTAATACTTAGTAACTTGGTGTGTGTGTGCCTGTGTGTGCTCAATCGCTCCAGTCGTGTTTGACTCTTTTTTTGTAATTAATTGATTTATCTTAATTGGAGGCTAATTTCTTTACAATACTGTAGTGGTTTTTGCCATACATTGACATGAATCAGCCATGGGTGTACATATGTCCCCCATCCTGAACCCCACTCCTATCTCCCTCCCCATCCCATCCTTCAGAGTTATCCCAGTGCTCCGGCCCTGAGCACCCTGCCTCACGCATCAAACCTGGACTGGTGATCTACTTCACACATGGTAATATACATGTTTCAATGCTATTCTCTCAAATCATCCCACCCTCGCCTTCTCCCAGAGAGTCCAAAAGTCTGTTCGTTACCTGTGTATCTTTTGCTGTCTCGCTTAAAGGGTCATTGTTACCACCTTTCTAAATTCCATATATATGTGTTAATATACTGTATTGGTGTTTTTCTTTCTGGCTTTCTTCACTCTGTGTAATAAGCTCCAGTTTCATCCACCTCATTAGAACTGATTCAAATGCATTCTTTTTAATAGCTGAGTAATATCCATCCAATGCCATCCAATGCCGATGGACATTTAGGTTGCTTCCATGTCCTAGCTATTGTAAACAGTGCTGAGATGAACATTTGGCTACACGTGTCTCTTTCAATTCTGGTTTCCTTGGTATGTATGCCCAGCAGTGGGATTGGTGGGTCATATGGCAGTTCTATTCCAGTTTTTAAGGAATCTCCACACTATTCTCCATAGTGGCTATACTAGCTTGTGTTCCCACCAACAGTGTAAGAGGGTTCCCTTTTTTTCCACACCCTCTCCAGCATTTATTGCTTGTAGACTTTTGGAGAGCAGCCATTCTGACTGGCGTGAAATGGTACCTCATTGTGGTTTTGATTTGCAGTTCTCTGATAATGAGTGAGGTTGAGCATCTTTTCATCTGTTTGTTAGCCATCTGTATGCCTTCTTTGGAGAAATGTCTGTTTAGTTGTTTGGTCCATTTTTTGATTGGGTCGTTTATTTTTCTGGAATTGAGCTGCAGG
>SJYX01019558.1:345525-373878 GCA_006410675.1 Oreotragus oreotragus
TGAAATTATTTGTTCTAGTTTTCTGAAAAATACCATTGGTAGCTTGACAGGGATTGCATTGAATCACAGATTGCTTTGGGTAATACACTGATTTTCACTATATGGATTCTTCTGATCCATGAACATGGTATATTTCTCCATCTTTTTGGGTCATCTTTGATTTTTTTCATCAGTGTTTTATGGTTGTAACCCTATAGACGGTAGCCTGTAGGGCTCCTCTGTCCATGGAATTCTCCAGGCAAAGATACTGGAGTGGGTTGCCATGCCCACCCCCAGGGGATCTTCCCTGCCCAGGGGTCAAAGCTGCATCTTATGTGGCTCCTGCACTGCAGGCAGATTCTTTACCAATATTGGACAATTCAAATAACCTCTGTTTCTCTTTCAGACACTGTTAAAATGGAATTTAGAGATTACATATAGCTGCTGGTCTAAAAGGGTTGTGGTACAAATCAAATGAGAAATGAATATTACTGTAAAACTGTATACAAATAAAAACTATTCTTAAAGCTATTTGCTGCAATACTAAACAATTTTTGCCTTCTTTTTCTTTTAACTGAAATATATCAGTATTCAAATAAAAGGTAAAATAACACCAAAGGAAGCATTGTTAAATACCTGGGAGTGGCCAATAGAATTTAATCTTACCAAAAAAAAAAAAAAAGCCTTCTCCAAATCCATATATTAAAAAGGGACAATTATGTGAAGGGTTTTAATTTCATTCACCAATGCCTAAGCAAATCAAAAAGAATTCTGAAACTTCAAAAACATTTTCTTTCTAAGAGGAAAGAGGAAAATTTGATGGAGTCATCAATATTATTTTCTTTTACTCTCAAAGCCTTCAGAATTTCATTTGTTCTTGGGCTCAGTTTTTGTTGACATTTTCAAATAATGTGTGTGATATGCATTTATTATCAAGAAGAGTTATGATATGGTGAAAAAACTGACCATCTCACTAATTATTTGTATTGTGTAAGTTACTATCACCTAATATCTAAATCAGAAAAGAATAATCTGCATGTTTATAAAACTGTCTTTGGTGAACACCAAGATTCTAAATAAATACTATTATTTATATTTAAGTTTTTAGCTTATTTTATTAAATAAATATTCTATAAATTTTATTTTTTAATTTTAATGTATTTAAAATCTTTTCTCTTATTCAGAGATACCAGCTAATGAACGGGTGAACTCAGATTTCTAATATAAAAACATATTTTTGAAATATAAAGTTATATCTTTGGTCAAATGAGTGCCTATTGGTCTCATTGAAACTTAAGCAAAATATTAATCAATAAAGTATCATTAATCTTTCTTATGATGTATCCATGTATACCACAAGTAATATGTACTATACAGGCCTTTTTCATCCAGGCTTATCAAGAACAAATTAAATTTCAGTTACTTTCTTCAATGTCTAAACAAGAAGAGTAGTTGTTTTTGGTTTTGGGGGTAGTTGGTTTTGGGGAGGGATATAATTGAAATATAACATGATTTTACTTTCAAGTGTACAACATAATGATCTGATACATTGCAAACTGATCATCATGATGAGCCTAGTTAACTTCTCTTTTTTTACTTTTATTTAAGTTGTATCTTATATCTTCCGAAACTATCATGAATATGTTGACTGTGCTTCGTTATCTGGCATGAAGTATTAAGTTATATTGATGAAAACTGTCTATAAGCTAGCAAGCAGAAAATACCTATATCTTAAACCTAAAGTGGTAATCTTTCTTACAGCATTTGACAAAAAATTCTCCAAAACACTAAAATAAATGTAATTGATGAGATCACGGAAAAATTGCATTTCCCAGGAACAAAACAAAATACCCAATTAAGTTTAATAATAATTCAGTTTAAATCACTGCAACATCTTGCAGCTTGAGGTTAAAAATGTACATTCAGGTAAAAAATAGGAATTCTAAAAGTATTAATTTTTGCTATCATGCTTAATTTGTTTCATTTTTTGATAGACATCAATAATACTTCTGATTAGTATAAAATGTCTTTTAAGAAGTTCAGTATACATTCTAAGCAAAATTAAATTAATTGGGAAGATTCAATATTCAGATTTCTTTACCTCAAGAGCAAGTTTCCCTACAGTTAACCAAAGAAATTTATTTTGTTTCATCCTCCTGTGTTTGCAATGTTCATCACAGCACTGTTTATAATAGCCAGGACATGGAAGCAACCTAGATGTCCATCAGCAGATAAATGGATAAAAAAGCTCTGGTACATATACACAATGGAGTATTACTCAGCCATTAAAAAGAATACATTTGAATCAGTTCTAATGAGGTAGATGAAACTGGAGCCTATTATACAGAGTGAAGTAAGCCAGAAAGAAAAACACCAATACAGTATACTAATGCATATATATGGAATTTAGAAAGATGGTAACGATAACCCTGTATGCGAGACAGCAAAAGAGACACAAATGTATACAACAGTCTTTTGGACTCTGTGGGAGAGGGCGAGGGTGGGATGATTTAGGAGAATGGCATTGAAACTTGTATATTATCATATGTGAAGCGAATTGCCAGTCCAGGTTTGATGCATGATACAGGGTGCTCAGGGCTGATGCACTGGGATGACCCAGAGTGATGGGATGGGGAGGAAATTGGGAGGTGGGTTCAGGATGGGGAACACATGTACACCTGTGGCAGATTCATGTCAATGTATGGCAAAACCAATAAAATATTGTAAAGTAAAAAAAAATTTTTTAAACAAACAATTTTGAAATAAATGCAAATCATCTTCATATGGATGTAATAAGCTAATGACATGCAAATTATCCATTAATAAACTAATGAAATTCTCAAAGTCATTAAGGCCCTTTTGATTTCAGACTTTCTTGAAGATTTTATTTCTCTTTTTTAGAAACAAAGTTGCAAATATGCTCAACGTGGTCAGAAGACTTTAGGACAATACACTTCATTTTCTAACTGGAGCTCCTTTATATACTGAATTCATTCTCATAGATTTATTTCCAGATAAAGTGAATAAAGTCAAATTTAACTAGTTAATATTCTAATACAAGAAAGAAGCAATCAACCAAAGATATTTGTAGATGATTCAAAGAGCAACTTCATGGACTAGATTACATAAATTTTTAGAAGAAGTGCCCTTCTTTCATTAGAAAGCCTATTCTGAGCAAATCAAAGGTATAGCAGATAGTTTACTATATAGAGTCTAGACCCAATTTGAGATACAATCTTGATTATAGATAACGGAGGATTATCTATAATTGAATCCTTGTCTAGGATTCAAGCATTAATATTTAAAGAATCAAAAGCAAGGACAGAAAATAACCCCACACATACCAAATAACAAACATATTTCAAAGATACAATGACAATTTATTACCGACATTTTCCAAAACAGCATCCAAGAATCACAATGTACCAAACATAGTTTAATGAGATGAAACTTAACAAGAAAATAAAACCAGTAATTTTCTAAGAAGAGAGAAATCAGAATGAAATATGAACATACAGGTTTAATAAAACTTTATAGGGATTATTAAAATAATAAGATTATTATTTTAAAAGACAGAAAAGAAAGAGCAAAGAAAAGAAGGAAAGAGGAAGAGAGGGAAAGAGGAGAGAAGAAGGGAAGAAAGGAGGGAGTAAGAAAAGGGAGGAGGAAGTGGAGGAAAGAAGACAGGAAGTTGGCTATTTCAGAAGAAATTGCTATTGCTATTCAGAAGAGAATTAATTAAAGCAATAAAATTTGCAAAAATATATGAAACAATGAATCCTCCATATTTTAAAAAGAAAAAGAAGAAAAGATAAATCTCTAGCCTATCTACTGAAATAATTTATTTACAATCATTGCCAGTTAAATTTGTTCTACTGACTGCTTTTTCTATCATTTAAAAGTAACAATTTTCTCATCTGTAATACAAATGACTCAGGAAATCACCAAGAGTACAATTTCTATTGTGTCCTGATTTGGCTAAGCGGAGACAAATTTTTCATTGTGAAATAATGTATTTCAGGTATATAAAATGTTGTTCCATTTGTGAGATAACCAGCAGGATAAACAAGACTCTCAATGAAACATACAAAATAGTGAGGATACAGTCTTAATTTGCAGTGTGAAGGCCACAGATTATATACTGGAGGAAAGGGGAAAGCATGTGCCCAAAGCAAATGAATAAACTATAAGACCCTGTAACATTTCTTCTAGCTCTATAATTCCATGAACTTCTCTGGTGGCTCAGTCCATAAAGAAACCGCCTGCAATGCAGGAGACCCAGGTTCGATCCTGGGTTGGGAAGATCCCCTGGAGAAGGAAATAGCAACCCATTCCAGTATTCTTGCCTGGAGAATCCCATGGGCAGAGGAGCCTGGTGGGCTACAGACCCTGTCTCTTATACACATCTAGATGTGTATAAGAGACAGCTGAGCACCCTGCCTCACGCATCAAACCTGGACTGGTGATCTACTTCACNGGTTGGGAAGATCCCCTGGAGAAGGAAATAGCAACCCATTCCAGTATTCTTGCCTGGAGAATCCCATGGGCAGAGGAGCCTGGTGGGCTACAGACCATGGGGTCCAAAGAGTTGGACATGACTGAGCAACTAACACTTTCAGCCTAGAAACCATGTTTATGAAAACGATCTAAAGTTGATGGATACAACAGCAGCAGGAACAAGGATAGAAATGAAGTGTTTCTATGCTGACTGCTAAGGCTTGCTTGGGAGGAATACAGCACAATGTTTCATTACCTATTTGAAGGGAGAATACCAAAGACGAAGAAAAGGAAAACCATTGTTCTCTGGCTCTGAGGTATATTCTATGACAAGTTTTTATTCTACAAATATCTTTTCTTATGGCAATATTTAAATGAGCATTCCGTGAGAATACACTACTTGATGATAATGGGAGGCAGGCAGAAATACACAATGTGACAGAGAAAAACCAACAAGAAATTAGAACACTGATGTGCATACAGTCACAGAGGGATATAGTGTAAATTACAGGTAAAAGTATACACTCGGACTCTAGATACAGCCCCACCTTGATGATTAAATGGCCACTAAGTCACTTATCCAGTATGGTCTTGTTTCTCCATCTATAAAATAAAAGAAGTAATGAAGGTAGGATAGAATAAATGATCTCTAACTTTAAAAGTCCTTGATAATTTATATAATTTAAAATCAAGAATTCTTTCTAGATGAAAATCCAAATTTCAGAACTGTGACATCATAGTACCTAACTGAGCCACAAATAACAAAATATTATATCATAAAATGTTATAATAGAAGGAATATGGTGTATTCAGTACATTTGAACTGAGGCATAAAGAGGTTAATTAAATGGCTCAAGGTCATATAACTGGTAGGGAGGGAGAGATGGGATTAGAATTTTCCTACTTTTTTCCAATACCTGTATGATGACACTAAGTAAAATCTTTCTCTTCTGGGAAAGTAAGAGGGAGGGAACACCATCTGAGTGGTTTTGTTAAAAAAAGAAAGAAAGAAAGAAAGCAAAAAAATTAAAAGAAAAAATGATACCTTTAGATGAAAGCAAAGCAGAGATACATAATCCTCAGAGAACATCTGTGATTAAAGATCTTAAAAGAAATATAGTCAAATTCCCATCTCTTTATGATAAGCTTAATGACTGCTATTCAATTCACCTAAATTATCCTTATGTTGTACACTGCCGATAAAACTAAAAATTGTGCAAGAGGCCTCAGAGAAATATATCTTAATGGTTAGAACTTCATAGGATGTCACATATAAACCAAAAACATTTACTTAAAACCACTGAAAATCAAGAAAGGGACATTTGAGTACAATATTATTTTGAGAAATAATGCCAAGCTGAGGCAGAACAAGAAAAGTTGTATAGTTCAAATAGTCAAGCCCAAGACCTTCCATCCATTATACTTGATAGCTTGTCTTCCCAGCTGGGACTAAGAAATACGGGGTTCCACCAGAGCCACTGAATCCACAACTAAGATGGCCAAAGAAGTCAGCTTGGGCTGATTTAATTGACTTTCCTCCTGATGACTCAGGTATGAAGAAGAATAAATAGAAATTCCTTTAAAAGACTCAGATGGTAAGGATCTGGACACATTTTCTGCTCTAGAGAAGGGTAGCAATATAGCTGAAAAAGACTAGGCAAAATAAAAAGTTCTAAGTTCAGCAGTATAAAATGACATTATACAGAATAAGGACTGGATGGAAAAAAATGTAATTTGGAATTCCGATACTAAGGACCTAAGTGATGAAACATTAAGTTTATGATATTTTACATAATCAAATATTCTTCAAACAGGATGATAATGTTCAATTTATGCAATAAGTTTTAAGGTAAACATGTCATAATGAAAAATAATGACAAAAATGGTAAGGTCCTTGTATGAGAGCTTTAAGATCATTAACTGTAATCAAGTATAACTAAGTCCTTTTGTCTCAATTCGCAGAATGAAAGAAAGGTTAAATGCAAAATTAAAAGATAACTAGCAGTAATTTTGGAGGCTTTCCAGGTGGCTCAGTGGTAAAAGAATCCGCTTGCAATGCAGGATTGATCCCTGGGTCAAGAAGAACCCATGGAGAAGGGAATGGCAACCCACTCCAGTATTCTTGCATGGGAAATCCCATGGACAGAGGAGCCTGGTGGGCTACAGTCCATAGGGTTGTAAACAGGCAGACACGACTTATGACTTAGCACACTATAGTAATTTTAAGGCAGTAATTACCATGTTTAAAACAACTGAAGTGAAACGAAANGGCAACCCACTCCAGTATTCTTGCATGGGAAATCCCATGGACAGAGGAGCCTGGTGGGCTACAGTCCATAGGGTTGTAAACAGGCAGACACGACTTATGACTTAGCACACTATAGTAATTTTAAGGCAGTAATTACCATGTTTAAAACAACTGAAGTGAAACGAAATGATCCAGATCCAAAAAGACTAACTTGAATCATTAAAGCAAAGGAAAAACAGATAGGGGGGAGACACATGAACAAGGTCACCTTTCTTCTTATGAAGGACGACAGAACATTTGACTCATTCAGAGGACTCCTCACACTTTGTCACTAAACCATTAGGTTTCCTGGCTAAAACACTGTCAATAAAATAGTGTTGATGGTTATACATTTTTTCATTCTCCATATTGTAGACTATCACATTATTTGAAATACAATTCCACAGGTTAAAGAGATTTAAAACCCAAGAGACCATTCATGAATGACAAAGAGAAAGCATGTTAGCTTAGTTTGAGGATTTCAAAGAGGTTTGTGAAAGTGGCCATGGCTTATAAGAGCAAGACTCTACTAAAAGAGTTCATTCTTAGTGAATAACCCTATAATTTGTGAAGACACCCCAGAAAGTAGGGAATCATCATTAAGTGGTTTATCCCATCAGTTCCTAATCTTTTGGCATCAGGGACTAGTTTCATAGAAGACAATTTTTCCACAGACCCAGCGAGTGGGGAGAAGGGTGGTTTGGGGATGATTCTCGCAAGGAGCACGCAACCTAGATTCCTTACATGCACAATAGGGTTCACGCTCCTATGAGAATCTAATGAATGTCACTGACCTAACAGGAGGCAGAGTTTAGGCATTAATGTGAGTAATGGGGAGAGTTTGTAAATACAGACAAGCTTTGCTCACTCTCTTGCCTCTCTCCTCCTGCTGTGCAGCCTGCTTCCTAACAGGCCATGGACCAGTACCCATCTGTGGCCCAGGGGTCGGGAACCCCTGGTTTATCCCATTCCCATACCAAATGTACAAATGACTAACATGGTCCTGGCACTTCTTCCATTTTCCCTGTGTGATCTTTGACTTGATCTGCACTCTGCACATACTCATACTCAGCAACATTCCTACCACTTTCAACATGTCAAGTGTTGAACACCTGGTGTTTCTCCAAATTCATCTAAGCCCAGGGGACTCACAGCAACATGCGACAGGAACCATCAGACATAATTAACTTCATCACATGTAACTAAATACACACAGATTCCAGTCCAAATAAGTGGCACTTACTTATGTCCATTTAAGGCTGCATGGTGTAAAGCCGTGTAACCCGAACTGTCTGTGCAGTTCACATTGGGGCCTCGCCAGATGCTGCAAATAAAGCACAAGCACACAGTTAACAGGGGAGCAGAATTGTGCTTTGCAAAACAGAAGGAAGCCTGATAGACTCACAGTCGGCAGCATGTTTCATATGAGGATTTTACTCACGTAGAAAAGAACTGCCACCTTTCCTGCACTCCCCTCAGAACAATATCTTTATTTATTTGATGCAGATAAATTATTAGTGAATATAGCTACCATTAGAAATTATTAGCAAATGCAGACCCCCTGGTATACCTTAAATTTGGACCCCAAACTTCCCTGTCACTTTTGGTCATTACTTAAATATTGGATGCAATTAACATTCAACTATTATATTCTTTACCAAGAAGAAAGATTTAAGTCACCTGCCTCCTCCTTTTCAACACACTCATTCTGAGATGGCAGTGGTTTACATAAGTATATTTTTGCATATGGAAAGAATATAAACACTTCTTGCTGTTCCATTGCTACCAAGAGAATGTAAAACATATTTCACCCTTGAAAATATAATTAGACTTGATTATCACAAACCATAAAAATATTCTAATAGTTTTGAAGTTATTTTACCATACAATATATTTTGAAGATAACATATAAGAAAGAATCCATTTTATCCTTGATCACTACAATTATAGAAACTATAGTTTAAAAAAATAGGCATTGAAAGTTTTCCAAAAGTAAATCTCCCAAAAAAACTATCTGATGTTATCAAAGCCATCAAAACTAACATCTAATGACAAACTTGGAGAAGGAAATGGCAACCCACTCCAGTATTCTTGCCTGGAGAATCCTATTGACAGAGGAGCCTGACAGGCTATAGTCCATGGGATTGCAAGAATCGGACATGACTTGGCAACTAAACCACCACTGCCAATGACAAACTAATTCATGTATTCACAAAATATTTATTGTGTACCAATNTGGAGAAGGAAATGGCAACCCACTCCAGTATTCTTGCCTGGAGAATCCTATTGACAGAGGAGCCTGACAGGCTATAGTCCATGGGATTGCAAGAATCGGACACGACTTGGCAACTAAACCACCACTGCCAATGACAAACTAATTCATGTATTCACAAAATATTTATTGTGTACCAATTGTATGTCACATATTAAACTAAGTACTAAGAGCACAAAGTCATAATTCAAGGTCCTTCGTTACAAGAGTAGAGTCTAATGGAGAAGAGAGACACATAAACTAACAAGTACAGGCTAGTAAGATAATCAAGGTACCAGAGAGCACACAAGCATCTCTGAGAAGAAAATAAATAGCTATTCAAAGTGAGAGATCACAACTAAGTTGAGACAATGAAAATGAGTAGAATGTTTTTATTCGACAGTTATAAAAAGTCAAACCAATAAGATGCAGATATCAACTGAAGGAAGGAGAAACTACAATAGTTAGCATAGAATCACTCAAATTAAATGTCTAAATGACCAAAAGGAAAATGACATTAACTAAGATGTGAAAAGAAAGGCAAATCTGCTCGAGGAAGACAGTACAGGTGGAAAGCAAACAATGACTTCAGGCTTGGAAACATTAAATTTCAAGTATCTGACATAACTTACATAAAAGTAAGGATCTCCAGAACACTATAAAAATATCTAGTTAGAAGCATGGTTCTTAAGTTAGACAACCTGATTTCAAAAACCTGGCTCCATTACTTGCTGGGGGTAGGCCTGGATAAAGTACCTCATCTCTCTTAAGTATTTAATTCCTTGTCTGCAAAATAGAGATGATGATAATAGTACTACTACCTTAAAATGTTGTAAGGATCAAATGAATCAGTACTTATAAAGCACTTAGGCCAGTGGTTGAACATAGCACTAGCATCTATTATATTTTTTATGTTTGTTCAACAAATTGTTAGATAGAAGATAAAACCAAGGGAGTGCTTGATTTCAGACTCTCTAAGAGACAGGCCATCAGATGGGCATGGTGGCATGCACCTGTAATCTCAGCTACTCAGGAGGCTGGGGCTGGAGGACTGCTTGAACCCAGGAGTTCTGGGCTGCGGTTCACTATGCCAACTGGGTGTCCACACTAAGTTCAGCATCAATATGGTGACCTCCTAGGAGAGAAGTCATCAGGCTCAAATACCTCAATGAAAAATCTATATGAAGGCAAGGTGAAACCTTCTCTCAAATGCTGATATTAGCCAAAATATCAACCCCTGGATGAAAAAAAAAAAAATCAAACCTAAGTTTGGTAGATAGTTCCAAGTTCAAGGCAACTCAAAATCTTAAAACTTCCCAGCCCTCACTGAAATGGTCAGAGAACCTATATGGAAGTATATTGTGAGGAAAAAAAGAAAGAAAGAAAAAATATATAGGACCAACAATAGAACCATGGATAATTAACAGTACTTTAGGGTCCAACATGGGGAAAAAGTTACATGAAGAACACTGAGAGTTGCCCAAGAGTAAATAAAACCAAGAGAAAGCATTATACAATTTAAAACAGATTCATGTCAATGTATGCCAAATCCAATACTGTAGTACAGTACAAGAGTACTATAAAGAAAAATAAAAATAAAATTAAAAAACATAATATCTGACACATAAAAAAATTAAATTAAATTTTTTAAAAAGGCAGATGCAAGTGTTTGCCCCTGCAGCCTCTTTTGTTGATGAAATTAGACATTTATTATTATAAATGAGTTTCTACAATGACAAAATGAGAGACATTTAGGGAAGATAATTTTATAATAATTAATAAAGTTTTGTACTTAAATATTAAAAAATATAAATAAAACAGGAAACTGTCCAAAAAGAAAAAAAAAGAAAGAAATGAGATAAGAATTAAACTATTTGATAATAAGGAAGGTCTTGAGGAAATTAATGATGAAATATAACTAGTCAATTATAAGATTTTTAACTTTATTTTTATCTTAACTTCATTTCAATCCAGTGGTTTATTTTCTTTAGTGGTAGCTTACCTCCTGAGAATTTTAAAAAGTGACAGTTAAACCAGGAAAGTTATAAGATATGAATATGTTTTACAATTTCATTAAGATTGTTAGACTTTTAGCAATCTTTTTTTTTTCCTAATCAATCCTAGAAGCATTTTTAGTCTTCTATTATGTTCTTAAATTTTTTATACCTTTGTTTCTCTTGCTAATTTACCCGTCTTGCCCTATTAATTTCTACCTTTGTGCCTTTACTCATGCCCTTCTACTAACCTATGATAGATTTTCTAACCAAGCATATCTTACCATTCTTCCAAAGCCTAGATCAAGATTCATCTGCTCCAATAATTTTTCTCTAAATACTGAATACAACAGTTATTTAACAAATATATGCTAAATTATAAATCAAATAATTGATTATTTTTAATGAATAAATTAGCCACAGGTAAAAACAAATGTTAAAACAAATCCAATGTACTCATTTAAAATAATGATAAATAAAAAATAATCATAATTCAAGAGGTAAAAGAACAAAAAAGCAGAAGAGAGAAACAAGGAAGATTTGATACAAATACAAATGAAACTGTTAGATGATAGATTTAACCATATCAATGACAAAAATAACCACATCAACAATTACAATAACTATTAATTATCTAATCATCCCAGTTTAAAAAAAATCATCAGACTGGATTAAAGAAAGTAAGACCCAACTGTATGCTCACTACAAGAAATTAGCTTTAAACATAGAGATACACAAGGCTTCCCTGATAGCTCAGTTGGTAAAGAATCTGTCTGCAAGGCAGGAAACCCCAGTTAGATTCCTGGGAACCAGAGATCAAATTGCCAATATCCACTGGATCATCAAAAAAGCAAGAGAGTTCCCGAAAAACATCTACTTTTGTTTTATTGACTATGCCAAAGCGTTTGACTGTGTGGATCACAACAAACTGTGGAAAATTCTTAAAGAAATGGGAATAGCAGACCACCTGACCTGCCTCCTGAGAAATCTGTATGCAGGTCAAGAAATAACAGTTAGAACTGGCCATGGAAGAACAGACTGGTTCCAAATAGGGAAAGAAGTACATCAAGGCTGCATATTGTCACCCTGATTATTTAATTTATATGCAGAGTACTTTATGCAAAATGCTGGGCTGGATGAAGCACAAGCTGGAATCAAGATTGTCGGGAGAGTATCAGTAGCCTCAGATATGCATATTGCACCACCCTTATGGCAGAAAGCAAAGATGAACTAAAGAGCCTCTTGATGAAAGTGAAAGAAGAGAATGAAAAAGTTGGGTTAAAACTCAACATTCAGAAAACTGAGATCATGGCATCCAGTCCCATCACTTCACGGCAAATAGGTGGGGAAACAATGGAAACAGTGACAGACTTTATTTTGGGGGACTCCAAAATCACTGCAGATGGTGACTGCAGCCATGAAATTAAAAGACGCTTGCTCCTTGGAAGAAAAGGTATGACCAACCTACACAGCATATTAAAAAGCAGAGACATTACTTTGCCAACAAAAATCCATCTGGTCAAAGCTATGGTTTTTCCAGTAGTCATGTATGGATGTGAGAGTTGGACTATAAAGAAAGCTGAGCGGCTGAAGAATTGATGCTTTTGAACTGTAGTGTTGGAGAAGACTCTTGAGAGTCCCTTGGACTGCAAGGAGATCCAACCAGTCCATCCTAAAGGAAATCAGTCCTGAATATTCATTGGAAGGACTGATGCTGAAGCTGAAACTCCAATACCTTGGCCAATTGATGTGAAGAACTGACTCATTTGAAAAGACCTGATGCTAGGAAAGATTGAAGGTTGGAGGAGTAGGGGACAACAGGGGATGAGATGGTTGGAAGGCATCACCAACTCAGTGACATGAGTTCATGAGTTTGAGTAAACTCTGGGAGTTTGTGATGGACAGGGAACCCTGGCATGCTGTAGTCCTTAGTTACTGAACAACAACAGAATTTCAAATTACATGAAGCAAAAAACTGATACTATTGCAAAGAGAAATACCTACCCACTCATACTTGGAGATTTTAATACTTCTCTCTCAATAATTGATAGAACAAGTAAACAGAAAATCAGCAGGGGATATAAGACTTGAATAACACTACCAACCAACTTCGGGCTTCCCTGTGGCTCATCTGGTAAAGAATCCACCTGTCAATGCAAGATACCAGGTTGTATCCCTAGGTCGGGAAGATAGATCCCTTAGAGAAGGAAATGGCAATGTGCTCCAGTATTCTAGCTTGGAAAACTCCATGGACAGAGGAATCTGGTGGGCTACAGTCCATAGGGTTGCAAAGAGTTGGACATGACTGAGCATGCATGCACACACACACACACACACACCAACCAACTTGACCTGACATTTATAGAATCAATGCAATAATAGCAGAATACATATTCTTTTCAAGTGAACACAGGACATTTATCAATATATACTATACTGTGGATCATAAAACAAATCTCAATAAGTTCAAAAGACTCAAATAACACAAAATATGTTCTCTGACTAATGAAATTCAATTAAAAATCATTCACAGAAGAGTATCTTTAATATCCACAAATATTTGAAACTGAATAACACATAAGTCCAAGATAATATCATAAAGATTTTGGAAAATATTTACAACTGAAAGAGAAAGAAAACACAAAATATCAAAACTTTGGGGATGCAACTAAATATCTAAAGGAAAATTTATAGTATTAAAATGACACTAATAGATCAGACAGAGGTTCTTAATTGATGATCTCAGCTTCCACTTTAAAAAATAGGAAGAGTATATTACCCCAAAGCAAGCAGAAGAAAGGAAAACAATGAAATAAAAAAACAGGCTAACAATAGAAGAAATCAAGAAATCAAAAAGTGATTTTTTAAAAATATGCTATAAATTTAAAAACCTATAGGTAAACTGATAAGGATAAAAATAGAAGATATAAATTATCNGCAGAAGAAAGGAAAACAATGAAATAAAAAAACAGGCTAACAATAGAAGAAATCAAGAAATCAAAAAGTGATTTTTTAAAAATATGCTATAAATTTAAAAACCTATAGGTAAACTGATAAGGATAAAAATAGAAGATATAAATTATCAAATCGGAAGCAGAGAAGTAGTATCACTATATATTCTAAAGACATGAACAGCAGAATATTTTTTAATAACATTATATGAACAAATTAGAAAACTTAGATGAAATGGGAAAGCTTCTTGAAAACTACCAAAAATAATCTTTTAAAAAAATGTATAACCTGATAGCCTTACATCTATTAAAGAAACTGAATGTGAACTTGTAATTACAAACATTCCTCACAAAACAAACAAACAAAAATCCCTCCAGGATTAAATCACTTCAGTGGGAAATTATGCCAGGTATTTAAAAAAGAAATAATATCAATTCTACAAAAGCATTCCAAAATATTGAAGAGGCACAAATAATGCCTAACATTCTATGAGATCAGCATTCTATGAGATCAAAAACATGACAAAAAGATCAATATATCATTCATGAATATAGATTTTAAAAATTCTCAGCAAAATTCTAGGAAGTTGAACACAACAATACATAAAAACAATATTATACCATGATGAAATGGAGTTTATTTCAGGAATGCAAATTCAACATTCATAAATTATTATATTAACAAACTAAAAAAGGAAAATCTTGATTATCTCAACAGATATGGAAGTAATATTTGCCAAACTCCAACATCAATTCCTAACAAAAACTGTTAGTAAACTGGAATAGAAAGAAATGTAATCAACTTATAAAAGACATCTTTTTGCCTTTTCATACTATTCATGTGGTTCTCAAGGCAAGTATACTGAAGTGGTTTGCCATCCCCTTCTCCAGTGGACCACGTTTTTTTAGAAATCTCCAGCATGACCCATCCATCTTGGGTGGCCCTCCATGCAATCAGTTGATTCGTTTTCTGTAATTGTGGTTTTCATTCTGTCTGCCCTTTGATGGATAAGGAAAAGAGGCTTTGTGAAGCTTCCTGTTTGGAGAGACTGACTGTGGAGGAAACTGGGTCTTGTTCTGATAAGTAGGGCCATGCTCAGTAAATCTTTAATTTTTGTCACTCTGCTTATTTAACTTATATACAGAGTACATTGTGTGAAATGCCAGGCTGGATGAAGCACAAGATGGAATCAAGATTGCAGGGAGAAATATCAATAACCTCAGATGTACAGATGACATCACTCTTATGGCAAAAAGCAAAGAAGAACTAAGAGCCTCTTGATGAAAGTGAAAGAGGAGAGTGAAAAAGTTGGCTTCAAGATCATGGCATCCAGTCCTATCATTTCATGGCAAATCAATGGGGAAATAATGGCAACAGTGAGAGACTTTACTTTAGAGGGCTTCAAAATCACTGCAGGTGGTGACTGCAGCCATGATATTAAAAGATGCTTGCTCCCTGGAAGAAAAGTTATGGCCAACCTAGACAGCATATTAAAAAGCAGAGATATTACTTTGCTGACAAAGGTCCATCTAGTCAAAGCTAAGATCTTCCTGACCCAGGGATCGAACCCGGGTCTCCCGCATTGGAGGCAAACGCTTTAACCTCTGAGCCACCAGAGAACTGATAGAAGACATCTATAAAAAAGTTATAGCTAAAATCATCTTAATGATAAAAGACTGAATACATTTCCCTTAAGATCAAGAACAGGAGTTTCCTGGTGGTCCAGAAGTTAAGAATATACCTGCCAATGAAGGGGACATGGGTTTGAGCCTTGCTCCAGGAGGATTCCACATGCCCCCATGTTTGTGATGGGCATAAACTATGAGAAGTATGTCAACTCTCTCAAGATTGTCAGCAATGCCTCCTGCACCATCAACTGCTTGATACCCCTGGCCAAGGTAACTATGACAACTTGGGCGTTGTTAGGACTCACAATCACAGTCAAGGCCAGCACTGCCACGCAGAAAACTACAATTTAAAGAAAGAATCATATAAAAGCACATCACATAAAAGTGCAAGATGAAGCAAGTGCTAATGTAGAAGCTGCAGTAAGTTATCCAGAAGATATAATTAAAATAATTAAATAACATGGCTACAGTGATAGTGAGAGTAGCTCAGTAGCGTCCAACTCTTTGTGACCCCATGGACTATACAGTCCATGGAATTCTCCAGGCCAGAATACTGGAGTTGAGTAGGTAGCCTTTTCCTTCTCCAGGGCATCTTCCCAATCCAGGGATCAAACCCAGGTCTCCCGCATGGCCAGCGGATTCTTTACCCGCTGAGCCACACGGGACGCACAGTAAACAACAGATTTTTTCGATGTAGATAAAACAGCCTTACATTAGAATACAATGCCATCTAAAACTTTCATAGCTAGAGAGAAGTCAGAGTCTGGCTTCAAAGCTTCAAAGGACAGACTGACTCTCTTGTTAGGAGCTGAAGTAGCTGGTGACTCAAAATTGAAGGCAATTGTAAATCAACTATACTTCAATTTAAAAAATAAATCCATTAATTAAAAATAAATTTATCATTCTGAAAATCCTAGGGCCCTTAAGAATTATGCTAAATCTCCTCTATGCTCTATAAATGGAACAAGAAAGCCTGGATGACAGCACATCTGTTTACAACAAGGTTTGCTGAATATTTTAAGCCCATTTATTACTCCTTCCAAATATTACTGCTCAATGACAATACATCTGGTCACCCAAGACCTCTGATGGAGATATACAATGAGATTAATGTTGTTTTCACACCTGCCAACACAACATCCATTTCGTAGCCCAGAGATCAAGGAGTGATTTTAATTTTTAAGCCTTACTATTTAAGATACACTTTGTAATGCTGTAGCTGCCATAGATAATGATTCCTCTGATGGATCTGGACAAAGTCAAATGAAAACAATTTCCCTTCTGGATGCCATTAAGGACATTTGTGATTGATGGGACAAAGTAAAAATATCAACACTAACAGGAGTTTGGAAGCAGTTGACTTCAACCCTCATGGATGTCTTTGAGGGCCTCATACTTTATACTCACACTTCAGTGAAGAAGTAACTGCAAATGTGGGGGAAATAGCAAGGGAACTAAAAGCGGAGCCCAAAGAGATGACCAAATTGCTGCAATCTCATGATAGACTCTGAACATGTAAGGAGTTGGTTCTTGTGAATGAGCAAAAGAAGCAGTTTCTTGAGATGGACTCTATTCTGATGAAGGCACTCTGAAGAATGTTAAAAGTCTTCAAAGAATTTAGAATACCACACAAACTTAATGAAAGAGGCAACAGGGTTTGAGAGGATTGACTTCTATGTTGAAAGAGGCTCTGATGTGGATAAAATGCTTTGAAACAACACCTCCTGCTACAAAGAAATCATTCAAAGAAGGAATTAATAGATAGGGCACACTTCACTGTTGTGTTATTTTATGAAATTGCCACAGCCACCCCAACCTTAAGCAACCACCACCCAGATCAGTGAGCAGCTATCAACATCAAGGCAAGACCTTCCACCAGCCAAAAGATTACAACTTGCTAAAAATTCAGATGATGGTTATCATTTACTAAAAATAAAGTATGTTTTAACTAAGGTATGTCCACAGCTTTTTTAACATAATGGTACTATACATTTAACAGACTATAGCATGGTATAAACATAACTTCTGTATGCACTGGGATACAAAAATATCCATGTGACTCACTTTATTGTAATATTTGCTTTATTGCAGTGGTCTGGAACAAAGCTCACAATATCTTGACGGTATGCCTATATGTACTGCTGATCTATTTTAGGGGTTCTCTTGTAGTAAGCAATTTCTCTATCCTGGCACTAGAATCAGATTTTTTAGTATTATTTATAATTGGTGGCAGTAGATCCCATAATTCCTTCACTTCACAGTTTTTTCCTGCAAATTTCTCTACATATCTGTGGAAATAAAGTATTAATATGAAGACTACAGGCACAAAAATATGTACAATTTTAAAAGTAAAGAAGAGATAGCTCATAAAAAAGGGGAAAATTAATCAAGATTCATCTACACCATGGATTATGCAACTGTTAAAACAAATGTTTGACCTATATATATTGACCTTGAAAACATATTAAATGAAAAAAAAAACAAGTTGCATAATATTGTGAGAGTCAATGCCCTAAATATTTTACCTACATTGACTCATTTACATCCACATAACTATAAGACAGAGACTGTTGTCATTACCATCGTACTGATGATAAATATTTACATTAACATAGAAAAATGCATGCAAAAATAATTAATCACCTCAATTGCTTTAATAGTCAAAATTATCAAGTTATTTTTCATGGAAAAATTTTCATAAACAATTTGTTCCAGATTGTGAAGAGCCTTATAACATGCCAAATAGCTTAGTCTATTCTAAGCAACTTGGACCAAGGGGTTATTAGAAAGATACTAAGCATGTTTCTGGGTTGGGTCAGTGTTATAGGAGAGCTCTTGTGACAGGAGAGTGAAGAAAGTGAACAAATTGGTTTTAGGGAGTCAAGTTAGCAGTCTTTTTAACAATCTGGGGAAGAAACCAAAAATATTGGAACTACTGAAGATACAGAGGTAGAGAAGAGGTAGGAAATTCTAGCAGATATCAATATGCCTAAAATAAAACCTAATGGATGTGGTACCCATATGAATAGGATAAGAGCCAAAGAATGAATGAGGTTTCTACGTGCACGAGTGAAATGCATGGATGATGAGGTATCTTCATTAGAGAGAACTGCAAGGGCACTGGTGTCCCTTGGGGAAAGTCAAGTTTCAGTTAAAGCTGACTAGCATACTATGTTGCCCAGGAATACCTTTGGCAAAGAATGGAAAAGAAATGAGAAAATACCGTAAATTAACTCAAATTATTTTCAAATTTCCTGCATGTTATTGGACCTTATAAATATTTAGTAGGGGAAGATACTGGTATTTATAACTAAAATAAGATTAAAGGTCTGTAGATTTCATTTACCTATACCCTCTCAATTCCTCACTATTTTTAAAAAGGAATTAATTATAATAGGAGCACGGGGAAAACATATCCAGTGCCTATCTTCTTTCCTAAACAGAATAAATGTGGATACATCTTTTTTTAAACAAGGATGTTTAGAAGAGAAATTTAGCATACATATAAATATATTTGACTGCCTTAGGCATATATCCACATATCCACAGAACATCTACACACATTTGAAAGATTATAAATAAGCCCAGACCTCCCAACTAAAACCTTAATTTAAAATTTTGCTACCTATTTTAATATGATTACATATTTATTCCCCCTAAAAAGGAAATGTATAGGTCTTTGGTTTTAGTCTAATACACACTCAATTCCATCTCTGATACAGACTTATCTATGTTTTCAATTCTCTATGTGAGAATTTGTGCCCACAGTGAATGGTCTGAGACAATGAGAGCCCCAATTGCCAAAGATTAAATTTCTGTTGTTATACTATTTGTACTAATATTTCAAATTGGACTAATATGTTTCAGAATATAAACAAATAGGTTTTCCACAGAAGTTTTAAATAACTGGATGTTCATTACTGAGAATATTGTGTTCCCTAAGCTCTCACATATTTAACATTATACCTAAATAAACTAAATAAAGTCTGAGTTTCTTGGGCCAATATTCTCATGTATAGCAAAAGACTTAAACACAGCTACTCCACAAACTGATCATCATTATACCCTCTACCAACCTATGGGACAAATCCCCAAGAAGGACATAAAACTTACAGCTTTTCTTGATTCTTACCTGACTCTAGACACTTGAGATCACCCCAAGGCTCCAGATATGAAAACGTACAGAATGTGCACTGAATGCCTCAAGCATGGTCAGAATATGTAGGAATGGTCTTCTTATATATCAGATAATTTTCAGGCAATGAAAACAAAGCCCTCACTTCCAATTTGTATCTTAATAGTTTGCTTCCACCTGTGGATGAACTGGACACGTACACATGTACACTTACACATATGTAAGTTAAGTTCTCATCTCCATAGTGATGATTTAATTTTATTATCATGGGTTAAAAGTGTCTCATATGGGTGTAATGAATCTGGAATAATGTGAGCCATACAAGTAAATTTAAATGTTCTAGTAGCCAAATTAAAAGACTTTTTAAAAGATTAAATTAATTTTTGTATATTTTATTTAACTGAGAATACCCAAACAGCATTTCAACATGTAATTGATGTAAAAATTATTGATGTATTTTTACATTTTTTGCACTGCTTTCAAAATCAGTGTCTATTTTACATTATAGCACACTGCAGTTAGAACTAGCCATATTTCAAGTGCTTGACACCTCACGTGGACAATGGCTACTCGATCACACAACATAGGGGATGTGCTCAGTCGCTTCAGTCATGGATTTTGAACAGACTGGTTCAAAACCGGGAAAGGAGTACGAGAAGGCTGTATATTGCCACCCTGCTTATTTAACTTATATGCAGAGCGTATCATGTGAAATGTCAGGCTGGATGAAGCACAAGCTGGAATCAAGATTGCCGGAAGAAATACCAATAATCCCAGATATGCAGATGACACCACCCTTATGACAAAGAGCAAAGAGGAAATAAAGAGCTTCTTGATGAAAGTGAAAAGAGGAGAGTGAAAAGGCTGGCTTAAAACTCAACATTCAAAAAACTAAGACCATGACATCTGGTGCCATCACTTCATGGCAAATAGACGGGGAAACAATTCTTTAGGCCAGAATACTGCAGTGGGTAGCCCTTCCCTTCCCCAGGAGCTCTTCACAACCCAGAAATCAAACCCAGGTCTCCTGCATTGTAAGTGGATTCTTTACCAGCTGATCCCAAGAATACTGGAGTGGGTAGCCCATCCCTTGTCCAGTGCATACCTTCTCCAGCCCATCCCTTCTCCAGCAGATCTTCCCAATTCAGAAACTGAACCGGGGTCTCCTGCATTGCAAGCAATCCTGCATTGCAGGCGGATTCTTTACCAACTGAGTTATCAGGGAAGCCCTGAAACAATGGACAGTGACTCCAAAATCACTGCTGACGGTGGCTGCAGCCACGAAATTAAAAGATGCTTGCTCCTTGGAAGAAAAGCTATGACAAACCTAGACAGAGTATTTAAAAGCAGAGACATTACTTTGCCAAGAAAGGTCCGTCTAGTCAAAGCTAGGGTTTTTCCAGTAGTCATGTATGGATGTGAGAGTTGGATCATAAAGAAAGCTGAGCACCAAAGAATTTATGCTTTTGAACTGTGGTGTTGGAGAAAACTCTTGAGAGTCCCTTGGACTGCAAGGAGATCAAACCAATCAATTGTAAAGGAAATTGATCCTGAATATTCGCTGGAAGGACTGATGCTGAAGCTTGGGCTCAAATACTTTGGCCACCTGATGCAAAGAACTGGCTCACTGGGAAAGACACTGATGCTGGGAAAGATTGAAGCTATGAGGAGAAGGGGATGACAAAAAGATGAGATGGTTGGATGGCATCACCTACTAGATGGACATGAGTTTGAGAAAGCTCCAGGAGTTGGTGATGGACAGGGAAGCCCGGTGTGCTGCAGTCCATGAGGTCACAAAGAGTCAGACACGACTGTGTGACTGAACTGAACTGAAAGGAATACAGACTGAGGCTACCTCCTGGGTGTGGCAGTATTTATCTGTGGAAAGATATGGACAAACCAATTTAAGAGTAAAGACAAGGGGAAAAGGGTCATAAACCTTGCCAAAGGCTATCACATTGTATTAACATAAGAAGACATCTTTTGGCCCTTTGCCTTCCTCCTAGCAAAGTGAAGAAGGGATTCAGGGGCAGAGGGAATAGGAAGGTGAGGTAATAAGTGTGAGTGCTATCTCCACATTCCCCTCCACACCAAACTGCTCACACAAAGGCAGAAAGCTTTGAATGTAACATGAGAGTGAGATTTTCAAACAGACAAGACCAACAAAAATGAAGACCTAAACCAGTGTGTGTGTATTTAGTATACACACTGTTCAATATTTGTCCATTTTGTGTTGGGTTGTGTGCCATTAAATTTTTTTAAATTGATTTTTAGGAGTTCTTTACATGTTTGCTTACAAGTCTCTTGTCTCTCTCTCACACACACACACAGAGTTGCTCAACTTCATTAGTCATCACGAAAAAACACAAATTAATATCACAATGAAATATCACTGTATATCTACCAGAATGAGTAAAATGAAAACTGTTAGCAAGCATGTGAAGCAACTGGAATTTTCATATGCTGTTAGTAGAAATGTAAATTGGTATAAACACTGGAAAGTTATTTAACCATATTTATTAAAAATTCACATACAAGTAGCCTATGACTAGCAGTTCAAACATTAGGTGGTGCTAGTGGTAAAGAACTTGCCTGCCAATGCAGGAGACATAAGCGACGTGGGTTCTATCCTTGGGTTCAGAAGATCTCCCGGAGGAGGGCACAGCAACCCACTCCAGTATTCTTGCCTGCAGAATTCCATGGACAGAGGAGCCTGGCAGGCTACGGTCCATGGGTTCACAAAGAGTCAGACACAACTGAAGCAACTTAGCACTTACGTATCAAAAGACATGTATAAGCAAATACTATTCACAATAGCAAAAAGACAAACCATCGATTGTAGGCAAAGAATAAGCTGGAATATATTCACAAAGCAGAATACTACACAGCAATGAAAAGAAATATATTATTGTTATTCTCCACAAATGAGTGAGTTTTTACAAACATTAAACTGAGCTCTCAAAAGTCATATATAAAAGACTTTATACAAAAGACATATATAAAAGTTCCAGCTGAACAAGTTCAAAATGAGGAAAGCTAATATGTTGTGTTAGAAGTCAAGACAATAATTACCTTTAGAGGGAACAGTAACTTTAGAATACAGCACAATTGGGGTTTCCAGAGTCCTAATAAAATTCTATTTTCTTGATTTGGATTCTGACCACAGAGATATAATGACTGAAAATTCATCATTATTTTACAACTATGTAGTTACTTTTCAATGGATTTTATTTAAACAAAATAAGCAGAAATAAGTCTTAATAGTTTAATGTAACTATTTTAATAATAAAAAGTAAAAACACATAGAATTAGAATTAGACATTATTAAACAGCATGTTGCTCATCCACCAGAAAATAAAATTTACATAGAACAGTGGTAATAGAAACTGAAAACAAAAATTCTAAGATTTACACCTCATGACATAAGAATTTTCAATCATTTCAGCTATATAAATTAATCTTTCTTTTACTTGAGATATTATTCTGATTCAAGCTCATTTGGCCAAAGAACTTTCTTTAGGAATTTTGTCTGAAATGTCTGTCTTGGTACCTTTCTTAAGCTCCTGCATCCAAGTCCAATGTGTGTGAAGGTAGGGGGAAGAGGGCTCCCTACACAATACCAAACAATTTTTGGACACCAGCAAGGTGTCTGAGAATTCAAAACTTAATTGAACTCAATTCTGACACTATCTACCCAGAGATAGCATCATATTCTGCAAGTGAAGACCTCTGTCCCTCAAGACTGCCCTCCACTACAGGTGCCAATCCGAAGCGCAGGTTGTTACTTGTGCTTCTGACCAACCAGCTACAAATGAGATCACAGGCCAGGTTGTTACCTAGATTTCTGACCAACTGGCTATAAGTCAGAGGTTCATTCCTACAACTCCCTCTTTGGCTGCAATTAATTTGCTAGAGCAGTTCACAGAACTCAGAACTCATTTCACTTACTAGATAACTGGTTTATTATAAAAGGATATAGCTCAGAAACAGCCAGCTAAAGAGATACAGAGGGGAAAGGACATAGAATTTCCATGCTCTCTCCAGGTACAGCACTCTCCCCAGTCTCCCCATATTCACCAACCTGGAAGCTCTCTAAATTCAGTCCTTTGTGGGATTTTATGAAGGCTTCATTACATAAACATGATTGACTAAATCACTGGCCATGAGAGATTGGTTCCTCTGGCCCATCTCCCCTTCTCTGAGGTCACAGAGATAGGACTGAAAGTTAAACTCTCTAACTACTCGGTTGGGTCTCCTTGTAAGCATCCCCTATTCTCAGGTGCAGTCCAAGAGTCACCTCATTAACATCCAAAAGATATCTTTATTGCTCTTATCTCTTAGGAAATTCCGAGGGTTTTAGGATCTCTGCAACAGAAACTGGACAAAAAACAAACATATATATAAAAATTTCTCATTACAAGTCACAATATCACAGTACCATTAAAAATAACTACACCTGAAAGTTGAACGCATATAATACCTTCAGAATATTTTTCCTGTGGAACTCTGAATACACTGCCTCACTATCTTTTAGCATCTACTGTTACAGACAGGAAGAACAATGTCAATTTGATTCTTTTTCCTTTCAGACTGAAAAGACAGTACCTGCTTTTGCAATCTAAAATCTTACAAAATGACTCTGTTCATAGAATTCAGAGATTCCACTGGGATATATCTGAGTGTAGGTTTTTTCTCACAATAGTTTTTGTTAACACTGAAAAACTAAGAACCCTAAATTGGAAGAGACAAGAGACCAGAAGGGGGAGCTCTCATACTCTATGATGATCAGTTCAGTTCAGCCGCTCAGTCATGTCCAACTTTTTGTGACCCCATGGACCACAGCACAACAGACCTCCCTGACCATCACCAACTCCCAGAATTTACTCAAACTCATGTCACTGAGTTGGTCATGCCATCCAACCATCTCATCCTCTGTCATCCCTTTCTCCTGCCTTCAATCTTTTCCAGCATCAGGGTCTTTTCAAATGAGTCACTTCTTCAGGTGGCCAAAGTACTGGAGTTTCAGCCTCAGCATCAGTCCTTCCAATAAATATTCAGGACTGATTTCCTTTAGAGTGGACTGGTTGGATCTCCTTGCAGTCCAAGGGACTCTCAAGAGTCTTCTCCAACACCACATTTCAAAAGCATCAATTCTTTGGGGCTCAGTTTTCTTTATAGTCCAACTCTCACACCTATACATGACTACTGGGAAAACCATAGCTTTGACTAGATGGACCTTTGATGATAACACTGCCCAAAAGGAAAAAACATTTCCTCTTCTTGCCTGAAAAGAACTCGGCCAATGAAAAGCCACTATATTTCCAAATTTCAGTTCCTTTTATGGACTCTTTGTTTACTATACACCTCTCAGTTTCCTTTTCACCTCTTCAAGAGTTCTCCTCTCTCTGCTGTATGACTTGAATGTGTATCTCACCATGGTTTTTCTGTGCTCAGTGGCTCAGTTGTGTCCAACTCTTTGTGACCCCTTGGACTTAAGTCTGCCAGGTTCCTCTGTCCTTGGGGATTCTCCAGCAGTAATGCTAGAGTGGGTTGCCATGTCGTCCTCCAGGGGATCTCTCCAAACCAGGGCTCAAACCCAGGTCTCCTGCACCGCAGGCAGATTCTTTACTGACTGAGCCACGAAGGAAGTCCATCCCCAAATTCCAATACTTTGTTGATCCCAAATAAACCGATTTTTCTACAGAAATAACTAGCAGTTTATTCGTCTCAGGTCAACAACACTCTCTGACTTTCAACGAAAGATTTAAATTTGTCTTCATTTCAGGGAAATGTTACTTTACTTGGTTTTTATTATTGTTTCTTCTATTTATTTTCCCTTTCTAGAACATCTATGACCAGAATGTTAGATTCCCAAATATATCACATACATCTTTTTGCTCTCATTTTTCTTTGTATTTTTTCCTTACCTCATGAAATAATCATTTTAATTGTATTTTAAATCACTGGTTTATTTTTTTTAATGTCCAGTCATTGTCTCTCAGTCATTTATGTTTTATAAACTTTCTTGTCTCTAATATATCTTAAATCTCCAAGTAACCTGAAAGTCCTATCCTCTTGCTGAAGTCTTTGTTTCATATGTATCACTTCAACATAAACCAAGTTCTCTATCATCTAACTCAAATTTTCAATACATAAAACATATCAATAATTATAGGTTTTCATAAATATAAGATTCTTATTTGTCTTCCTTTTTTATCTCTACAAAATAACAAAAGTGTTTTATACCCCTAAGAAGAAATACCCCAATTATGTTAAATGACTCAAGGGACAGAGTTAATTTTGTATGAGTAGATTAAATTTACTTGATTGCTCTTTTTCAGCAGAGAATATGTTAATAACAAGCTTCAAATTAATAGCTTTATTTGTTTTTGACAAGTCTATATGTGGTCAAATCCTTTTCCACTAGTTTCACATACTCTGAATCAGCCACAGATATACACACTAGTCCAAGTTCCCCACAACTAAAATAAATCAAAAACACCTGATAAAAAATCAAGAATTAATATAATGTACATAAATACATATAGCCATTTTACCTAATAACTTTAAATGGAGTAAGAGCTATAAAAGTATTGAATCACTATGTTGTATATTTGAACTAATATACTGCAATTAAAATTTTTAAGCATATGTTCATGACCCTGTTTTATACTGAGAGTATCACTATTGCAAATAAAATAAATATTGATATAAATACATTTATGTGCATAAAATACATTTATATCATAAAAATGTTATGAATGGTGTTTCAAGAAATAACAGGTTTTGGAAGCAAAATAAGTCCTTGCTTTGGCACTTTGACATGTGGGTCTTTGTTTTTTTAAATCTTAGTTTTATTTATTTTACTTTGCAATATTGTATTGGTTTTGCCATACATTGACATGAATCCACCATGGGTGTACATGTGTTCCCCATCCTGAACACCCCTCCTACCTCCCTCCCCATCCCATCACTATGGGTCATCCCAGTGCATCAGCCCTGAGCACCCTGTATCATCATCAAACCTGGACTGGCAATTCATTTCACATGTGTTAATTTATATGTTTCAATGCCATTCTCCCACATCATCCCACCCTCGCCCTCTCCCACAGAGTCCAAAAGACTTTCCTATACATCTGTGTGTCTTTTGCTGTCTCGCATACAGGGTTATCGTTACCATCTTCTAAATTCCATATATATGTTGTATGTGTTTTTCTTTCTGGCTTACTTCACTCTGTATAATAGGCTCCAGTTTCATCCACCTCATTAGAACTGATTCAAATGGAGTCTTTTTAATGGCTGAGTAATACTCCATTGTGTATATGTACCACAGCTTTCTTATCCATTCATCTGCTGATGGACATCTAGGTTGCTTCAATGTCCTGGCTATTATAAACAGTGCTGCAATGAACATTGGGGTACACATGTCTCTTTCAATTTTGGTTTCCTTGGTGTGTATGCCCAACAGTGTGATTGCTGGTTGTATGGCAGTTCTATTTACAGTTTTTAAAGGAATCTCCACACTGTTCTCCATAGTGGCTGTACTTGTTTGCATTCCCACCAACAGTGTAAGAGGGTTCCCTTTTCTCCACACCCTCTCCAGCATTTATTGCTTGTAGACTTTTGGATGGCAGCCATTCTGACTAGCGTGAAATGGTACCTCACTGTGGTCTTGATTTGCATTTCTCTGATAATGAGTGATGTTGAGCATCTTTTCGTGTGTTTGTTAGTCATCTGTATATCTTCTTTGGAGAAATGTCTGTTTAGTTCTTTGGCCCATTTTTTGATTCAGTTGTTTATTTTTCTGGAATTGAGCTGCAGGAGTTGCTTGTATATTTTTGAGATTAATTCTTTGTCAGTTGCTTCATTTGCTATTATTTCCTTCCATTCTGAAGGCTGTCCTTTCACCTTGCTTATAGTTTCCTTTGTTGTGCAGAAGTTTTTAATTGTAATTAGATCCCATTTATTTTTGCTTTTATTTCCAATATTCTGGAAGGTGGGACATAGAGGACCTTGCTGTGGTTTATGTCGGAGAGTGTTTTGCCTGTTTTCCTCTAGGAGTTGTATAGTTTCTGGTCTTACATTTAGATCTTTAATCCATTTTGAGTCTATTTTTGTGTGTGGTGTTAGGAAGTGTTCTAGTTTCATTATTTTACAAGTGGTTGACCAGTTTTCCCAGCACCAATTGTTAAAGAGATTGTCTTTTCTCCATTGTATGGTCTTGCCTCCTTTGTCAAAGATAAGGCTTCCATAGGTGTGTGGATTTCTCTCTAGACTTTCTATTTTGTTCCACTGATCTTTATTTCTGTATTTGTGCTAGTACCATACTTTCTTGAAGACTGTGGCTTTGTAGTAGAGACTGAAGTCGGGCAGGTTGATTCCTCCAGTTCCATTCTTTCTCAAGATTGCTTTGGCTATTCGAGGTTTTTTGTATTTCCATACAAATTGTGAAATTATTTGTTCTAGTTTTCTGAAAAATACCATTGGTAGCTTGATAGAGATTGCATTGAATCTATAGATTGCTTTGGGTAGTATAATTTTCACTATATTGATTCTTCCAATCCATGAACACGGTATATTTCTCCATGTATCTGTGTCCTCTTTGATTTCTTTCACCAGTGTCTTATAGT
>SJYX01019558.1:380407-409270 GCA_006410675.1 Oreotragus oreotragus
AATCCCCTTGGGTGTTATTTGTTGTTTTTCCCTTGCTGCTTTTAATATTTATTTTTTGTGTTTGATCTTTGTTAATTTGTTTAATATGTGTTTTGGGGTGTTTCGCCTTGGGTTTATCCTGTTTGGGACTCTCTGGGTTTCTTGGACTTGGGTGATTATTTCCTTCCCCATTTTAGGGAAGTTTTCAACTATTATCTCCTCAAGTATTTTCTCATAGTCTGTCTTTCTGTCTTCTTCTGGGCTCCTATGATTCGAATGTTGGGGCATTTAACATTGTCCCAGAGGTCTCTGAGGTTGTCCTCATTTAATTTTTTTTTTTTCCTCTCTGATTCATTTATTTCTACCATTCTATCTTCTACCTCACTTATCCTATCTTCTGCCTCCATTTTTCTACTGTTGGTTCCCTCCAGAGTGTTTTTGATCTCATTTATTGCATTATTCATTATATATTGACTCTTTTTTATTTCTTCTAGGTCCCTGTTAAATATTTCTTGCATCTTCTTGATCCTTATCTCCAGGCTTATTTATCTGTAACTCCAATTTGTTTTCAAGGTTTTGGATCATTTTCACTATTATTATTCAGAATTCTTTATTGACATGTGGTTCTTTGTGGTACTGTTAGTTGTTTGAATGTTATTTTGTTCAAAAAATCCAGTAACAATTTACTGGTGCTTTCTTGTGTTTGATTGTCATTGTAGGCTACAGTTCTTTATAAACACTACTAAACAATATTTTTCATATATTATACAAATTTTCAAGATATTCATAATAATATATAGCATATAAAGACTGTTGGAAATATTTTAAGAACAACTTATGACTTAAGGAATTCTCCAGAGTTTCTAAGAATTACAGTTTCTCATTCCTGAATCCCAAAGATTAATATTTGGGGGAAATTCGGAAACACTACTTGAGTTAAAATGTTGACTAAGAGAGTTTAGGAAACAGACACAAACACAGGGGGAAAAATTTTTCTTAAGTGTTACTGGTGTTTTGACAAAATTCTATGTCAGGTACAGTGAGGGAACAAAGATAAATGATACAGACCAAATCAACCTATAGAAGTACAGAGGACAATTCATAAAAAATAAGATGAGCACTGGAATTGTATTATAAAGACACACACAAAAAAACTGTTTTCCAGGTAGAGTAGCATGCATGCTTATTCACTCAGTCATGTCCAACTCTTTGTGATCCAGGGGCTGTAGTCTGCCAAGCTCCTCTGTCCATGGGATTCTCCAGCAAGAATACTGAGTGGGTAGCCATTTCTTTCTCCAGGGGATCTTCCTGGCCCATGGATCCAATCCAGGTCTCCTACACTGCAGGCAGATTCTTCACCATCTGAGCTACCAGGAAAGACCAGGTGGAGTGAGGTATAAAGTTGGTGTCAGATAATACAAACATAAAGAAGAATTTGTGTAAAGGCTAACATCATGAATCATCAAGGGATGTTCAGCAAAAATTTAGTAAATTTAGTGAGGAAGGTGGGAAATTTTATAAGAGATGGTTGGGAGGAGCAAACAGGGATTTAACTTATGAAGAGCCTCCTAAAGAACGGGAAAGTCTGTCAAGAATCTTAAGTGGTCAATTGACATGATTGAACTTACAGCTTAGAAACATCCCTCTGGAGGACACTAGGAGAAGAATTTCAAAGAATAGGAGACTAGAGACTGGAGCAATCGGACTCAGTTAGGCACATTCCTAAACAACACAATTCTACATGTTGTTAAAGACCTATACATATCTAACCACTGTTTAGTGAAAACCTATAAAAGGAATTGGAAATGGAAGCTGAGTATTAAGTTATAAACAGTAAAATAATAATAATAAAAATAAAATTTTAAAAGAGAGAGAAAATGATGATACTGAAAGCACCAAGAACTGGAAACTGTAATAAACTCAACTCTTGCTAAGGTACTCTCCCCCTCAAAAAAGATAGCTGTATCTTTCCTATTCTTTTCATATAATCACTTAAAAGAAAATTTCCTTTGGATAGTAAAGCAAATTTTTAAGGGCGATTTCTTTTAAAAAAGAGATACATAGTTACCCTGTCACTGATCCTCCTGAAGACTCTAGACACACCTTATTCGTTATGTAAACTCTCATTACTCCCCTGATCCAGATTAACCTACAGTTTAAAATGTAGAATCAGTAGACTTATTTTCAGTTGTCTATAAGTAACAAATTGTTTTCATTGGTATTTTTTTTTCAGGTTATATTTAGGGAGAGCTATTTATTAGAGGAACAGCTATGAATCATAATCAGGCTGAAAGCTTTCATGTCTCCTTCCTTCCTTATCCCATTCTATTGATAGTGTTATGTAGATTTTGTAAACAATTAAATCTGTTCACATGCAAACAATTTGGGTTTAATCATGAACAACAATAAAGTAGTTCACACACTTCTTTTATGTTCTTCATGATCTACCCATGCTCCTTTTAAAAGCATACTAGTATATCCTATTACGTATTCCAAAGCTGTTATACATAAGTGAACGTTCTTTTCAAAATTCTTTTGACATGCTATTGGACTAGCTCCAGAAAAAGAATTAACACTTTTGGGGAATCTTACTGCATCTCTTTTAGTAGCCAAATAAGAAGCTGGTGGGGGAGTAAAGCCAAAGATGAAAATAAATGCATTATTCATTTTTAACATAGGTTTTCTATTATTCTTCATTGTAATAGCTGTAGAAATAATTTTACTGTTAACACTGAATTTCTTAAGTGGTGTTGTATAAATCACTTTTTCAAAGAAGAAGGTTAAAAAGATTTCCTGCTCACCATCAGGGCACAAAATTGAACAAGTGACAATCTTCACACACAATATGCTTCCAGTGAGCATGCTCTTATGCATAAAAAAGGAAACAAAGCATTTCAGGATTGTATTTGTAAAAGGATTATTTTTAAAAAGAAAGCACAGACCAAGTTTCACAGCGGAAAAACACGACAGGCTCTCCAATAGTCAAAATCAGCACTGACTTTTTTTTTTTTAAGGCAACATTTAAAGCAGAACATCTGTGTTATTTAGATAATATCAACAAAAAGAAACACAAAGGTAGACTTAAGACAGCTAAAAACCCAGCTCCTATGCTTTTAAATATTTTTAATTTGTCAAAGATACAAAGTACAATTCAAGTGTAGGGAAATGCTAGGATCTTCAATATAAAATAATAAATTACTCTCATGCACTGCTTTCATTTTTCCATGCAACATCCAAATGTTGCAATCCATTCTAGTTTTCTTGTACACCACACCACCAAAAATTTGTACTGTAGTAATAAGTGTGAGAATACAGAAACTATTAGGGTAGAAGGGCAATCTGAAAGGAAGGCAATGGAGACGCTGACAAGGAGAAGGAAAAACAGGATTCATCTCCCTTGAATTTAGTTATCAATTCTTCACAAATGTCTCCAGAGAGCTCACCCAGTATTTCTAGACCAGATGGAAAGAACAGTATGGTACAGAATTCTCTATCCCTAGACCCAGCTGTCACAAGGAATGGAGGGGCAATCTTTGTTAGGAACTAACAGTTAGCATTATATTCCATGTGGGCTGTACCATTCATTCATACTAGCTGACCTCTAAATAGTGATTTTTTTTTTTCTTTTGCTGGTTTCCCATGTGAGTGCCTTGCAAATTTCTGTATCAATATTTGACCTTCTTCCAAAGGCCAATCATGCATTTCCGGGCCCTGCCAGTGATGTCCTTGAGACCTCTGACTGAACATCTCTGCAAACTAAACCAATTTTCCCCTACCTTGTGGAAAAAAGTTTCACCTCTTGACTTTTTCCTGTGGTTGGCATGTTGTCATTCTCTAAATCTTTAAGCTTTAAATTTCAAAGTGATTATTAAAGTTTCCCTCTCTCCCTGCCATCATATCAAGGTATTGCTAACTTAAAGTCTGACAGCAAAATATTTGTCAAAAGTATATCCCCTTTTCCAATTCTACTCTAATCCATCCCAAAGTTTAGATTATCAAGTACTCACTCTTAATTTCTTGCAAACACCTAACAGGTCTCCTTACCTTTAATCTCTTAACCCCCAGTTCATTCTACCTACTACTTCTAAAATTAATATTCCTATTTCCCTGGTGGCTCAGAGGTTAAAGCGTCTGCCTCCAATGTGGGAGACCTGGGTTCAATCCCTGGGTTGGGAAGATCCCCTGGAGAAGGAAATGGTAACCCACTCCAGTATTCTTGCCTGGAGAATCCCAAGGACAGGGAAGCCTAGTAGGCTACAGTCCATGGGGTTGCAAAGAGTCGGACACGACTGAGCGACTTCACCTTCACAGCACAACTGCGATCCTGCCACTTCAATGCTCAAAAATCTTCAGGGGCTCCACCCTGACTATTGAAAATTTCTCAAATCCTTTGACCTAATCATCAAAGGGTTTCATGGAAAATCCCACCTCAATATAACTTTCAAAATGACATCATATAATCTCTTTCACACACTCTCATATTCAAACCACTGGACTACATGTTATTAAGTGAAATAAACATACATGAGCTTTCATGCTTTGTGCCTTTGCTCACATTGTTTCCTCCACTAATCCTTCCTCCTAGCACAATCTGTAATAGCTACTGAGTCAAACAATAGGCTACAAAAGTAAATAACAGGTTTTATATAGATTCTAAGCTTCTCTTGGAGAAAGAAAAAGCATGAACTTTGGAGTTACATGGACTAGAATCTGAATTTAGATTTTGCAATTACTAGCCATGTGACATTTTGCCAAGTGACGTCTCCACTCTCCTATACCATCACACTGTGTCACCAGATGATTTCAGGCAAGGAGCATCAATGTTAATGAGCTGTTAGACAGCTTAAGACACTCATAGAACCAGATAGGTATATGTCTATCTTAGATAAACAAACAATTTGGTTTCCTCTTCAAATCTATATTCTTTGATTAGTTTCAAAACTTACTTCATGATAGATGAGCACTGCTCAATTATAATAGTTTCTACTTCAAGATAATTTTTATTTCAGTAGGAAAGAGATAAATATAGATTTTGCCACATTGTGAAAACTGAGCTAACTAATGCCATGTTCCTAATCTATTCCAGTAACATTTTAACATCCTTTATAGTTTGGCTCATGGACTCCTAACAGCCTTTAATTAGAGCCTGTATATGGAAAATGACCTCCAAATATTGGGTTATTTATACAATGTTTAGGGCTTCCCTGGTGGCTCAGCTGATAAAGAATACACCTGCAGTGCAGGAGACCTGGGTTTGATCCCTGAGTTGGGAAGATCCCCTGGAAAAGGGAACGACTACCCACTCCAGTATTCTGGCCTGGAGAATTCCATGGATTATAGTCCATGGGGGTCACAAAGAGTCAGACACAACTAAGCAACTTTCACTTTCATACAGTGTTTAAAGAAATCTGAGAGCTTCAGTCTTAATTCCAGAAGCAGTCAGTGCTAAGACACAGTGGAAGAAAATAGTTGGGAAATCCTTGCTTAGAAGCCAAATTAAAGCTGAAGTCACAGTTTCTGGAAATTTGAAGCTGGAAGTCCAAGTTTTTGGAAATTTGTTTACATATAACTGTACCTCTGAAGGAAAGTTGGGAACAGAAGAAAAAGGGCTTGACATAAAGCAGACTTATGAACTCATCAACTTATTCAGTAGAGGCTGGAAAAAGCAGAAACTACCTTAGAAAAGGAGTCTGTCAAGACTGTATATTGTCACCCTGCTTATTTAACTTCTATGCAGAATACATCATGAGAAACGCTGGACTGGAAGAAACACAGCTGAAATCAAGACTGCCGAGAGAAATATCAATAACCTCAGATATGCAGATGACACCACCCTTATGGCAGAAAGTGAAGAGGAACTAAAAAGCCTCTTGAGGAAAGTGAAAGAGCAGAGTGAAAAAGTTGGCTTACAGCTCAACATTCAGAAAACGAAGATCATGGCATCTGGTCCCATCACTTCATGGGAAATGGATGGGGAAACAGTGGAAACAATGTCAGACTTTATTTTGGGGGGCTCCAATATCACTGCAGATGGTGACTACCAGCCATGAAATTAAAAGATGCTTACTCCTTGGAAGAAAAGTTATGACCAACCTAGATAGCATATTCAAAAGCAGAGACATTACTTTGCCGACTAAGGTCTGTCTAGTCAAGTCTATGGTTTTCCCAGTGGTCATGTATGAATGTGAGAGTTGGACTGTGAAGAAGGCTGAACGCCGAAGAATTGATGCTTTTGATCTGTGGTGTTGAAGACTCTTGAGAGTCCCTTGGACTGCAAGGAGATCCAACCAGTCCATTCTGAAAGAGATCAGCCCTGGGATTTCTTTGGAAGGAATGATGCTAAAGCTGAAACTCCAGTACTTTGGCCACCTCATGCGAAGAGTTGACTCATTGTTAAAGACTCTGATGCTGGGAGGGATTGGGGGCGGGAGGAGAAGGGGACGACCGAGGATGAGATGGCTGGATGGCATCACGGACTCAATGGACTTTGAGTCTGAGTGAACTCCGGGGGATGGTGATGAACAGGGAGGCCTGGCATGCTGCGATTCATGGGGTCGCAGAGAGTCGGACATGACTGAGTGACTGAACTGAACTGAACTGAACCTTAGAAACCAAAAAAGAAGTATTATTTTGGCCTTTATTTATATCTAAATTACGAGTTCTTTTACTTGGACACGTACCTGCATTTGGACTACATAATGAACATTTATTTGTGGGAATCTGGCTGTCTAGACTCCATCTCTTCCTTCTTTTGATAACAGCACCTCATTTAATCCCAGAGAATTCCCTCTTCCCTATTGTATGCATTCTTACTGGGACTATAAATCAGCATATCCTGGCTTCCTCCTAAACAGGGATGGGCAATAATACAAGCAAGGCCAGTGAGACTCTCCAAAATTTAAATCTGAAGTAGAACGGCTTAAGAATGAAAAGATAAAGTTCCAGAACTGGAGCTCTACCAAGACTACGAGAGGACCCTACTGCTTAGACACCCATTGCTGCCTCAGCCTGGTCTCTAGCCCCTTCTGTAAGACACTCAAAGACATACCTTTCAAAAATTCTTTTCTGCTTCCTTAGCTCAAGTTGGTTTCTATGGCTGGAAACCTAGGAACTCCTAAGGTGGAGGTGAAGCCATTCTGCCCTAACTTTGTGCCTGGTCTTCCTCACTGAAAGATACAAATACTTTAAATGAGGTTACCCTGTACTAGAAGTTTTTTATGGCTCTGTTACAGAAGTATCTAGAATCATTTTGTCAAACATGTAGAACTTAAACAAGCAGGTTTCCGTTTTTGTTTTGTTTTTTGCTTACCTACTCTTCTTACCAGAATTCACTTGGTTCCCTGTGTCCCCTGCCATATTTCCCCATTTCTCAATTTCGTCTCTTAAGTTTAGCTACACTGATTTGTTTGTGCATTTGCTTTCCCAAACAGTTACATAATTTAAGTGGTTCATATTCCACTTTTGCTGATTATTTTCTTAGTATTTTCAACACCACTGCCGTTTATTCCAATACCTCTTCCCCAAATTGTAGTGTTATGTTAGGATTAATCTATCAAAAAATTAATTGTTATAGGTATGATACTAGCACTTGTTTTACCAGGTGTATTCTATGAAATAATTGCCACAAGAAGATCTAAATTTGTTATTAGGCTATACAATAAATAGAAGTTTAGAAATCTGAAGATAATGTAGTGATCACATACTCAAAGCCTATTATTTTAGGGATAAGAGATCGCCACTTCTTTAATTTTAATATTTCTTCTTTCACTAAAAGGTTGTTCAAGGAAAAAAATAACAAATATGTTTGGCAATCCTTCTTAAAGAAGAAGAAAATAGAAATAACTTGACATGCTTACATTAGTGACATAGTAATCCCTCAGTAACACCTTACAGTTATCTTCAGTTCATCCTTTCTTTACATCTTCTACCTAACAAGACCACTGTAAAGATCAAGAGAAAGCAATTCTGAAGCTATAAAATGCTACATGAATCAAGGCGCTAATATTGCTATTATCTGTCCTTTCCCTTCTTTTCTACCAACCTAGCCATCAAAGCCATCATCACAAACCAATGAAATTCCCTGCCCCCATTTCCTCCCCATTCTAATCATCCCATAGACAACTTTATAGACTAATCTTTCAGGTCATCGAAATTCTTAAGAGAAATGACACCAATATTACAACTAATCTTTCATAGAGCAGAAAACCAGGAAATACTCCAAATGTTTTTTGGGACCAGGATAACATTAATACCAAAACCACACAAAGACATTTTAATTTTGCAAAACGAAGAAAGCAAAATTAAAGGCAAATCCTAGTCATGAACATGAATGCACAACTCTTGAACTCAGGAAATATCAGAAAATCAGATCCTGTAGTAGAAAAGGGATGATTAAGTAGGGTCTATTCTAGTAATGCAATGTAATTTACCACAGTAATAGTATGATGGAGAAAAATTATATAATTGTCTCAATGGATGCAGGAATAGCACTCTATAAAATTCAATACCAATTCATGAGTTTAAAAAAATACACTTTGGCAAACTAGCAATAAAATGGCATTGCCTTAGACAGATTAAAAAATGTTTCTATTAAAAAAAAACTTAAAGCATTTAGAAGTTAGGAGAGTGGTAATACTCAGGACTAGTCAGTGGAAATGAGTAAGGGAAGAGCTTCAGCAGGGCTCATTTCTTGATCTGAGTGCTTATGACACAAATGTGTTCAGTTTATGAAAAAAATTAAAACCTACAGCAATCATTATACTTATTTGTAAGTGAAGTAATGAAAGCTTTCTTCTTGAGACTAGAAACTAAATAAGGATGCTGCTAACACCATTGCTTTTCAACAATTTAAAGGAAGTCCTAGCCAGTGCAGTAGACAAGAAAGAGAAATAAAGGACATAAGTAATGAAAAGGAAGAAATAAAACTGCTGTTATGATGCAGAATACCCAAAAGAATACAGATAAACTGATAATACAAATAAGAATACTTAATCTGAGGTCAATTTTTAAAAAGCAATTGTTTCTAGACACAGCAGCAAAAAAAGGATAGAAATTGTTTTAAATGATGACATTTATAATAAAAATTTTAAATATAAAATACTTAGGAATAAAACTTATGAGATGTTCAAGATGTCTACAGAGAACACTATTTGAAATATTTATGTATATATTTATTAAATCATCACATGTACATCTTAAAAATCAAGCTTTCAGTTCAATTCAGTTCAGTCACTCAGTCGTGTCTGACTCTTTGTGACCCCATGAATCACAGCACACCAGACCTCCCTGTCCATCACCAACTCCTGGAGTTCACTCAGACTCACGTCCATCAAGTCAGTGATGCCATCCAGCCATCTCATCCTCGGTCATCCCCTTCTCCTCCTGCCTCCAATCCCTTCAAGCATCAGAGTCTTTTCCAATGAGTCAACTCTTCGCATGAGGTGGCCAAAGTACTGGAGTTTCAGCTTTAGCATCATTCCTTCCAAAGAAATCCCGGGGCTGATCTCCTTCAGAATGGACTGGTTGGATCTCCTTGCAGTCCAAGGGACTCTCAAGAGTCTTCTCCAACACCACAGTTCAAAAGCATCAATTCTTTGGCACTCAGCTCTCTTCACAGTCCAACTCTCGCATCCATGCATGACCACTGGAAAAACCATAGCCTTGACTAGATGGACCTTTGCTGGCAAAGTAATGTCTCTGCTTTTGAATATGCTATCTAGGTTGGTCATAACTTTTCTTCCAAGGAGTAAGCATCTTCTAATTTCATGGCTGCAGTCACCATCTGCAGTGATTTTGGNTTCTTCACAGTCCAACTTTCACATCCATACATGACCACAGGAAAAACCATAGCCTTGACTAGGCGGACCTTAGTCGGCAAAGTAATGTCTCTGCTTTTGAATATACTATCCAGGTTGGTCATAACTTTTCTTCCAAGGAGTAAGCGTCTTTTAATTTCATGGCTGCAGTCACCATCTGCAGTGATTTTGGAGCCCAAAAAAATAAAGTCTGACACTGTTTTCACTGTTTCCCCATCCATTTCCCATGAAGTGATGGGACCAGATGCCATGATCTTCATTTTCTGAATGTTGAGCTTTAAGTCAACTTTTTCACTCTCCACTGTCACTTTCATCAAGAGGCTTTTTAGCTTCTCTTCACTTTCTGCCATGAGGGTGGTGTCATCTGTATATCTGAGCTTATTGATATTTCTCTCAGCAATCTTGATTCCAGCTTGTGCTTCTTCCAGCCCAGCGTTTCTCATGATTTACTCTGCATAGAAGTTAAATAAGCAGGGTGACAATATACAGCCACTTTCAGAATTTTCCACAGTTTATTGTGATCCACCCAGTCAAAGGCTTTGGCATAGTCAATAAAGCAGAAATAGATGTTTTTCTGGAACTCTCTTGCTTTTTCCATGATCCAGGAGATGTTGGCAGTTTGATCTCTCGTTCCTCTGCCTCTTCTAAAATGAGCTTGAACATCTGGAAGTTCACAGTTCACATATTGCTGAAGCCTGGTTTGGAGAATTTTGAGCATTACTTTACTAGCGTGTGAGATCAGTGCAATTGTGTGGTATTTTGAGCATTCTTTGGCATTATCTTTCTTTACAACCTAAATATATACTGTTTTTATTTGTCAGTTACACCTCAAGCAAGCTGGAAATAAGGAAGACTTAAACATTTAGAGAGACACACCATGCTCATGGAGTAAATATTGAAAATATGCCAACTTCTCAGTATTTTTCTATAGATTCAACAGAATTCCAAGAAAAATTCCAGAAGAGTTTTTGTGGAAATAAACAAGATGATTATGAAATCAATATAGGAAAAAAAATCAAGAGAATCTTACAGAGATGGGGAGAGGTATGTGATCAAACATGAAGATAACTGCAGTAAATAAGATAATGTTGTATTGGCACAGGGATAAATACACGAATCAATGGAATGGAAGAGAGTTCAAAACAGGCCTACATATATGTTTTAAAAGTTACATTGCAGAACAGTATAAGTGGTACTAGTTCAATTGAATGTCAATGTGAAGAAATGAAAATTGACATAAACCTCATATCATTTCTAAAAATCAATTCCTAATAAATAATAGCTCTAACTATAAAAGAATAACAAAACTTCTAAAAGTTAACTTAAGAGGAATAGCTCATCACCTTGATGTACATAAAATGTCTTAAATTGGACACAAAAAGTGTTAAACACAAAGGGGAAGTTTGATAAACTACTAATACTTAAAATCAACAACTCCTATTCATCAAAGGCAGCATTAATTAAGTGAAAAGACAAATCACAGATAAGAAAAGATATAATTGCTAGAATGGCTAAAATTAAAAATGCTAATACCAAACAATGGTTAAGATAGCATCCATATATTTCTAGTTGGAGTGTAAATTTTGAACAGCCACTCTGGAAAAAGCAAAACAAATGTATATACTATTACCCAGCTATACCATTTATATTAACAACATTTATACTAAACAAAAATATGTATGCACCCCACTACCAACTGGAAGGATGTACAAGGGGTGTCTCTGAGTACTAGGAATGTTCTATTTCTTATTCTGAATGATAGTTACATTGGTTTTTCTTTGTAAATTAAAAAAGCTGTATACTTGTGATGACCCCCGTTTTCTATATGTATAATACACTTCAACTTTTTTATATTAGGGGAAAAATAAAATAAATAAAAATAAAATCAAGGAGGAATAAAGCATACAGAGAAGAAAGAAAACTACAAGATGAAATAAAAATTAGAAATGTTTACCTAGCAACAGGCTATTTTTATTGGCACAAATTATCCAGTGATAAAAATAAAGGGTTAATATTTAGGCAAAGACAAAAATTTGATGTTTTGGTTAATCTATATATCCTTAGTAAAGGCAAACATGAAATTTCATTAGGCTTTCTGAAATAGTGAAAACAACTTTAAAAGATTCACAATGCTTTTGTGTATCCCTTGGCATTCACAGATCCAAGATTGAGAATCAATGTCTTAATCTGATATGAAATCAGATTACCAGCCAAAATATTCAGTAAATTTTATAAACTATTTGTTAGGTTAATATTGAAAATTACCTCTTTAGGGAATATAATTATCAATCCTAAGTAAACACTTTAAAATAAAACCTTGAGGATCTTTTCCTCTATTCTTCCCAATGGTGGATGTATTATAATCTAAAGTTTTCATATAACTCCCAAAAATATCTTCCTTATTAGTATGCCTGTCAGTATTAAAATCTTAGCTTAATCACATAAAAACTATGTGACCTTAGGAAAGTTTCTTAATGTATGCTTCAGTTTCCACATTTGGAAAATGGAGATGATGTTTCTAGTACCTACCTCACAGAGTTGTTGTGAAGACTAAATGCAATAACACTTGTAAATCACTTAGCACTGTGTCTAAATGTTAGGTAAATTATCATAATTATTTCTCCTCCTATTTGTTTTTAAGAATAAAGTATTATAATGCTGATCAAAACTTTTGTGAGCATGAGGGAAATTACTGACATAAGAATTTAACTTTTTGGGTGATTGGGTTGGGAGGTAACTTGCACTGGAGGACATCCAGATATCAGCATATGGAAATCTTTCCTTTAGAGCTATTCAGTTATTTCACAGAAGAATATACTGATCTCCTACCAGGAAAGTAACTGCCTAGGTAATGACATTCAAAGGAATTACAAGCTAGGTTCAATTGTTCTGATACAAACTTTCTATCTATACTCTTGTTTTCTGTCTCAAGGCTCATCCCTGCTGCTGCTAAGTCGCTTCAGTTGTGTTTGACTCTGTGTGATCCCATAGACGGCAGCCCACCAGGCTCCCCCATCCCTGGGATTCTCCAGGCAAGAATAATTTCATGGCTGCAGTCACCATCTGCAGTGATTTTGGAGCCCAAAAAAATAAAGTCTGACACTGTTTTCACTGTTTCCCCATCCATTTCCCATGAAGTGATGGGACCAGATGCCATGATCTTCATTTTCTGAATGTTGAGCTTTAAGTCAACTTTTTCACTCTCCACTGTCACTTTCATCAAGAGGCTTTTTAGCTTCTCTTCACTTTCTGCCATGAGGGTGGTGTCATCTGTATATCTGAGCTTATTGATATTTCTCTCAGCAATCTTGATTCCAGCTTGTGCTTCTTCCAGCCCAGCGTTTCTCATGATTTACTCTGCATAGAAGTTAAATAAGCAGGGTGACAATATACAGCCACTTTCAGAATTTTCCACAGTTTATTGTGATCCACCCAGTCAAAGGCTTTGGCATAGTCAATAAAGCAGAAATAGATGTTTTTCTGGAACTCTCTTGCTTTTTCCATGATCCAGGAGATGTTGGCAGTTTGATCTCTCGTTCCTCTGCCTCTTCTAAAATGAGCTTGAACATCTGGAAGTTCACAGTTCACATATTGCTGAAGCCTGGTTTGGAGAATTTTGAGCATTACTTTACTAGCGTGTGAGATCAGTGCAATTGTGTGGTATTTTGAGCATTCTTTGGCATTATCTTTCTTTACAACCTAAATATATACTGTTTTTATTTGTCAGTTACACCTCAAGCAAGCTGGAAATAAGGAAGACTTAAACATTTAGAGAGACACACCATGCTCATGGAGTAAATATTGAAAATATGCCAACTTCTCAGTATTTTTCTATAGATTCAACAGAATTCCAAGAAAAATTCCAGAAGAGTTTTTGTGGAAATAAACAAGATGATTATGAAATCAATATAGGAAAAAAAATCAAGAGAATCTTACAGAGATGGGGAGAGGTATGTGATCAAACATGAAGATAACTGCAGTAAATAAGATAATGTTGTATTGGCACAGGGATAAATACACGAATCAATGGAATGGAAGAGAGTTCAAAACAGGCCTACATATATGTTTTAAAAGTTACATTGCAGAACAGTATAAGTGGTACTAGTTCAATTGAATGTCAATGTGAAGAAATGAAAATTGACATAAACCTCATATCATTTCTAAAAATCAATTCCTAATAAATAATAGCTCTAACTATAAAAGAATAACAAAACTTCTAAAAGTTAACTTAAGAGGAATAGCTCATCACCTTGATGTACATAAAATGTCTTAAATTGGACACAAAAAGTGTTAAACACAAAGGGGAAGTTTGATAAACTACTAATACTTAAAATCAACAACTCCTATTCATCAAAGGCAGCATTAATTAAGTGAAAAGACAAATCACAGATAAGAAAAGATATAATTGCTAGAATGGCTAAAATTAAAAATGCTAATACCAAACAATGGTTAAGATAGCATCCATATATTTCTAGTTGGAGTGTAAATTTTGAACAGCCACTCTGGAAAAAGCAAAACAAATGTATATACTATTACCCAGCTATACCATTTATATTAACAACATTTATACTAAACAAAAATATGTATGCACCCCACTACCAACTGGAAGGATGTACAAGGGGTGTCTCTGAGTACTAGGAATGTTCTATTTCTTATTCTGAATGATAGTTACATTGGTTTTTCTTTGTAAATTAAAAAAGCTGTATACTTGTGATGACCCCCGTTTTCTATATGTATAATACACTTCAACTTTTTTATATTAGGGGAAAAATAAAATAAATAAAAATAAAATCAAGGAGGAATAAAGCATACAGAGAAGAAAGAAAACTACAAGATGAAATAAAAATTAGAAATGTTTACCTAGCAACAGGCTATTTTTATTGGCACAAATTATCCAGTGATAAAAATAAAGGGTTAATATTTAGGCAAAGACAAAAATTTGATGTTTTGGTTAATCTATATATCCTTAGTAAAGGCAAACATGAAATTTCATTAGGCTTTCTGAAATAGTGAAAACAACTTTAAAAGATTCACAATGCTTTTGTGTATCCCTTGGCATTCACAGATCCAAGATTGAGAATCAATGTCTTAATCTGATATGAAATCAGATTACCAGCCAAAATATTCAGTAAATTTTATAAACTATTTGTTAGGTTAATATTGAAAATTACCTCTTTAGGGAATATAATTATCAATCCTAAGTAAACACTTTAAAATAAAACCTTGAGGATCTTTTCCTCTATTCTTCCCAATGGTGGATGTATTATAATCTAAAGTTTTCATATAACTCCCAAAAATATCTTCCTTATTAGTATGCCTGTCAGTATTAAAATCTTAGCTTAATCACATAAAAACTATGTGACCTTGGGAAAGTTTCTTAATGTATGCTTCAGTTTCCACATTTGGAAAATGGAGATGATGTTTCTAGTACCTACCTCACAGAGTTGTTGTGAGGACTAAATGCAATAACACTTGTAAATCACTTAGCACTGTGTCTAAATGTTAGGTAAATTATCATAATTATTTCTCCTCCTATTTGTTTTTAAGAATAAAGTATTATAATGCTGATCAAAACTTTTGTGAGCATGAGGGAAATTACTGACATAAGAATTTAACTTTTGGGGTGATTGGGTTGGGAGGTAACTTGCACTGGAGGACATCCAGATATCAGCATATGGAAATCTTTCCTTTAGAGCTATTCAGTTATTTCACAGAAGAATATACTGATCTCCTACCAGGAAAGTAACTGCCTAGGTAATGACATTCAAAGGAATTACAAGCTAGGTTCAATTGTTCTGATACAAACTTTCTATCTATACTCTTGTTTTCTGTCTCAAGGCTCATCCCTGCTGCTGCTAAGTCGCTTCAGTTGTGTTTGACTCTGTGTGATCCCATAGACGGCAGCCCACCAGGCTCCCCCATCCCTGGGATTCTCCAGGCAAGAACACTGGACTGGGTTGCCATTTCCTTCTCCAATGCATGAAAGTGAAAAGTGAAAGTGAAGTTGCTCAGTCGTGTCTGACTCTTAGCGACCCCATGGACTGCAGCCTGCCAGGCTCCGCCTAAACCTAATATCTCCAATCCCTCAAATATTCAAGTATAGCCATTACTTTGAGTCTTCCTGAGTCTTCTCCTCTCCAGCTATACATACACATCTTCAACTGTCTACATATTGTTCTCTCATTTTTTATGAACTCATTCATTCAAGAATGGTCTCTTTTTTATTAATTCATTCAAGAATGTTCTTTTTAAATTAATTCATTCAAGAATGTTGTGATGATTAACCTGATCATGTCATGGTATGCAGATGTTTGGTCAAAGACTGTTCTAGATGTTTCTGTGAAGATTTTTTTAGATGATATTAGTATTTAATATAGACTGAGGAAAGCAGAATACTCTCCAAATGTGGGAGGGCCTCATCCAATAAATTGAAGGCCTTAATAGAAAAGACTAACCTCTCAGGAAGAAGAGAGAATTCTGCCAGCAGACCAACTTTGGACTCAAACTGCAACTCTTGCCTAAATCTTCAGCATGCTAGTCTATCCTGCAATTTTGGTCTAACCAAGCCTCCACAATCACCAATTCCTTAAAATAAATTTCTCTTCCTATATACATACATACATCTTGTCAGTTCTGTTTCTATTGGAGAGAACACAGTTTTGCTCCAGGAACACAAATAGGACCCACTACTCAACTTTGTGATTCTCCCAGCCTAAATTCACCTTTTTATGTTCACATAACTCTTCTCTGCCTAAACCATAGTGGCTATTTCAAATGCAGTCTGAACAGAGTGAGTGTGTGTGCATGCTCAGTCATGTCCAGATCTTTGTGACCTCATGGACTGCAGCCCACCAGGCTCCTCTGTCCATGGAATTTTCCAGGCAAGAATATTGGAGTGGGTTGCCATCTCCTTCTCCTGGGGATCTTCCCAATACAGGGACTGAACTTTTTTTAAAGGCTTAATTCAAATTGTATTAGCATACANCATGGACTGCAGCCCACCAGGCTCCTCTGTCCATGGAATTTTCCAGGCAAGAATATTGGAGTGGGTTGCCATCTCCTTCTCCTGGGGATCTTCCCAATACAGGGACTGAACTTTTTTTAAAGGCTTAATTCAAATTGTATTAGCATACATACACTGCTATTGAAGTTCTCAGAGAGTATATGATATGCAAGGAAGGCAGGATGCATGCTGCTCTAGTCAGACCTGGTTTCAAGTGCTCCCTCTAAACGTAGAGATTGCAGCACATAGCACGCGGGATCCTAGATCCCTCACTAGGGATCAAACCTGCTACTCCTGCAGTGAAAGCATGGTGTCTTAACCACCTAACTGCCAGGGATGTTCCAACATACAAGTTTTATAATTGGACAAATTACTTATTCCTCAGAATGCCAGTAAAATGGGGGGAAGAAAGTCATATCACAAGGTTGCTCTGAGAGTTAAAATACACACAAAGCCCTTGACACAATGCCTAATCTTAGCAGGTACTTGACATGGTGTGTTTTTGTTTATTTTTGCTGTTGTTTTTTGTTTGCTTTTTTGGCTGCACTGGGTCTTTGGGGCAGGATGTGGGCTTTCTCTAGTTTCAGAGCACAGTCTCTAGAGCACACAGGCTCAGTAGTCACAGCACTCAAGCTTCTCTAGTTGCCCCTTGGCATGTGGGATCTCATTCCCCTACCGTGAATCAAACCTACATTCCCTGCCTTGGAGGGCAGATTCTTAACCACTGGACTGCCAGGGAAGTCCTGACGTGTCTTCTTTGAAGCACGTAGTATGTACTCATAAATAGTTAGATCCATTCCTGCTTCATGTTCCCTTGGAAAGTAGGCCTATAACCTAAATCTCTTAGCCACTCATGGCATTGAAGGAGAAAGATGGAAGATGGGAGGGAGGAAGGTAGCGAGGGAGGGAGGGTGCAGATGCAGACAGATGAATGACTTGAAGTTGCCACAAAAAGTTGGAATAATGACAATGAATACTTTGGAATCTGAACATACATCCAGGGAAATAAGAGACTACTGTTAAAGGCTGCAAATTCTTTAGAAAAACTGAATAGTTTAGAAAAAGACTTTCATTCAGTCTCTTGCCGAATGGCAACTTACAGCAGGAGAGGAATAAATGCAGTGATGTTTGGTATTTGGTTAAACATTTGGTTAAACATTTAAGCTGCATTTCCAAATGTTAGATTTGGCAAAATCTAAAATAAATTTTGACAAGTCCTTGACTTTTTACTTGCATGTATTATAGGGAAAGCCAGCTTGTAGATTTGAATCATTTAGATTTTGACTCATTAAAATGTATAGTGTTTTATCAAGCCACAAAAACTGCCCCAAATCATTTAGTTTAACTCAGAAAAAAAAAATCTTATATAAATCACAACCCTCAAACATTAAGTTGCTGAGCCTTGGAAGAAGAGATTAACTCAGAAAGCCCTCATGAAAGAAATTTTTAAGAAGTAATTAAAGAAGTGAAACAGCACTGAATACACAGAAAATGTAAAACCAAGTATGCAGACAGAAGTGGTATTACATAATAAATGACAAGGACAAATCTCAGTTATTAGATTTTGGATTTAAAGATATTTTTCTAAAATGTCTGTGAGAAAAATAGGATCTTCAGAGCACCCATAATTAATGTCAGTATGTCTTTACTAAACAAATGCTTACTGTGTGTTTCTATATGTAGATCTCTCTATCAAATGCTGGGATCACAAGGAGATATTACCTCACACCTGTCAGAATGGCTATTAGCAAAAAGACAACAAATGACAGTTGCTGGCAAGGATGTGGAAACAAGGGAACCCTCTTGCACTGTTGGTGGGAATGTAGCCACTATGGAAAAGAGTATGGAGGTTCCTCAAACAATTAGAAATAGAACTACCATATGATCTATCAATCCCACTTCTAAGTGCTTTTCTGAAAGCAAAAGCACTAGTTTGAAAAGATACATGCACCCCTCTACTCACTACAGCATTATTTAAAACAGCCAAGATATGGAAGCAACCTAATTGTCCAGAACTACATAAATGGATTAAGAAATATGATATATAGTATACAGTGGACTATTACTCAGCCATTTAAACAAAAAATGAAATCTTGCCATTTAAGACAATGTGGATGGACCTAGAAGGTATTAGGCTAAGTAAAATAAGTCAGACAGACATTTGTCTTCAAATATGAAGCCTTCATCTATATGTGGAATCTAAAAACCAAAACAAATAGACATAACAAAACAGAAACAGACTCAAAGATACAGAGAATAACTGGTGGTTCCCAGAGAGGACGGAGATGGGAAGATGAGTGAACCAGAGTGAAGGAGATTAAGAGGCCCAAGCTTCTAGTTATAAAATAAATAAGTCACAGGAATATAATGTACATCACAGGAAATATAGTAAATAATATTATAATAACTTTATATGGTGACAGATGAGAAACAGACTTATCATGGTGGTTGGTCATTTTGCAATGTATAAAAATACAGCTGTCCTTTAGCAAACTCTCTCATGGTCACCCCACCATAAAGGCTCCCTCATTCCCAGATGTGATCACATTACACTCATTCAGCTTCTGCTTCTGGCATCAACTCCATGCTTTCTAAATCATGTGTGTATACTGATATTTTGGTATCCTACATGGTATGAGAATTTTCATTTTATATCCATTTCATCTCCTCCACCCCATATGCTTGAAACATAATTTGCAGCTATTACCGTAATTGTTTTTATAATGACTAAGTAAATATTGCTTACTGATTAAAGCCCTATACTACAATTATATTTCCTTTCTGTAATAGCTTTTCATTTTTTTAATTGATTTGCATGCACTTTATTGTTCTTTTTCAATCTCCAAGTAAATCTTCCCCCACACTCCAAGAACTCTAAAAACATTATAAATACAACTTTTCTTAAAGTCAAACCTATAAAACAATTGGTTTTTTTCCTGTGGTTATGCCCACTAGAAATCATGTGCCCCTGCTTTAATCTGCACTGAACTTCGGGTCTAACCTAGGAATTTCTTTTGCCTCTCTTCTCTATTAGAGCTAGTTTCTAGATCCTGGGCTTCCCTCAGCTGGTAAAGAATCCACCTGCAGTGTGGGAGACCTGGGTTCGACCCCTGGATTGGGAAGATCCCCTGGAGAAGGGAACAGCTACCCACTCCAGTATTCTGGCCTGGAGAATTCCATGGACTATATAGTCCACGGGTTCACAAAGAGTCGGACATCTCCCTATTTCCTAGTTTACATTCTGACTTTGGTAGAGCCCACTTTCTACTAGCTTCCTGAGAAACAGTGCATGAATGTAAATANCCCTGGAGAAGGGAACAGCTACCCACTCCAGTATTCTGGCCTGGAGAATTCCATGGACTATATAGTCCACGGGTTCACAAAGAGTCGGACATCTCCCTATTTCCTAGTTTACATTCTGACTTTGGTAGAGCCCACTTTCTACTAGCTTCCTGAGAAACAGTGCATGAATGTAAATATTTAAAACAATTATCTCTATCAGTCACATCTGACTAATATTTTGGCCAAGCATAAAATTCAAGCTTGTAAATTATTCTCCTCCAGAATTATTCAGTCATTGCTCTACTAATGTTGCTATTGAGAATCTGGTGCCATTGTATGTGACCATATAAATCTGACCTTCATATGTGAATTTTTTTTTTTTGCCCTCTGGATGTATATGAGTTAGGATGGTGTTTAGTTGCACGTAAAAGAAAATCCAACATTATATAGTAGTTTAATCAAATAGGGAATCTCCTTACCCCTGCAACATCCCAGGAAATCCAAAGATGGGTAGGTGCTGACATCATTGAATCAGCAGTTCAAGCATATCAGAGCTGAGACACCATGGAAAGAAACTACTACGTAGCTCCAGCCATCTTGCTAACACTCCATACAGGAAAAGGTAGAGGAGGAAGGAAGAAACAAAGGTATAGCCTATATCAGAAAACAAAAGTTTTCTCAGAAATTCTTTAGCACACTTCCACTAAAATTTTACAGGCTAGCACTTTATCACACTTGGCCAAACCTACCTACAAAGGAGTTTAGAAGAGCAAGTGTTTAATCTTTCTAGCCTCTTAAATAAAGAAAAGTGAGGGTAAAAAGAGATTACAATTAGTTGAGGGAGCCAAACTAGAGTATGAAATTATATTGTGATGTGTCTTGCTGTGAGTCTTTGTTTAATCCCTCGTGCTGGGCACTCTGTGAGTCCTTTCAAATTTGAAACACATGTTTTCATCCTGGCACTTTTCCTTTTAATTTATTTGATAATTTCCTCCCTTTGGATTTTTCTGTTCTCTAATTTGAGAGCTTCTAAAAGTCAGGTGTTGGACCTTTGCTACTGACTATGTTTTTATCCTACTTTCCATCTCATTATCTTTTAATTCTATTTTCTGGGAGATTTCCTCATTTACAGTTAATCCTTCTACTGAATATTTTATTTTTCAGAGTGCTTTCTTATTCTTTTATTCTTCCTTATTCACACCATTACATTATTTTACATATGCGAATATACTCATCTCTTGAGGATACTGATTACATTTTCTTGACGGTTTCTTCTTTTTCCTGACAGTAGCACTTTCTTATTCACTTTTTCTGTTTACTTATTTGTTTCAGTTACTCTTCCTGCTGGAGGCTTCTCTCAGTTGACTGTTGGCAACCAGTTCTATGTTCATATCTAAGAATGACATACTGAAAAAAGGGGATTGGAAGCTGTGTGCATGCAGTAAATTTCACTGTAAGACAATATGGAGACCAATTGGTTTTTGTATCTGCAGAGATTTGCTCTGGAGTGTGTAATTTCTTCAAGGAAGGATCTTCCAATATCTGGTTTGAGGAGGTGTGAGGATAGAAAGGTGGTTGTAAGCTTGTTGTTAACATTATAGAGCTAAGCATGGGGAAAGGGCTTCCCTGGATCCACCCAGCAATGCAGGAGATGCAGGTTCAATCCCTGGGTTGGGAAGATCCCCTGGAGAAGGAAATGGCAACTCATTCCAGTATTCTTGCTTGGGAAATCCCATTGACAAGGGAGCCTGGTGAACTGCAGTCCATGGAGTCAGAAAAGAGTCAGACACAACTTAGCGACTAAACAAGCTACAAGCATAGGAAGAGAGCCAGAAGTACCACTAATATGCAAATTTCCACTTAATTCTCCTCACATATACCCTCCTCTGTATCATCTCTCAGGTTGATTTTCACAGATTATACCTTCCATATGTTACAGACGTGGGGTACTAGTAGTTGTCAGTGTCCAAATATAGTCAATTTCCAACAATCCTCCTTTGCTCATTCCACCTCATCACTCCCCCACAATCTCACCCAGCTTCTATAACACCTAGGGCCTCTGATTCTTGAGCCTTTCTCAGATTCAGCTGGATGAATCAGTTTGCTTATCACTAGTATGTCCCCTTACAGATGGTTAGATTTGACATTCTCACTGCTAAGAAAATTCTTCCATCTGTTTTCCATACTCCTATTCTATGCTGCTACTGCTGCTAAGTCACTTCAGTCGTGTCCGACTCTGTGTGACCCCATAGACGGCAGCCCACCAGGCTCCCCCATCCCTGGGATTCTCCAGGCAAGAACACTGGACTGGGTTGCCATTTCCTTCTCCAATGCATGAAAGTGAAAAGTGAAAGTGAAGTCGCTCAGTCGTGTCTGACTCTTAGCGACCCCATGGACTGCAGCCCACTAGGCTCCTCTGTCCATGGGATTCTCCAGGCAAGAGTACTGGAGTGGGGTGCCATTGCCGTCTCTGATAGTCAAAGACACCTCTTAGTTTTACTTAAAATGGAGTGTATATATCTATCGCTTTTGTTTCTTTGCTGTTTTCAGTGATTTCTTATAAGAAACAGAAGTATTTTTCTGCCATTTTGAAACAGTCTCTATTATTAATTTAAAACTTTAAAAATCCTAAAATAGGCTCTATAGAAAAACTCTACCCACTGATAACACACATCAATTTAGAATGGGTATTACATTGTTGATGATCCATTTCTAGTAACACAATGTGGTAATTAAGAGCATAAACTTTGAGATCAAACTGCCTAGCTTGGAATTATGTCTCTACTGCTTTCCTTGCCATATAATCTTGAATAAATTCTGTTGATATCAATCTCTTAAGCTGAAAAATGTAGAGTAGTAGTGAGGAGTAAGTACAAAAAGTACCTGGCACATAAATAATAAATACCAGTTACTATTATTAACTCCAACAGTTATGATTTTCCAAAGTAATGAAAGAGTCAAACACTGTTCTAAGTACTTTATAGGTATTAACTTACTGAATCTTGAAAACAATACTATAAGCTAAGTACTATTATCAGACCAATTTTATAAAGGATGAAATTGATGCACAAATAGATTAAAAACTTGCCCAAGATCACAATCAAAGGTAGATAAATAGGACTCAAATCCAAGTTATCAGGTTCTAGTATCTTTGATCTTAATAGCCTGGCAGGCTGCAGTCCATGGGGTCGCAAAGAGTCAGACACAACTTAGTGACCGAAAAACAACAAACAACTTATATATACTATGCAGCCCATGGAGCATCATTCAAATTTGAGTCCCCAGGTTATCTTCAGTTCTCTTGTGGAATGCCAATCAAGCTATACTGGGGCCATCAGACAAACTTATAGAAACATTCCAAAATTAAATTGTGAAATCTGAACCAAATGATTTCTCTTTTAACAGCTTTCTATGTAAAGATAATAGTACAGAATGGTTGTATATACATGATACACATTTCCATAATGAGTCAAGAATACAAACATTAAAATATCATGAAGTTTTTAAGCCTATTGCTCCCAAGTCATTCTTTTATCACATGGAAATGTGTTTTCTAAGTCCATCCTTTTTGTGCAAATTGAAAGGTTTGTAAAAGTGAAAACTCATCTTCTGCTGCCAAGAGTCCCATGAAGACAGAAGTTCTTAATTAACTAAGCAATTAGTCATGACAGGTGAAGCAAAAATATATAATTTTATAATTGTTTTTCCTCCACTAAAACCATTAGCCAGAATTTAAAAATATGTGTCCTTTGGGTTCTGGCTCTGGGTAAGATGGAAAAATCATATCCCATTCTGTCTCTGCCATTGCATACAGCTATAAAACCTAGACAGACTACAAAGAGCAGATATTTGAGGGCTCCAAGGAGTAAATAATAGCAGGCGGATTGGAGAAGACCAGAATCCAAAATGCCAACAGTGAGTTCCTAGTTTTTCATTTGGTATCCCCAACCTGAGCTCAAAGCATACCAAAACCAAGAGTAGACACCAAGATGTGAACAGAGAGAATTCCAGAGAAGTCCACTAGTTCTGGCTCAACAAGTAGGGAGAGGGATTACTAATACTCAGAGAGAGTGGGAGAAATCTCAATCCTGTTTATTATGATTATTTTTTATTTTCTCTTCGTTAATGCCTCAGTCCCCAGGGAATTCTGTGGCAGTGGCAGCAGCAAATGTGACAGCAGGGGGAACCTTCAGTTCAGTTCAGTTCAGTCGCTCAGTCGTGTCCGACTATTTGCGATCCCATGAATCACAGCACGCCAGGCCTCCTTGTCCATTACCAACTCCCGGAGTCCACTCAGACTCAAGTCCATCGAGTGAGTGATGCCATCCAGCCATCTCATCCTCGGTCATCCCCTTCTCCTCCTACCCCCAATCCCTCCCAGCATCAGAGGCTTTTCCAATGAGTCAACTCTTCTCATGAGGTGGCCAAAGCACTGGAGTTTCAGCTTCAGCATCATTCCTTCCAAAGAACACCCAGGGCTGATCTCCTTCAGAATGGACTGGTTGGATCTCCTTGCAGTCCAAGGGACACTCAAGAGTCTTCTCTAACACCACAGTTCAAAAGCATCAATTCTTAAGTGCTCAGCCTTCTTCTGCTGAATAACTTTGTACTGAGTTCTGGACATTCTTAATATTGTGTTATAAGACTCTGGGTCTTATTTACATTTTGTGTAAAATATTGATATTTTAACTTATCAATCCAGGGTATCCAGGTTGCAAGTTCTGACCAACTCTTTTGGTGTTTTGTGGTTTCAATGTCAATTCCATTTTCAAAGCCTTTACATTGCTATTTTGATCTGTTCCATGTGTTTGCAACCAAGTGGCCAGTCTGAGATATAGGTGGTGGTCTATAATTTAGCTCGGTTCTCAAATCTTTGTTGTGGTGTTTAGGCCCATATCCCTCCATATACAACTCGAGAGAGCTCTTATCCCAAGCCAGCTCTTATCTCAGCCTCCCTGGTGGCTCAGAGGTTAAAGCGTCTGCCTGGAATGCGGGAGACCCGGCTTCAATCCCTGGGTCAGGAAGATCCCCTGGAGAATCCCATGGAGGGAGGAGCCTGGTAGGCTACTAGTCCATGGGATCACAAAGAGTCAGACACAACTGAGCGACTTCACTTCATAGCCTTCTTCACAGTCCAACTCTCACATCCATACATGACCCTTAGAGGTGCCTAAAATTTGGAGGAAGAACATTCCTTTCCTACTGGAGGAACTGAGGTCCAAAAGGCAGTGGTAAACATCTGTGCTTTCTATTCTCTTTGTCTGCTTATCTCTTGGCTCTGAACCTAGATGAAGCCCTGGAACATGTCTCACATAACAGGATAACCAAACCCCCAGTTTTCTGGCCAGGAGACCAAAAGTACTGGGTATATTGTAGAGAAGGGGAGGCTTGGGATAAGAACTCTCTCTGAGTTGTATATGGAGGGATATGGGCCTAAACACCACAACAAAGATTTGAGAACCGAGCTAAATTATAGACCACCACCTATATCTCAGACTGGCCACTTGGTTGCAAACACATGGAACAGATCAAAATAGCAGTGCAAAGGCTTTGAAAATGGAATTGACATTGAAACCACAAAACACCAGAAGAGTTGGTCAGAACTTGCAACCTGGATACCCTGGATTGATAAGTTAAAATATCAATATTTTATACAAAATGTAAATAAGACCCAGAGTCTTATAATACAATATTAAGAATGTCCAGAACTCAGTACAAAGTTATTCAGCATTACAATGAACCTCTAGAATCCCAACTTAAATAGGAGAACAAAATTTACAGACTTCAATGCCAAGATGACACATGTTAGAATTACCTCATAATGATGTTGAAAAAAAAAAAAAGTATTAGTCTCAGGGAACTCAAACAGAGGCTCTGTATCAACCTAGAGGGGTGGGATAAGGAGGGAGATGGGAGGGAATTTCAGGAGAAAGGGGACATATGTATACCTATGGTTGATTCATGTTGAGGTTTGACAGAAAACAAAATCCTATAAAGCAATTATGTTTCAATTTAAAAATATATAAGTTTTTTTTTTAAAGAAAGTATTAAAAACACTCTTGAAATGAATGGACAGAGAGAAGTTTCAGCAAGTAAAAAGAAAATATAAAAAAGAAACAAATGTAAACTTTACAGCTGAAGAAATACAATAACCAAAATTTAAAAACTCACTGAATGAACTCTACTGCATAATAAAGAAGACAGAGGAAAGTGTCAGTAAACTTGAAGAGAGATCCAATATAAATTATCCAGTTTGAACAACAGAGAAAAAATATTTTAAAAGTAAGCCAAAAAATCCAGTATTTAGAAATTCTTCTCCCAGAAGGAGAAAAGAAAGAGTATAGTGCAGAAAAAAATATTTGAAAAAACAATGGCTAAATAGTTTCCAAATTTGGCAAAAGACATAAATCCAGAGATTTAAAAGCTCAGTGAACCCCAAAAAGAATAAATCCAAAATATGCATGCCTAAACATAAGAAAATCAAACTTCTGAAAACTGTGAACAAAAATATTGAAAAGAGCCAAAGAAAAATGATACATTAATTATAGGGAATCAATGATTTTAAAGCCTGGGGATCTTTCATCAGAAATCATGGAAGACAGAAGGAAATGGCACATACTTTTAAAGCACTGAGAGAGAAGAACGTTCAAACCAGAATTATAAATTCAGTGAAGATATCCTTCAGAAATAAAGATGAAATGGGCATTCTCAGATGAAGAAAAACTAAGAGAATTTATTTAAACAACATATTTCTCTAAAAGAACTGTTGAGAGGAAGTTCTTCAGGCAGAGGAAATGATACCAGCAGAAAACTTGGAACATCAGAAAAGAGGGAAGAACATAAATGGTGAATTTCTAGCTAAACATAATAGATTATTCTTCTACACTGAGTTCTTTAAAATGTGCTTGACAGTTAAAAACAATATATATGTGTGTGTGTGTGTGTGTGTGTGTGTGTGTGTGTAGTGTTGTCTGATGAAGTTTCCAATGTGTAAAAAGAGTTCAAAAATAGGCCCATATAAGTATGATTTATTGATTTTTGACAAAGGTGCAAAGGCAATTCAATAAATAGATGACAGTCTCTTCCATACAACGTGCTAAAACAAATGGTCACTATTAAGGAGAGGGAAAAACCCTCAAACCATTCTTTATACAAAACAGAACTCAAAATGTATCACAGACATGAACACAAACATTAAACTCTTTTTTTAATTTAAATTTTATTTTTTTTACTTCACAATACTGTATTGGTTTTGCCATACATTGACATGAATCCACCACAAGTGTACACGAGTTCCCAACCCTGAATCCCCCTCCCACCACCCTCCCCATATCATCTCTCTGGGTCATCCCAGGGCACCAGCCCCAAGCATCCTGTATCAAAACTAGACTAGTGATTCGTTTCTTATATGATAGTGTACATGTTTCAATGTCATTCTCCCAAATCATCCCATTCTCTCCCTCTCCCACAGAGTCCAAAAGTCTGTTCTTTACATCTGTGTTTCTTTTGCTGTCTCGCATATATGGTTATCATTACCATCTTTCTAAATTTCATATATATGTGTTAGTATACTGTATTGGTGTTTTTCTTTCTGGCTTACTTCACTCTGTATAATCGGCTCCAGTTTCATCCACCTCATTAGAACTGATTCAAATGTAAACTCTTAAATATAGTTTTTAGGAAAAACATTGGAAGAAAATATTTGTAATACTGATTTAAGCAAAACTACAACAGCAAAAGAATGATTTATAAAAATTTTTATAAACTGAATTTCATCAAAACGAAAACTTCTTGCTCTGCCAAGATATTATCTAAACAACAAAAAGGTAAGCCATAGATTTGGGGGAAAATATCAAAAACTCACTTTTTTTAATGGAAAAAAGATTTTAAAAGATAATTTGACCAAGGAGGATACCAGAAGGTAAATAAGCACGTGAAAAGATGCTCAACACTGGTAGTCATTATAATAATGCAAATGAAAATAAATCCATAATCAGATGCCATTATATACCTATTAGAATGAGAAGAAACTGACAATTCCAAGTACTAGCAAGACTGAGAGCAACTGAAACTCTCAAACATTGCTGGTAGTAACAAAAACTAGTATAGCCACCTTGAAAAACAGGTTGGAAGTGTACAATAAAATGGTCTGGACCTAACAGAAGCAGAAGATATTAAGAGGAGGTGGCAAGAATACACAGAAGACTGTATGAAAAAGATCTTCACAACCAAGATAATCATGATGGTGTGATCACTAATCTAGAGCCAGACATCCTGGAATGTGAAGTCAAGTGGGCTTCGGAAAGCATCGCTACGAACAAAGCTAGTGGAGGTGATGGAATTCCAGTGGACCTATTTCAAATGCTGAAAGATGATGCTGTGAAAGTGCTGCACAAAATATGCCAGCAAATTTGGAAAACTCAGCAGTGGCCACAGGACTGGAAAAGGTCAGTTTTCATTCCAATCCCAAAGAAAGGCAATGCCAAAGAATGTTCAAACTACCACACAAGTGCACTCATCTCACATGCGAGTAAAGTAATGCTCAAAATTCTCCAAGCCAGGCTTCAGCAATATGTGAACCGTGAACTCCCTGATGTTCAAGCTGGTTTTAGAACAGGCAGAGGAACCAGAGATCAAATTGCCAACATCCGCTGGATCATGGAAAAAGCAAGAGAGTTCCAGAAAAACATCTATTTCTGCTTTATTGACTATGCCAAAGCCTTTGACCTGGTGGATCACAATAAACTGTGGAAAATTCTGAAAGAGATGGGAATACCAGACCAC
>SJYX01019558.1:409312-469699 GCA_006410675.1 Oreotragus oreotragus
TCTATTTCTGCTTTATTGACTATGCCAAAGCCTTTGACTGTGTGGATCACAATAAACTGTGGAAAATTCTGAAAGAGATGGGAATACCAGACTACCTAACCTGCCTCTTGAGAAATCTGTATGCAGGTCAGGCAGCAACAGTTAGAACTGGACATGGAACAACAGACTGGTTCCAAATAGGAAAAGGAGTACGTCAAGGCTGTATATTGTCTCCCTGCTTATTTAACTTATATGCAGAGTACATCATGAGAAACGCTGGAATGGAAGAAACACAAGCTGGAATCAAGATTCCCGGGAGAAATATCAATAACCTCAGATATGCTGATGACACCACCCTTATGGCAGAAAGTGAGGAGGAGCTAAAAAGCCTCTTGATGAAAGTGGGCTATACAGTCCATGGAATTCTCCAGGCCAGAATACTGGGGTGGGTAGCTGTTCTATTCTCCAGGGGATCTTCCCTACCCAGGGATCGAACCCAGGTTCCCCACATTGCAGCCGATTCTTTACCAGCTCAGCCACCAGGGAAACCCCAATTCTCAAAGAGAGAATTATAATTTTTTGCAAGAGTCTTTAACCTGCAAAGAGATAGAGTGACCTGATTGGACAAACCTGGTCACGTGCCATCTCTATTTCCATAGGGTGGGGTCAGATTTATCTAAAACATCAGACTAACGTTGTAAGGAGAGTAGTTCCACAGCGGAAAATTAGTATCTTGTTGCCAGTAGATAAAGAAACAGATGCTAGGTGTGTAAAAACAACCCCTATGTTACAAATTGATGCTGGATCACCAAACCTGTGCTTCCAACAGGCATTCTGGGATTTTAAGCCGGAGTTTGTACCCTAACTTGTGCCATCCACAAGTTGGGCTTTTTACTTAAAATCTGAACCTTACCTTCCTATAAAATGTGGATAATAATAGCTTTTCCAAAATTGCTGCAAGCATTAGCTGAAATACTCTATATAAAATACTTAAGATTTGCTCAGCAAATGGTATCCCCCTCACTTTCTTTCCCAATGAAATCTCTTCAGCGATAGATGTGAGCTTCTTATGAAATCAGCCCTCCCTTTGAGAGTCTCAAATCTGTAGAAACCAAGCATTGTTTACAGGCTACATCAGCCATTACTTCCCAAAATCCAATTCACATTGTTCAGTTTGATCAATAAACGCAGATGTAGGTTGGTCTCTGTTCACTGGAGAGAGAGAATCTATGCATCTTTGCACTGACATACTATTTCCTATTTCATCTTCAAAATTCATTTCTCTCAGAATCCTGAGCATCCAAGGCCATTGGTCTCTTAAGGAATATTGAAGGTCACTCAACCCATCATAATAATGAAATTTTAGGGCTGAATTTAGCTTTTCTTTTTTATTGGTCATCACTAATAAAACTTGATTGATTAATATTTTTTTCCTGGACATTCAGGTGCTGGAAGCTGTCTTCCAAATTTAGCCATTAGATAAATGCATCTTAAAGTACCAGACCAATGAATTCTCAGCCTGGCACTTTTCATCATAGAGCCAGGACTGAAAAGGACCTGTCCTTCAAGAAATGTGAGCCTTGGTTGATATATTTTTTAATGTGAATGCCAGCCAAAAAACTTATGCTAGTAACGTTGCAGCTCTTCCATAGCTTACAGTTTCATTTATTCATCTCTCATTAATATGTCTGGTTCTTAAATGCCATCTAAATAAAAGTGGTTTTGGATTGAAAGCAATCAGGATAGTGTAAGACATCTAAGGATAGCATTAGCTCTTTCTCCCTCCTGCTTCTTGAAAAAGCAAAAAAAGAGATTATTTCATTGTGGTCAGTATGCAGGGGTCATATCCCTGGTGATAAATGAGATCGTTTTAGGTAATAATAGGACACTAAATAATAATGAATACAGAGTAATTAATACTTTTTTTTCAGTTTATTTCTGTCAGTCTGATGTCTTGAAGAACTCAATCAGGTACTACTATTGTGTTTTTAATACCTCTCTAAAATCTGCTCATTATCAATTTTCTTTTTTTAAAACAGACCAAAGACATCAGTTTAGGAGGGCAGCAGTATCTAACTAGATACTGTTTGGGTGAAGGTTATGTTTATATTTTTGATGTGAAAACAATGCTACTACTCTACCACATAGAGCAAGGAAATAAAGGCCCCTTTTCAAATAAATTCACTTCAGTAAAAGAAATATTCCCTAAAAGTGGTAACCTATGGCTTAAAACTCAGATACAGAGCTCTCTATTTGGGTCATGGCCTCCTGCTGTTTCTTTTGTCCTGAATTCTTGTCTATAAATCAAGGATCCCTAGTTGGGTTTGCAGCCTGGATGCAGGGAAAGATGCGGAGGCCTGTGGTCACATGACCTCCAATTGGAGGAGTGATTAAGATGCTGAGCAGGTATCCTACAGGGTACCCCTGCTGGAGATCTGAACTGAAAGAAGTACTCGGTGAGGACAGACCACTTGCTTCTGCCAAATGAATTAATTCATCTCCAGTTCCGTCTAGTAAAATACACTTTCCAAATGTGGAACCATGGCCCTGGAGAAGAAATTCATCTGACAGAGAAACAGTACCACTCAAGATCAAAGAAAACTTGCTCCAGATCAAAAACGATCCTTTCCATCATTCTCATTGAATCTTTGATTTGCTAAACCATTAGCGTTTTTATAAAGCTGATTTAATTAAGACCTTGATCAAATTCCTTAGTATCTAGAACACTCCAGCCTCTCACCTTCTTGGCTTCCTCACAAACACACACACACGTTTTTGCTCCAGAAATTCTGAATCACCAATAGTTCCCGAAGTACAGCTTTCTAGACAACAAATCTGGGTTGTGCACAGCTTTATCTTCACTGAAAGTATCCATCTCTATTTTGCATACATTTCAAATTACTATTTATCCTTCCACATTTACATCAGGCATCACGTTCCCAAGCCTTTCATCGGTTCTGGAGAAGGTTGCTTCAGCTGATTCACAAGTCTTCCCCTTACTAACAAGTGAACATGGGCAAGTTATCTAACCTTCCTTTGGTTGCATTTCAGTTCAGTTCAGTCGCTCAGTTGTGTTCGACTCTTTGCAAACCCATGAATCGCAGCACGCCAGGCCTCCCTGTCCATCACCAACTCCTGGAGTTCACTCAAACTCATGTCCATCGAGTCAGTGATGCCATCCAGCCATCTCATCCTCTGTTGTCCCCTTGTCCTCCTGCCCCAAATCCCTCTCAGCATCAGGGTCTTTTCCAGTGAGTCAACTCTTCACATGAGGTGGCCAAAGTATTGGAGTTTTAGCTTCAGCATCATTCCTTCCAAAGAACACCCGGGGCTAATCTCCTTTAGAATGGACTGGTTGGATCTCCTTGCAGTCCAAGGGACTCTCAGGAGTCTTCTCCAACACCACAGTTCAAAAGCATCAATTCTTTGCCGCTCAGCTTTCTTCACAGTCCAACTCTTGCATCCATACATGACCACTGGAAAAACCATAGCCTTGACTAAACGGACCTTTGTTGGCAAAGTAATGTCTCTGCTTTTGAATATGGTATCTAGGTTGGTCATAACTTTTCTTCCAAGGAGTAAGCATCTTTTAATTTCATGGCTGCAGTCACCATCTGCAGTGACTTTGGAGCCCAAAAAGATAAAGTCCGACATTGTTTCCACTGATTGCCCATCTATTTCCCATGAAGTGATGGGACCAGATACCATGATTTTCGTTTTCTGGATGTTGAGCTTTAAGCCAACTTTTTCACTCTACTCTTTCACTTTCATCAAGAGGCTCTTCACTCTTCATCAAGAGTTCCTCTTCACTTTCTGCTATAAGGGTGGTGTCATCTGCATATCTGAGATTATTGATATTTTTCCCGGCAATCTTGATTCCAGCTTGTGCTTCTTCCAGCGCAGCGTTTCTCATGATGTACTCTGCATAGAAGTTAAATAAGCAGGGTGACAATATACAGCCTTGACGTACTCCTTTTCCTATTTGGAACCAATCTGTTGTTCCATGTCCAGTTCTAACTGCTGCTTCCTGACCTGCATACAGGTTTCTCAAGAGGCAGGTCAGGTGGTCTGGTATTCCCATCTCTTTCAGAATTTTCCACAGTTTATTGTGATCCACACAGTCAAAGAAAAATTAAGAATANCATAGATGGGGAAACAATGGAAACAGTGACAGACTTTATTTTGGGGGCTCCAAAATCACTGCAGATGGTGACTGCAGCCATGAAATTAAAAGACGCTCACTCCTTGGAAGAAAAGTTATGACCAACCTAGATAGCATATTCAAAAGCAGAGGCATTACTTTGCCGACTAAGGTCCGTCTAGTCAAGGCTATGGTTTTTCCAGTGGTCATGTATGGATGTGAGAGTTGGACTGTGAAGAAAGCTGAGTGCCGAAGAATTGGTGCTTTTGAACTGTGGTGTTGGATAAGACTGTTGAGAGTCCCTTGGACTGCAAGGAGATCCAACCAGTCCATTCTGAAGGAGATCAACCCTGGGTGTTCTTTGGAAGGAATGATGCTAACTCCAGTACTTTGGCCACCTCATGCGAAGAGTTGACTCATTGGAAAAGATACCAATGGTGGGGGCAGGAGGAGAAGGAGACAACAGAGGATGAGATGGCTGGATGGCATCACTGCCTCGATGGATGTGAGTCTGAGTGTACTCCGGGAGTTGGTGATGGACAGGGAGGCCTGGCGTGTTGCAATTCATGGGGTTGCAAAGAGTCAGACATGACTGAGCGACTGAACCAAACCAAACTTAACTGAACCATAAAGTTACACCTATCATATGACCTAGCAATTCCATTCTCAGGTATTTATCCAAGAGAAATAAATGTTTATTTTCACATAAGCCTGCATATGAAACAGTAGCTTTATTTATCCTCTCACTGGTAGCTCAGTTGGTAAAGAATTGCCTGCAATCCAAGAGATCCCGGTTTGATCCCTGGGTGGGGAAGATCCCCTGGAGAAGGAAATGGCAACCCATTCCAGTATTCTTCTTGCCTGGAAAACCCCATGAACAGAAGAGCCTGGCAGTCTATGGTCCATAGGGTCACACAGCATCAGACATGACCTAGTGACTAAACACCATCATCAAAAACAGAAGGAAAAAAAGCAATGTCCTGAAACTGGTAAATGTGAAACAAGGGGGAAAGGGTATAACTTAAAAAAAAATAAATAAATAAATACAAAAAAATAAAAAATAAAAAAATAAAAGAATGATATAGCCATGTCACTATTTAGTCACTAACTCATGTCTGACTCTTTTGAGATCCCATGAACTATAGCTCACCAGGTTCCTCTTTCCATGGGATTTCCCAAGCAAGAATACTGAAGTGAGTTGTCATTTCTTTCTCCAGGTGATCCTCTCAACCCAGGGATCAAACCCATGTCTCTGTATTGGCAGGTGTATTCTTAACCACTGAGTGACTGTGGAAGACCTGACATAGCCATAGGGCATGACAAAAACTGGTTAGAACCAATTAAGTCCAAGATGGCAGAATATTCTACATTCAGTGGACCTTGAGCCTCACAATATGCTCACTTAATATATTTAGCTAAATGACACAGCCACCAGTGCCATGACAATTCTGAGGCTAACTATCAAAAGGTGGGCCATGGCCCAATTCCTAGAAATCTCTACCTTTTCCCTGAAATAATTGGAAAATTCCTCCTACTCATTAGCCTATGAAATTACTCAGCCCATAAAAACTAGTCATGCCATATTTTGGGGATGACCAACACTCTGTGAAGTGTGCTTCTCCCAAGGCCTGTTGCCTGTATTTCTCTCTAAATAAGTCCAATTCTTACCTATCATTTGTCTCTCACTGAATTCTTTCTGTGATGAGACCTCAAGAACCTCAAATTCACTGGGAGCAAATGGATAAATTTAGGTAAATATTTAGATAAATATTATTTACCAATAAATGAATATACTCTTGATACACACAACAGCATAGAAGAATCACAAATGCCTTATGTGAAGTCAAAGATGCCAGGCTCAAAACACTACATACTGTATGATCCCATTTATACAATATTCTGGAAAAAGCAAAACTATAGGGACAGAAAAAAGATCGATGGTTTCCACAGATTAGGGCTCTGGAGAGGGACTGACTACAAAAGAGCAGAATGAGGGCATTTTGGAGGGTGATGGAACCCTTTTATATTTTGACTGTGGTAGCGGTTACATGATAATGCATTCATCCAAATTCATAAAGCTGTATACTAAAAACAATAGAAGTTTTACTAAATGAATTTTTTAATTTAAAACAAATATATCTCTTCAAAAAAACAAAGACAACTTAGGATCCCATATTACCTCCATCATTTAAAATGTGATCTTAGACAAATAACTTAGTATTACAGAACTTCAGTTCTCCAACTTTTAAAATGAAAAATATATTAATTTGAGATCTCACTGGTATTTTTGCTTGTGTGTTTAGTTCTTTAAAGGTTCCGAGCTCTTGCATTTTTATATCCCTCTCTTCACTGCCTTGCTTGGCTAATTTCTGTTTATCCTATAGGTCTCTGCTAAAATATTGTTTCCCTATAAAAGCCTTCACTGCTTTTATTTCATAACACTTCTCACATCTATATTTAAATATATTTAATGTCTATCTTTCACAAAATGATAAGCTCCATAAGAAAAGGAACTATTTGAATTGTTTTATCAGAATCTAAGCAATCATAGAGCACTACAATATCGAAGTGTGTTCCATTAATACTATTTTTTTTAATGTAAAAAGACCACTACAAATAGCACTTCCTATTGTGTTCTTATTCTTTCTTAATATTTTCATCATTCTCATTATATATGTATATACACAGACATATACATATATATATATTAAGCTGTATATCTTTCTCATGCTGTAGATACATAAATGTGTTTCTACATGTATGTACATGTGTATATATATATTTATACACATATAATAATATAATGGTATGTAATAGATGCCATCAACAAATTTACTTGCTAGATCAAAAGATAAGAAATATTAGATTATGCCTAGGTATAATCTAATATACTTAGATATATTAGGTATATTAATACATTAGGTATTAATATATGTCTGTCTGCTAACATTTCCTCATTTGTAAGCATTTTCCATTAGCACTTCCATGACCTTCCCTGGTGGCTCAGATGGTAAAAGCGTCTGCTGGCAATGCAGGAGATCCGGGTTCAATCCCTGGGTCGGGAAGATCCCCTGGAGAAGGAAATGGCAACCCACTTCAGTACTCTTGCCTGGAAAATTCCATGGATGGAGGAATCTTGTAGGCTATAGTCCATGGGGTCGCAAAGAGTTGGACACGACTGAGCAACTTCATTTTCACTTTCCATTAGCACTAACGGAAAATGACAAAAATGNAGATCCCCTGGAGAAGGAAATGGCAACCCACTTCAGTACTCTTGCCTGGAAAATTCCATGGATGGAGGAATCTTGTAGGCTATAGTCCATGGGGTCGCAAAGAGTTGGACACGACTGAGCAACTTCATTTTCACTTTCCATTAGCACTAACGGAAAATGACAAAAATGACAAAGTAATAGACCTATTATATAACCATAAATTAAATTTAAAAATTAGTTGGTACTTGAAGAGTCTGATATATATATAAGCTAGAATTAAACATCTGTAGTGGACATATTAGGATGAGTTCCTGCCATCCCCAATGTCTTGGTCTATGTTAACACAAACCCCAGGACCAGAAAAGCACATATAGACTGACGGTCACTAACTAGCCCAAGGTGGACACCTGACTAAATCGAAACCCTTCTATGGGCTAGGCAACACATAGTGTGACACATGGGCCCAAGTAGTAGAACAATGATAATTTGTTAGTCACATTTCCTCCTGTGGAATTCATCCTAGAAATAGACACAGACCAGTTATTAACAAGAGGATACTGAAGCACACGGAGAAGCAGAGTTAACAAGAGAAAAACCATTCCTCCATTTCACAAATATTAATGATCATCTATTTATTATGTGCTATATGACCCAAGAGAGAGGCACTAAAAGGGAAATGAATTCCCAGAGCTTTAAGAGATCTAGATACCTTCCAGTTCTAGTCCACATGTCTCTTTACAATAAACCCTTTTTTCTCTCTTTAGATGAGCGGGTGAAGACTCTGTTCCTGGAAACCAAAATGATCTAATACAGTTTCACAAGTGAAGGCACAGAAAGGAGCCTTTCTGTTAGGTTAAAAATATATATATATGTCTTGCCCTAGGTAATAACTCAAGTGAAAAAAGATTTCTCCTCAAAGTACCTTTCCTAAAACTGGTGACAGACAGAACAAAACATGACAAGTGGGAATAGGAAGGGGGACTGGCCCAAAATTTTCCTTTATAAAACTACTACCACCAAAAACATGATTTTAAGTGCCTTACTTCCATTGCATAGGTATATGTAGGCAAAAGGAAAAAGGTCTTACAACTACAACTATGAGTACTTATGAAAGTACTTCATCACTGACACAAATGCAATTCACTACATCAGAGTCTCCTGATCACTTTGTACACGGGAGTCTACCGGCTTCACTAAAATAATTTGGGATTCTAAGCAAAGGAGGTAGGCATTTCCTTACTCTAATGTATTACTGGATAGGCTTGAAGCCCAGACCAGAAATGTATTATGTAATAGACAAAAAACAACTAGCTGTTTTAAATTGCACTTCATGTGATAAACTATCTCAGTGACTTCAGCAGAAGTACAAAATCTGGTCTCTTAGTTCTAAAATTCCAGCCATTGAGAAATGATTCTCTTTGGCAACAAACACTAGAAACTGATTTGAAAAACAAAATTTATTTATTAAAAAGTAATTTGCTTCATAATTATATGCCAGAATCACCATGCTAAAAACTCAGTGTTGTTTTTAATCACTGCAAGTGGACATTCCTACTGGCCATATCTTCTTGCTTATTTACTGTGCAAAAGAAGCATTGCTAAACACTTACTCTGTACCAAGCATTTTTATATAGGTTATCATGAAAAACCATATGAGATAGGTTATCTAACCCTACTTTAAAATCAGCAAACTGATCACTGAAAAGGTAAATAATTTGTCTAAGATCCTCAAGAATGTAAATGTCAAAGTATGAAATTTGACCCTGGGTAGCCTTGCTCTTGTCCCTGTTGGCCCAGTGCACTACATTTCTAGGACCACTAAGGTCTCTAAGAAGTTAAGTTTAGAAAAATATGTCTTCCCAGTATATGTCTCACTGACTTTGGGTTTTACTTATTTCAAGAAAGATTCTTTTTGCTTAAAGATCTCCAATCAACCAATAGTCATTTCTCTAACACTATATATTCTAAATGCAATTGTATGTCAACTAAGGAAGATCTAGGAACATTTGAAACACTCATTTTCCCAAATCCTTATGTTGACTCTGGTTGCTGAGAAAAGTCTGCACTAATGGCAGAATATTTACCAAAATTCTAACAATACAAGATTGTGCTCACTTTTTCATGCTGTTATAATATAGTAAAAGAGGAAAATCCACTGATAAAATCAATTAATAGAATTTACAATAAACCAAAGATCAGTTTCTTTATAACATTTTAGTTACTAGCCAAACACATTAAAACTAGAACCCAAATATCAGAATGGAATTGTGGCATGTCTTTAATTCTTCTTTATTCTTACTGGGGATGGGGCTGACACTGCATTTTTAACCTTCCAAATGATGCTTGAGTAGCAACAGATCAAGCTGTTTCTAAGCCTAATCCAATCCTGTTCACAGCCTAAGCCAGTTAGAATCACCCGGGTCTCAACAGGCATATGATAGAGCCCATTCTCCTATCATTTAAAAACCTCCCCACATGATTCTGGGATAAGAACTGCCATGCTTGAGAACCACTGGCCTAGCTCAAGTCAGAACTTTATTTCTGCTGAATGTCTCCCCTTTGGGCTCTTCTCCTCAAGTGCTATTAAAAGCCTGGTCCTAATTAACTCAGAGTTAGGTAAAGAAATTTAAACTTGGAGAGAGAATAATAATAGATACTGTTATGATTAATTTTATATATCAACCTGGCCGGGCTATGGTACCCAGCTGTTTGCTCAAACACTAGTCTAGATATTGCTAGGAAGGTATTTTTAATTGTTGTTGTTGTTGTTCATTTGCTAAGTAGTGTCTGACTGTTTGTGACCCCATGGACTATAGCATGCCAGGCTCCTCTGTCCTCCCATTATTGCCCGGACTTTGCTCAATTTCACATCCACTGAGTCGGTGATGCTATCTAAGCATGTCATTTTCTGCTGCCCTCTTCTCCTTTTGCCTTCAATCCTTCCCAGCATCAGGGTCTATTCCAGTAAGTCAGCTCTTTGCATCAGGTGGCCTAAGTATCAGAGTTTCAGCTCCAGCATCAGTTCTTCCAATGAATATTCAGGGTTGACTTCTTTCACGACTAACTGGTTTGATCTCCTTGCAGTCTGAGGGATTCTCAAGAGTCCTCCAGCACCACAATTTGAAACCACTAGTTTTTCAGCACTCAGTATTCTTTACAGACCAACTCTCACATCTGTATGTCACTACTGGGAAAACCACAGATTTGACTATATGGACCTTTGTTGGCAAAGTGATGTCTCTGCTTTATAACATGCTGTCTAGGTTTGTCACAGCATTCCTTCCAAGAAGCAAGAGTCTTTTAAGATTTCATGGCTGCAATCACCATCCACAGTGATTTTTTAGCCCAAGAAAAGAAAATCTGTCACTGTTTCCACTTTTTTCCTTCTATTTCCTTCCAGACGCCATGACCTTAGGTTTTTGAATGTTGATATTCAAGCCAGCTTTTTCACTCTCCTCTTTCATCCGCATCAAGAGATTCTTTAGTTGCTCTTCACTTTCTGCTATTAGAGTGGTATCATCTGTATATCTGAGGTTGTTGATGTTTCTCCCAGCAACTTAGATTCCTGTTCGTAATTCATCCAGCTTGTAACTCATTTTGCACAATGTACACTGCATATACGTTAAATAAGCAGGGTGACAACATACAGCAGCCTTGTCTTACTCCTTTCCCAACTGTGAACCGGTCAGTTCTTCCATGTCTGGTTGTAACTGTTGCTTCGTGACCCGTATACAGTTTTCTCATGGGACAGGTAAGGTGGTCTGGTATTCCCACATCTTTAAGAGTTTTCCACAGTGTGTTGTGATCCACACAGTCAAAGGTTTAGCATAGTCAATGAAGCAGAAGTAGATGTTTTTCTAGAACTCCCTTGCTTCCTCCATGATCCAATGATGAAGGCAATTTTATCTCTGGTTCCTCTGCCTCTTGAAAACCAGGTTATACATCTAGAAGTTCTCAGTTCATGTACTGCTTAAGCCTAGTTTGAAGGATTTTGAGCATTACCTTGCTAGCATGTGAAATGAGCCCAGTTATAATCAGTAGACTTTCAGTAAAGCCACTTAGCTTCCAATATATGGATTGGCCTCATCCAATCAGTTGAAAAGAAGACTTTAAGAGAAAAAGCTAATAGTCTCCCGAGGAAAAGGTCAGCCTCCAGACTGTAACACGGAAATTTTGTTTTCATCCTGCCTTTCCTACAGATTTCACACTTGACATTCCCCACAATTACATGAACCAATTCCCTAAAATCTCAATCTCCTTCTCCCTCTCTCCGTGTGTGTATATCCCATTGAATCTGATACTCAATACAGACACCATCTATTTAAATGCAGCCTGTGTGCTAGAAATCACAATAAATTATTCACATACTTTTTCTGATCTAATCCTTACAACAGCCATATAAATTGAATAAGCAAGCCATAAGGAGACAACATCGTGACCAGAGACAGAGCAGCTTCATTTAGTAACTTCAGAGAGGAAGCGGTATAGGAGATATTAGAATTAGGTGAGTCAAGATAAAGAACAGCCAAGGATAAAAAGGTAAGTGTTCACTGAAAAACAAAAGGAAAAGGAGGAAATGTATAGATTAAAAATGATTGTGCCCACAATAGGAAACCACTCATCTGCTTTATGCACCTATAGACTTGCCTTTTATGAAAATTTCACTTAAATAAAACAATATAATATAAAGTCTTTTGCATCTGGTTTCTTTCAATAAACACGTTTCTGAAGTTTATTCATGTTGTAGCATGTACCAGTAGTTCCTCCTTTTTCATTGCTTAATAAAATTCCAGTGTAGAGATATGCTTCATTGTGTTTGTCTATCACCAGATGACAGATATTAGATTGTTTCCAGGGCTGACCTACTATGAATAATACTAGAGTGAACATTCACAAATACATGTTTTCATTTCACTTGGGCAGATAACTTGTATTGGAACTAGTATGTTATACAGTGAATTTATGTCTAACATTTTAAGAAACAGTGAAAGCTATTTTCCAAAGTGGTTGTCCCATTTCACCAACAATAAGGGAATTGGGTTTATAATACCTTAACCAAAGTTTGTTATTATCTGTCTTTTAAATTACAGGCAGTTAACTGAATGTATATGGGTATACAGTATGTGTTGTACAGTGACTGTGTAATTATATCTCATTTGTCATTTTAATTTGGATTTCTCTAATGACTACATATGTTGAGCACCATTTCAAGAGCTTATTAGCCATTTTTAGATCTTCTTTGGTGAAATGTCTATTAAAATCTTCACCTCTTCTTTAAAAAGCTGCTGCTGCTAAGTCACTTCAGTCGTGTCCGACTCTGTGTGACCCCATAGACGGCAGCCCACCAGGCTCCCCCATCCCTGGGATTCTCCAGGCAAGAATACTGGAGTGGGTTGCCATTTCCTTCTCCAATGCATGAAAGAGAAAAGTGAAAGTGAAGTCGCTCAGTCTGTCCGACTGTTAGCGACCCCATGGACTGCAGCCCACCAGGCTACTCCGTCCATTGGATTTTCCAGGCAAGAGTACTGGGGTGGGGTGCAATTGCCTTCCCCCCTTTAAAAAGCAGTTGGACATTATTTTGATAAATATTTGAATAAATCAACTGTAAAAAGTCTTTAATGATAAAATTGATAGAAATTTAACCAGTCAGTGGATACTTGATATTAAGGAATTGTTGGGTTTATTTGAGATTTGATAATGGCATTACAATTTGGCTTTTTGAAGAAATAATGTTTATCTTTTAGAGTGATACACTGAATAATTTATAGATGAAACGATGTGATTTGCTATAAAACAATCCAGAGGAGGTGAGAGAATACAAATAAAAGATTGGCCATATGTTGACAACTGATCATTCTTCAAGCTGAGAAAAGGATTCATGGAGATTCATAATACTATTCTCTCTGCTTTTGGATATGTTTAAAAATTCCATAATACATTGTTAAGAAATAAAAATCTGACACATTGAATCTACCTATTAACTTTTAAGTGATCTATAAAATCTATTAAAATGACCATAAAGTAATATTTAACCAACAAGAAGAAAACTACACAAACACAAACACACACAATGAGCTGCTCAAGACAACTCCTAGTGGCTCATGCCTTATCCTTTCCCTACCTCCTAACAATGACATCTAGAACAGGTCAGTTCAGTTCAGTCACTCAGTTGTGTCCGACTCTTTGTGACCCCATGGACTGCAGGCTTCCCCCCATCCATCACCAACTCTCGGAGCTTGCTCAAATTCATATCCATCGAGTCAGTGTTGCCATCCAACCATCTCATTCTCTGTCATCCCCTTCTCGACCTGCCTTCAATCTTTCCCATAACCAAGCTATTTTCCAATGAGTAAGTTCTTTGCATCAGGTGGCCAAACTATTGGAGTTTCACCTTCAGCATCAGTCCTTCTAGTGAATAGTCAGGATTGATTTCCTTTAGCTGGTTCAATATTCTTCCAGTCCAAAGGACTCTCAAGAGTCTTCTCCAATACCACAGTTCAAAAGCATCAATTCTTCAGCATTCAGCTTTCTTTATTGTCCAACTCTCACATCCTACATGACTACTGGAAAAACCAAAGCTTTGACTAGATGGACCATTGTTGGCAAAGTAATGTCTCTCCTTTTTAATATGCTGTCTAGGTTGGTCATAACTTTCCTTCCAAGGAGCCAGTGTCTTTTCATTTCATGGCTGCATTCACCATCTGCAGTGATTTTGGAGCCCCCAAAAATGTGGGGCTATGACCATCCATGAAGTGATGGGACCAGAGGCCATGATCTTAGTTTTCTGAATGTTGGGTTTTCATTCAACTTTTTCACTCTCCTCTTTCAGTTTCATCAAGAGGCTCTTTAGTTCTTCTTCACTGTCTGCCATAATGGTGGTGTCATCTGCATATCTGAGGTTATTGGTATTTCTCCCAGCAAACTGGATTTCAGTTTGTGCTTCATCCAGTCCAGCGTTTGGCATATAAGGAGGGTGACAATATGCAGCCTTGACAAACTCCTTTTCCTATTTGGAACCAGTCTGTTGTTCCATGTCCAGTTCTAACTGTTGCTTCTTGACCTACATACATATTTCTCAGGAGGCAGTTCAGGTGCTCTGGTATTCCCATCTTTTTCAGATTTTTCCACAGTTTATTGTGAACCACACAGTCTAAGGCTTTGGCATAGTCAATAAAGCAGAAGTAGATGTTTTTCTGGAACTCTCTTTCTTTTTTGATGATCCAACGGATGTTGGCAATTTGATCTCTGGTTCCTCTGCCTTTCTTAAATCCAACTTGAACATCTGGAAGTTCATGGTTCACATAACTCCCTTGCAGAATTTTGAGCATTATTTTGCTAGCATGTGAAATGAGTGCAATTATGCAGTAGTTTGAACCCCTTCTGGCATTGCCTTTCTTTGGGATTGGAATGAAAACTGACCTTTTCAAGTCCCATAGCCACTGCTGAGTTTTCCAAATTTGCTGACATATTGAGTATAGCACTTTCACAGCATCATCTTTTAGGATTTGAAAGAACTCAACTGGAATTCCATCACTTTCACTAGCTTTGTTCGTAGTCATGCTTCTGAAGGACACTTAACTTGGCATACCAGGATGTCTGGCTCTAGGTGAGTGATCACACCATTGTGATTATCTGGGTCATGAAGATTTTTTTTTTTAAGTTCTTCTGTGTATTCTTGCCATCTCTTCTTAATATCTTCTGCTTCTGTTATGTCCATACCATTTCTGTCTTTTATTGAGCCCATCTTTGCATGAAATGTTCCCTTGGTATCTCTAATTTTTTGAAGAGATCTCTAGTCTTTCCCATTCTATTGTTTTCCTCTATTTCTTTGCACTGATCACTGAGAAAGGCTTTCTTATCTCTTCTTGCTATTCTTTGAAACTCTGCATTCAAATGGGTATATCTTTCCTTTTCTCCTTTGTCTTCAGCTTCTCTTCTTTTCTCAGCTATTTGTAAGGCCTACTCAGACAACCATTTTGGCTTTTTTTATTTCTTTTTCTTTGGGATGGTCTTGATCACTGCCTCCTGAACAATGTCACAAACCTCTGTCCATAGTTCTTCAGGCACTCTGTCCATCAGGTCTAATACCTTGAATCTATTTGTCATTTCCACTGTATATCANCTGTCTCTTATACACATCTAGATGTGTATAAGAGACAGGGATGGTCTTGATCACTGCCTCCTGAACAATGTCACAAACCTCTGTCCATAGTTCTTCAGGCACTCTGTCCATCAGGTCTAATACCTTGAATCTATTTGTCATTTCCACTGTATATCATAAGGGATTTGATTTAGGTCATACCTAAATGGTCTGGTGGTTTTCCCCACTTTCTTCAATTTAAGCCTGAATTTGGCAATAAATAGTTCATGACTAAGCCACAGTCAGCTCCCAAGTCTTGTTTTTGCTGACTGTATATAGCTTCTCCATCTTTGGCTGCAAAGAATATAATCAATTTGATTTCAGTATTGACCATCTGGTGATGTCCATGTGTGGAGTCTTCTCTTGTGCTGTTGGAAGAGGGTGTTTGCTATGACCAGTGCATTCTCTTGGCAAAACTCTATTAGCCTTTGCCCTGCTTCATTCCGTACTCCAAGGCCAAATTTGCCTGTTACTCCAGGTATCTCTTGACTTCCTACTTTTGCATTTCAGTCCCCTATAATGAAAAGACACCATTCAATATCACAGTAATCCAAGTCTATGCCCTGACCAGTAATGCTGAAAAAGCAGAAGTTGAATTGTTCTATGAAGATCTACAAGACCTTCTGGAACATTACACAGTACTATATTTCCGGCTTTTGTGATCTAGCCTGAAATTCAAAAGAAATATTCCTTAAGATTGAAACAGGCAACTTTTAAACTTTTGGAAGATGCATTATTCATAAACAGGAGCTCTCTGTACCTTTGGAATAGAAGCTATTTCCTTTATTAACAGTCTCTTTCATGGTTTGGGCTAAGTCACTTAAGTCTTGTCCAACTCTTTGTGATACTACAGACTGTAGCCCAACAGGCTTCTCTGGCCATGGGATTCTTTAGGCAAGAATATTGGAGTGGGTTGCCATTCCCTCCTCCAGCGGATCTTCCAGTCCCAGGGATCAAAACTGAAACTGCACCTCCTATGGCTCCTCATTGATGGCGGATTCTTTACTGCTGAGCCACCAGGGAAGTCCAATGGTCCCTTCAGTTCAGTTCAGTTCAGTTCAGTCGCTCAGTCATGTCCGACTCTTTGCAACCCCATGAATCACAGCAAACCAGGCCTCCCTGTCCATCACCAACTCCTGGAGTTCACCCAAACTCATGTCCACTGGGTCAGTGATGCCATCCAGCCATCTCATTCTCTGCCATCCCCTTCTCCTCCTGTCCCCAATCCCTCCCAGCATCAGAGTCTTTTCCAATGAGTCAACTCTTCACATGAGGTTGCCAAAGTATTGGAGTTTCAGCTGCAGCATCAGTCCTTCCAATGAACACCCAGGTCTGATCTCCTTTAGGATGGACTGGTTAGATCTCCTTGCAGTCCAAGAGATTCTCAAGAGTCTTCTCCAACACCACAGTTCAAAAGCATCAATTCTTCAGTGCTCAGCTTTCTTCACAGTCCAACTCTCACAATCATACATGACCACTGGGAAAACCATAACCTTGACTAGATGGACCTTTGTTGGCAAAGAAATAGCTCTGCTTTTCAATATGCTATCTAGGTTGGTCATAACTTTTCTTCCAAGGAGTAAGTGTCTTTTAATTTCACGGCTGCAGTCACCATCTGCAGTGATTTTGGAGCCCAAAAAAATTAGAATCTGACATTGTTTCCACTGTTTCCCCATCTATTTCCCATGAAGTGATTGCTGGTAATTCATGCAAGCCAGTCTGTTAACCTAACAATTCCCTGAGTTTTCAGGAAATAGATCCTATCTTTACAAATTATTCTTAAGTGTTTATAGCAGTTGTCTTACACAAAATCTATCTCCTAGAGATGTTTGAAATCACTCAATTGGTCACTTACCACTCTGGTAAGTATTACTTACTTTTTTTTTAATATACAAGGGGACTATAGGAATTTTGAAAATGGATGAGAGGGCACAAAAAAGGAGATGTAAGAACTAATATCTATTTCATGGGAAATAGATGGGGAAACAGTGGAAACAGTGTCAGACTTTATTTTTGGGGGCTCCAAAATCACTGCAGATGGTGACTGCAGCCATGAAATTAGAAGACGCTTACTCCTTGAAAGAAAAGTTATGACCAACCTGGATAGTATATTCAAAAGCAGAGACATTACTTTGCCGACTAAGGTCCGCCTAGTCAAGGCTATGGTTTTTCCTGTGGTCATGTATGGATGTGAAAGTTGGACTGTGAAGAAAGCTGAACACCGAAGAAACGATGCTTTTGAACTGTGGTGTTGGAGAAGACTCTTGAGAGTCCCTTGGACAGCAGGGAGATCCAACCAGTCCATTCTGAAGGAGATCAGCCCTGGGATTTCTTTGGAAGGAATGATGCTAAAGCTGAAACTCCAGTACTTTGGCCACCTCATGCGAAGGGTTGACTCATTGGAAAAGTCTCTGATGCTGGGAGGGATTGGGGGCGGGAGGAGAAGGGGACGACCAAGGATGAGATGGCTGGATGGCATCATGGACTCGACGGACGTGAGTCTGAGTGAACTCTGGGAGATGGTGATGGACAGGGAGGCCTGGCGTGCTGCGATTCATGGGGTTGCAAAGAGTCGGACATGACTGAGCGACTGAACTGAACTGAACTGAACTGAAGAACTAATAAACTTGAGCATTATTTCATGTTTTCATATGAAAAATAACTAAAGTCATCCTAAATGGCTACCCAATTATCCCTATTACTCTGGAATTATTATCAAAGTATTACAAGCCACACAAAAGGTATATGCAAATTATTGTAGACCTAAATAAAATTCATCATCTTTACTTCTCTATTTTCAGTTGTAGAAGAACAACCTTACACTCAGCAGCCACTAGAACAGAAACTTACAGTGTATTCAAATTTAAAAGTAGCATTGTGTTTATTGAGCAAAAAACATGTTCTGCCATACTAGAGTTTATGTCAAGGAAGGGAAGCCACTTTAGCTACAGTGATTAGAAAGCTTTAAGATAGAGGTCTCTACAAAGTCTTGAAAAATGGGTAGAAATAACAGAAAGAAGGGAGAACACAGGTTTTGAACAAGGATATGACTTGAAAAGTAAAAGACATATCAATAAAGGTTAAAAATCATCCAGCAAAAATTTTGCCAAAATGCAGAATTCTTAGAATTAAATTATTGGAAATAAGATTAAGGAAGTAAATGTTATTTAGAGAAAAAAAGAAATATTTAGGTAAAAGTACAATGAAAGAAAATTTATTTGTTAAATGTACATGTGCCTATCAAAGAGAATACATATAAAACTCTTATCACAATATCTGGTGCATAGTAAAGCTGAATAAATATTCACTATCATTGTTACTTCCTCCTCTTCTTCCTATTTTAGTCCTGGCTGCAGCAACCCTATCTGTTTTCTGTAATTTGCTATACACAATGGATAAATATGAAGAATGATGAAGAAACCAAAGAGGAAGAGTTTGACACAAAAACTGCTCTGTGCTTCAGTCACAGCTTTGAGGAAAAGAACACAAAAGAGCTAAGGATCAATCTCATAAACGGTTTTTTATTTTTTCCATAACATTTCAGAGCTCAAAAAACCCTAAGATGATGATGATGATACCTCACATTTATGTAGGCTTTTACAGGGTACCGTCAAACATATTATCTCAATACTAATACTAATGATAATAGTGATCAACTAACTTAGTCCTCTCATTTTAAAAATGAGAGAACCTAATGAAGCTAGCAAGATCAGATGACTTGGCCAAGGTTAATAATTAGCAGCACTGGTGATGATGATGTTGGTAATGGTGGTGGTAGTGGTAATGATACTAATAAACTGCTTAATACTTTACATGCATTTCTCATTTAATCCTTGCCACAACTCAAAGAGGAAAGTATTATAATTATCTTTTTTTAAGTTAAAGAAACTAAGATGTTAAAAATTAAAACTTTTGCCCAAGGTCACACAGCACAAGGAGGCAGAAGCAGGATTCAGATAATAAACTGACTCCAACACCGATTCATTCAGTCATGATATTATACTTACTGCGGGCTCCCCTCCTGGCTCAGTCAGTAAGGAGTCCACCTGCAAGGCAGGAGACCACCTGCAAGGCAGGAGTCCACCTGCAAGGCAGGAGACCACCTGCAAGGCAGGAGACTCAGGTTTGACCCCTGGGTGGGAGCCCCTGGAAAACAAAATAGCAACCCCTCCAGTATCTTGGCTGGGAAATCCCACGGACAGAGAAGTCTGGTGGGCTACAGTCCATGGTGTTGCACAGACATAACTAAACCACCACCATAGTTATTGTAGTTAGAGTTAGTACTCAGTTCTGAATCCTATCCTAGTCTAGTGTTCTTTTCTTCACAGCCTGCCTCTTAATATTAATGAAATAAGTGTTCAGATAGAAATCTAAATATATATTGCATTTATTTTTAATATATTAAATTAGCTGGTATGCCTAGAAGTCTAATGTTACAGACTATAGAGCTCTAACTGTAAAGTATATTTCATTACATATTAAGTATATTTTATAAACACATAATTAATTTTAATACTTTTATAAATTATATGCATATATTTCAATTCTAGAGAAAAAAGGTAATTTCACTTTCTTATATACTTATAGAAGTTTTCACTGTCCTAACATCAGGGTTATTTATAGAGAACAGTAATAAGAAAAATATTTCACATTTATTTAGAGAGCTGTAATTGGCAGAATTCTTTCAACTCTTATTATAATCCTGTAAGACAAGTAGAACAGATTATATTATCCCCACCTTAAACTCAAGGAATCATGGTTCCATAAAGGATACTTGTCTTGGCCAAAATCACAGTTACCAAGAGGTACAGCCAGCATTAGAACCTTGGTCTCTTGAATCCTGGGTCCTTTATACTTTCTAATATATCTGATCCTTATTTCTCATAAAAAAGAGATGTTCAGTTAATGTTTGACAAATTAAATGTATGTAATGTATTAGTAAATCAGACCTCATCGGAAAGAAATTCTGATTTTCTAAGCTCCAGTCTGGAATTTCACCATTACTCATAACTTTTTCCCTCCAACTACACTTTTCATTTTCAAATAATGAGGCTTTTTCCTCTAAAGTATAATTATCCTCTGGAAAAGTAAATTATCTTTGAACTGATAAGCTGAGAGGCACTTGATGGACAAAATCATTAACTTCTTTTCTAGATAAAAATTACAAGTTAAAAAATAGATGTATGTTCTTAGAAATACGTTATATCTATTAAAAAATAGATGTATGTTCTTAGAAATATATGTAAATCAAAGTATACAACCTGGAACTCTAGTTTATAATATAGCTAGAGGAGAATTACTGTATACACTAGACACACTTTGCAACGAATGGAGAGAGCCATTTATACTAAGAAGGAAGAAAAGAATCCCACCATCCAGTCCATCCATGATTTTGCATCTATTGAAGCAGAAAATATCATCATATTCTCACAACTGTCAGTCTGCCCTGTCAGACTTCACATTTAACAATTATCCTGATGCCAGCTGTCCCCACAATTTCATTCCACATTTAATATTCCTTAGAAAATGTTACATGTCAGAACTTAAGTGATCTGCAAAAGAGGAAGTGTTAGTCATTCAGTCATGTCTGACTCTTTGTGACCCCATGAACTACAGCCTGCCAGGCTCTTCTGTTCATGGAATTCTCCAGGCAAGAAAACTGGAATGGGTTACCATTTCCTTCTCCAGGGGGATCTTCCTGACCTAGGGATGGAACCCGAGTCTCCTGCATTGCAGGCATATTCTTTACTGTCTTCAACCACCAGGGAAGCCCTAAGTGATTTGCAAAAGATAGTGACAAAAGAGCTGGCCTCTGTGGGAAAGGTATAGGGAGCCTCTCAGTGCACTATGGGAACATACTAGAATATTGAGGTGGACATTTGTTATTTGCCTTCACTCCACCCCAGATTATTCCAGTTCTTCCAGTACAGCTCCCAGTTATTGTTTGGATAACATCTCTCCTCCACTTTGTCTTGTGGACTTGATGGGGTCTCCTCACTCCTGTCAACAGAGCCAGAAAAGAACACAAACTTCTGACACCAAGCCCAGTGCTTTCTACTACATAGCATTATTAGAAAGACATTATTGTTTTGTCTTCCCACTACAACATTCCCTTGTTATGGCTTGGCAATTAGTGGTGGGGTGGGGATCTTGTAATCAAGCTGCTTGGGTTCAAAACCTATTTCTATCCCTTCATACTATTATACATGACTTGAGTAAGTTATTTATATTTTGAAGGCAATGGCACCCCACCCCAGTACTCTTGTCTGGAAAATCCAATGGACAGAGTAGCCTGGTGGGCTGCAGTCCATGGGGTCGCTAACAGTCGGACAGACTGAGCGACTTCACTTTCACTTTTCTCTTTCATGCATTGGAGTAGGAAATGGCAACCCACTCCAGTGTTCTTGCCTGGAGAATCCCAGGGATGGGGGAGCCTGGTGGGCTGCCATCTATGGGGTCACACAGAGTCAGACACGACTGAAGTGACTTAGCAGCAGCAGCAGCTCTAAGCCTCAGTTCTCTTGTCTGTAAAATAAAGATTCATTCACATATTCAACAACTATTTATTGAATACTAGCAGTATATCCCCAGGCATGATATAGGTCCTAGGGTTGAAACAGTGAATAAGATAGAGAAGGTTAATACAATAATGGAATTTATATACCATAGCAAGGAGGTCAGATGACAAATAAACAACAGAAGTGTAGATTATGATGAGTGATATAGAGAGAAACAGTGTGATGAGATAGTAAAAGCTCATCACACTGTTTCTCTCTATGTCACTCATCATTACAGTATGCTCAGAATAAAGTCTCTCTGAGGAGGTGATATTTAAACTGAGATAAAAAGGCTAAGAAAGAGCCACTCAGAGAACCAGAAAATCATTCCAGGAAGAAGCAAGGCCAGAGACAGAGAATAGCTTGGCATTAAAGGAGACCTATGTATCTGAAACACAGTGAGTGATGAGGGGTGTAGCTCAAGATGAAGGTGGGAATTTAAACAGAAGCCAGACCATGCTGGGCCTTACTGTTTATGGAAGGAGATTAGATTTCTTTTACTGAAGTGATTTATTTAAGATTTATACTTTAAAAATATTATTCTGGCTGCTGTGTGAGAATATAGAAAAGAGTTAACTACTCAAGACAGATAAATAAATGGAAGAAAGAGAGAGGCAGAAAATAAGTAAGGAAGGATTCCTGTATTGTTTGGCCTGAGTAATTGTGTAGATGTTAATCTACTTATAAAGACTGAAAAAATCAGGAGAGGATTGGAATTCATGATTTATTATACCTGAGATGCCTATCAATTCAGTTCAGTTCAGCTCAGTTGCTCAGTCATGCCCAACTCCTTGTGAACCCATGGACTGCAGCATGCCAGGCCTCCCTGTCCATCACCAACTCCCAGAGTTTGCCCAAATTCATGTCCATTGAGTTGGTGATGCCATCCAACCATCTCATCCTCTGTCGGCACCTTCTCCTCAGGCCTTCAATCTTTCCCAGCATCAGGGTCTTTTCCAAAGAGTCAGTTCTTCACATCAGGTGGCCAAAGTATTGGAGTTTCAGCTTCAACATCAGTCCTTCCAATGAATACTCAGGACTAATCTCCTTAGGATGGACTGGTTGGATCTCCTTGCAATCCAAGGGACTCTCAACAAAAGTTTTCTGCAACACCATAGTTCAAAACTATCAATTCTTGGGCGCTCAACTTTCTTTGGGAGAAGGCAATGGCAACCCTACTCCAGTACTCTCACCTGGGAAATCCCATGGACAGAGAAGCCTGGTGGGCTGCAGCCCATGCAGTCGCACAGAGTTGGACATGACTGAGCGACTTCACTTTCACTTTTCCTCTCATGCATTGGAGAAGGAAATGGCAACCCACTCCAGTGTTCTTGCCTGGAGAATCCCAGGGATGGCGGAGCCTGGTGGGCTGCCATCTATGGGGTCCCACAGAGTCAGACATGACTGAAGTGACTTAGCAGCAGCAGCAGCAGCTTTCTTTATAGTCCAACTCTCACATCCATACACACCTACTGGAAATACCATAGCCTTGACTAGATGGACCTTTGTTGGCCAAGTAATGTCTCTGCTTTTTAATATGCTGTCTAGGTTGGTCATAACTTTCCTCCCAATCAGACCACCTCACAATAGCAGATATACATTAAATGAGATAATTAACGTAGCAATGCTTAACTCAATGCCTACCACATAGTAAGCACTCAACAAATGTTACCCATCAGTATTGATTGGAAGAATCACGGAAATTCCTCCCCTAAGTTATTCATGTGGTTCTGGTAACAGCTGACAACTTTACATTATCCCCTGGCCCAGCTAACGGTTGGACACTTGGCCCAGATGCAATCATTCTCTTAGCCATAATGATTGGTTCACGACTCCAGTTGCACCAACTGAAATTCTTCCCTAGGATTTTCAGAATAGGGAAGTTCCCCCTTCCTCTTTAGCAGACACCCTGTAAGGGCCCAGGGAAGCTAACAGCACTTCTGAAAGAAAAGTCCTCTGCAACTGGATGGAGTGAAGCTGACGCCCAGAGAGAAGTGGAAGTGAAAGGCAGAGTCCTAGAGACACAGAACCCCTATTTCCAGTGATTCCAGGGTAGTGCTGATAAACAGAAACATAATGTGAGCCAGATATGTGGCCACATTAAAAAGAAGTAAAAATAGGTAAAATTAAATTTTAAAATATATTTTATTTAACCTAGTGTATCCAAAATATTATGTTGACATATATTCAGTATTAAAAATTGTTAATAAGATAGAGCACATTCTGTATACTAAGTTTTCAAACTTCAGTATGTATTTTACACATACAGTACTTCTAGCTATAGTTCAAGCAACTAACCACCATGTATGATGAGTGTCTACTGTGTTGAATGGCACTGCTTTAGAGGTGCTGCCCTAACCCTTTCCATGGCATGAGCTAATGCATGACCTTTTAGGATTATGCTAATTTGAAGTAGGTTTCTGTCACTTACCGTTAAAAGTCCTTGGTTCAATTAAAATCATTATTTTGAATACAGAGCTTAGAAAAACTGATACACCTATGGTCAATTACTCTTTGACAAAGGAGAAAAGGAAAACGTCTTTCCAGCAAATGGTATTGGAAAAGATGTACAGCCTCGCATGAATCAATGAAGTTAGAACATACCTTCACACAAAAAATAAATTCAAAATGGCTTAAAGACTTAAATACAAGACATGACACCATAAAACTCTAAGAAGAGAATATAGGCTAAACATTCTCTGACATAAATCATACCAAATTTCTTAGGTCAGTCCCAAGGCAATAGAAATAAAAGTAAAAATAAATGAATGGGACTTCATCAAACTTACAAGCTTTTGTACAGCAAAGGAAATCATAAACAAAACAAAAAGACAACCAAGAATAGGAGAAAATATTTGCAAATGATGCAACTGATGAGAGCTTAATTTCCAAAATACACAAATAGCTCACACAACTCAGTAACAACAACACTCAATCAAAAATGGGCAGAAGCCCTAAATAGACATATTTCTCTAAGCAAGGCATACAGATGGCCAAGAGGCACATAAAAAGATGCTCAACATTGCTAATTATTACAGAAATGCAAATCTAAACTACAATGAGGTACTACCAGAATGATCATCATTAAAAAGTCCACAAATAACTTTTGTGTTACTGGAGAGGGTATGGAGGAAAGGGAACCCTCCTACACTGTTGGTGGGTGTAGGAGACAGGAAGAATAAAAGAAAAGCAGGCCCCAGCAAAGGTCTCAAAAGAAATTTATAATTATTGATAAACTGGATGCTACAAGTCATAAATCTCTTGGAACAAGTCCAGAGGGAACAGTTCATAATCTTGAAAACAAGATATGATCCTGGGGTCCCAGACTATTTCCCAACTGGCATCTCAGAGTCACATTTTTTACATATCTAGTGATATAATCTATAGATAAGACTATCGGTCTTAGTTACTGATTTGTTATTGATTACTGTTTCTTGGTTACCCAGTGGTTAATGATCACTTTGTTCTTTGGCCCTGAAGGCCACATGAGTTACAGCTTGACTCCCTGCACATTCTTTCCTTCACAGCTGAGAGTATAATAAAGCTGGCCTGGATTAAGTTTTGGCACTTTCACCTTGGAGCAGTGTTGGTCCCCTGATTTTCACTTTTCACTGAATTCTTGTGTCTTGTTTCTCATTCTCCGCCATATCGCACTTTCAGAAACCCTGCTTATATAGCCACTAAGGAGAATAGTGTGGAGATTCCTCAAAAAACTAAAATTAGAGTTTTCATATGATCCTGCAATCCCATTCCTGGGCATATATCTGGAGAAAACTGTAATTCAAAAAGATACATGCACCCCAATGTTCATATCAGCACTATTTATAATAGCCAAAACACAGACGCAACCTAAATGTTCATTGACAGATGAGTGGGTAAAGAAGACACAGTACATATATACAATGGAATTCTATTTAGCCACAAAAAAAAAAAAAAAGGGAAATAATGCCATTCGCAGCAACATGAATGGAACTAGAGATTATCATATAAAGCAAAGTAACTTGAAGACAAATATCATACAATATCACTTAAGTGTGGAATCTAAAATATAACAAACGAACCTATCTATGAAACATACTCACAGACATGTGGTTGTCAAGGGGGAGAGAGGGCAGGAAGGGGTGAAGTGGGAGTTTGGGATTAGCAGATGAAAACTATTATATAGAGAATGGATAAACAACAAGGTCCTACTGTATAGCAGGGAATTATATTCAATATCCTTTGATAGGGCTTCCCTGGTGGTCCAGTGGTGAAGAATCCACCTGCCAACGCAGAGGATATGGTTCAATCCCTGGTCCAGAAAGAGCCCACATGCTGGAAGGCAACTAAGCCCATGCGCCACACTACTGAGCCTGAGTGCCACAGCTACTGAAGCCCATGTGCCCTAAAGCCTTGCTCTACAGTGAGAAGCCACAGCAATGAGAAGCCCACATACCTCAACTACAGAATAGCCCCCACTTGCTCCAACTAGAGAACATCTGCACACAAGCCACAAAGACCCAGCACAGCCAAAAATAAATAAATAAATAAAATTTTAAAGAATATCTATCATTTGATAAACCATAAGGGAAAATAATATATATATATATATATATATGCATAACTGGATCACTTTGCTTCACAGTAAACTTTTTTTTCTTGTTATTGGAGTATAGTTGCTTTACCATGTTGTGCTATTTTTTGCTGTACAGCAAAGTGAATCAGCTACATGTACAAATATATATGCTCTCCTTTTTGGATATCCTTACCATTCAGGTAATCACGGAGTACTGAGTAGAGTCCCTATGCTATACAGTAGGTTCTCTTAGTTATCTATTTTATATAGTGTGTGTGTGTATATATATAAATATACACATGTGTACATATGTTTATATGTCAATCCCAATTTCCCAACTCATCAAATTGCTCTTTCACCTCTTGGTGTCCGTATGTTTGTTCTCTAAGTCTGTGTCTCTGTTTCTGCTTTGCAAATAGATTCATCTGCACCACTTTTCTAGATTTCATATGTATGCATTAATATACAATATTTGTTTTTCTGACTTACCTCACTCTGTAGAGCAGTATGGTAGCCTCTAGGTCCATCCATCTCTCTACAAATGGCATAATTTCATTCCTTCTTATGGCTGAGTAATACTCCATTGTGGGCTTCCCTGATGGTTCAGCAGTAAAGAATCCCCCTGCCAATGCAGGAGACGATCCCCAGATCAGGAAGCTCTCCTGAAGAAAATGGCAACCCACTCCAGTATTCTTGCCTGGGAAATCCCACGGACTGAGGAGCCTGGTAGGCCACAGTCCACGGCACTGCAAAGAGTCGTTGGACAGGACTTAAAGACTAAAGAACAACACTGTAACATTCCATCATGTATACGTGCCACATCTTCTTTATCGATTTCTCTGTCAACAGACATTTGGGTTGCCTCCATGGCCTGGCTATTGTAAATAGTGCAGCTGTGAACACTGCAGGGCATGTGTCCTTTGGAATTATGGTTTTCTCCAGATAATATGCCTAGGGTCAAAAAGGAGCTCTATTTTTAATTTCCGAGGACTTTCCTCCATACTCTTCTCCATAATGGCTGTATCAATTTACATTTCCACCAACAGTATAAGAGTATTTCCTTTTCTCCACACACTCTCCACCACTTGTTTGTAGATCTTATCATGGCCATTATGAACAATATGAGGTGATACCTCATTGTAGTTTTGATTTGCATGTCTCTAATAATTAATGATGGTGACCATCTTTCCATGTGCCTCTCAGCCATTTGTATGACTTTTTTTTTTCCCAAAGATCTGTGAATGTCAGCTACTTTTTTTTTCTTTCTTTTTTTTTTTTTATTTATTTATTTTTTTACACGAACTCCCAAACATGAAACCCCCTCCCATCTCCCACCCCACATCATCCCTCCAGATCATCCCCATACACCAGCCCCAAGCATCCTGCATCCTGCATTGAACATAGACTGGCAATTCATTTCTTACATGATAGTATACATATTTCAATGCTATTCTCCCAAATCATCCCACCCTCTCCCTCTCCCTCTCCTTCTCCCTCAGAGTCCATATGTCCGCTCTACACATCTGTATCTCTTTTGCTGTCTTGCATACAGGGTAAGAAATGTCTATTTAGGTCTTCTGCTCATTTTCTGACTGGATTGTTTGTTGATATTGAGCTGCATGAGCTATTGGTATATTTTGGAGATTAATCCCTTGTCAAGTTGCATTATCTTCAAATATTTTCCCCTATTCTGAGGGTTGTCTTTCCTTCTCATTTATGGTTTCCTTTGCACAGCAAAGGTGTGCAAAATGTTTAATTAGGTCTCATTTGTTTATTTTTATTTTCATTACTCTGGGAGGTGGGTGGAAAAGATACTACTGCAATCTGTGTCAAAGAGTGTTCTGACTTTATTTTTCTCTAAGAATTTTATAGATGTAGTCTTACATTTAGGTCTTTAGTCCTTTTTTACTTTATTTGTGTGTATGGTGATAGGTACTGTGCTAATTTCATTCTTTTAAATGCAATTGTCCAGTTTTCCCAGCACCATTTATTGAAGAGGTTGTCTTTTCTCTCTTATATTGTCTCCTTTATTACTTTGTCAACAAAGGTCTGTCTAGGCAAGGCAATGGTTTTTCCAGTAGTCATATATGGATGTGAGAGTTGGACTATAAAGAAAGCTGAGTGCTGAAGAATTGATGCTTTTGAACTGTGGTATTGGAGAAGACGCTTGAGAGTCCCTTGGACTGCAAGGAGATCCAACCAGTCCATCCTAAAGGAAATCAGTCCGGGGTGTTCATTGGAATGACTGATATTGAAGCTGAAATTTCAATACTTTGGTCACCTGATGCAAAGAGCAGACTCATTGGAAAAGACCCTGATGCTGGGACAGATTGAGGGCAGGAGGAGAAGGAGACAACAGGGGATGAGATGGTTAGATGGCATCACTGACTCAATGGACATGAGTTTGGGTAAACTCTGGGAGTTGGTAATGGATAGGGAGGCCTGGCGTGCTGTGGTTTATGGGGCTGCAAAGAGTCAGAGATGACTGAGCAACTGTACTGAGCTTATCCTAGATGACCATAGGTGTATGGGTTTATCTCAGGGGGTTCTATCCTGTTCCACTGATTTATATTTCTGTTTTTGTGTGAGTACCATATTGTCTTGATTACTGTAGCTTTGTAGTATAGTCTGAAGTCAGGAGGCCTGACTGCTCCAGCTTTTTTTTTCCCCTTCACGATTGCCTTGGTTATTCAAAATTGTGTTTCCAAACAAACTGTAAAAATTTTGTTCTAATTCTGTGAAAATACGCCATTGGTAATTTGACAGAGATTACACTGAATCTGTAGATTGCTTTGGGTAGTATAGTCATTTTCACAATATTGAACCCTCCAATACAAGAACATGGTGTATTACTCCATCTGTTTGTGTCATCTTTGATTTCTATCATTATCATCTTACAATTTCCTCAGTATAGGTCTTCTGCTTCCTTAGGTACGTTTATTCCTATGTATTTTAGTCTTTTTGTTGCAATGGAATGAGACTGTTTCCTTAATCTCTCTTTCTGATCTTTCATTATTAGTGCACAGGAATGCAAGATATTTTACTTTATGAAATTCACTGACTGGCACCAACAGTTTTCTAGTGGCATAAAGAATTTATTATGTATAGTATCATTATGGTAGAAATTAACACAAAAGTGTAAATCAACTATACTTTGATAAATTTTTTAAATGTTACTTCATTTATTCCATTTACATCTTAAGACACTAACATTTTTTAACTTACTCATAGACTATATTGTGCTCTGAAAATTGATTCAGCAAACCTTAGCACGTGGACCATCACTTGTCTTCCTACTTTGTGCCAACTTCTGCTTTACATGCACTACAGTTAAGATCCACCAGACTGCTATATTCTATCCTTGGTTGAGCATGAGAGACCATAAGCAAGATTTTGTAAACACAGAATCAAGAGGGCTATGCATGAAAACTCTTAAATCAGCTGATCTGGGATTCTAGATTTAAACTGCTCTCCTGGTAATTTTAGTAATTATACAGATTCAGAACTACTAAGTTGATTCCAATTGAACAGTCATTTCCCCCTTACCTTTTATTCTAACAGTTCCGTTCAGTTCAGTCACTCAGTCGTGTCTGACTCTTTGCCACTCCATCAATCGCAGTACGCCAGGGGTCCCTGTCCATCACCAACTCCCAGAGTTCACTCAGACTCGCGTCCATCGAGTCGCTGATGCCATCCAGCCATCTCATCCTGTCATCCCCTTTTCCTCCTGCCCCCAATACCTCCAGGCATCAGTCTTTTTCAATGATCTTTTTCAATGAGTCAACTCTTCGCATGAGGTGGCCAGAGTATTGGAGTTTCAGTTTCAGCATCATTCCTTCCAAACAAATCCCAGGGCTGATCTCCTTCAGAATGGACTGCTTGGATCTCCTTGCAGTCCATGGGATTCTCAAGAGTCTTCTCCAACACCACAGTTCAAAAGCATTAATTTTTCGGCGCTCAGCTTTCTTCACAGTCCAACTCTCACATCCATACATGATTACTGGAAAAACCATAGCCTTGACTAGACGGACCTTAGTCGGCAAAGTAATGTCTCTCCTTTTGAATATGCTATCTAGATTGGTCATAACTTTTCTTCCAAGGAGTAAGTGTCTTTTAATTTCAAAGCTGCAGTCACCATCTGCAGTGATTTGGGAGCCCCAAAAAATAAAGTCTGACACTGTTTCCCCATCTATTTCCCATGAAGTGATGGGACCAGATGCCATGATCTTCGTTTTCTGAATGTTGAGCTTTAAGCCAACTTTTTCACTCTCTTCTTTCACTTTCATCAAGAGGCTTTTGAGTTCCTCTTCACTTTCTGCCATAAGGGTGGTGTCATCTGCATATCTGAAGTTATTGATATNGAGGAGAAGGAGACAACAGAGGATGAGATGGTTAGATGGCATCACTGACTCAATGGACATGAGTTTGGGTAAACTCTGGGAGTTGGTAATGGATAGGGAGGCCTGGCGTGCTGTGGTTTATGGGGCTGCAAAGAGTCAGAGATGACTGAGCAACTGTACTGAGCTTATCCTAGATGACCATAGGTGTATGGGTTTATCTCAGGGGGTTCTATCCTGTTCCACTGATTTATATTTCTGTTTTTGTGTGAGTACCATATTGTCTTGATTACTGTAGCTTTGTAGTATAGTCTGAAGTCAGGAGGCCTGACTGCTCCAGCTTTTTTTTTCCCCTTCACGATTGCCTTGGTTATTCAAAATTGTGTTTCCAAACAAACTGTAAAAATTTTGTTCTAATTCTGTGAAAATACGCCATTGGTAATTTGACAGAGATTACACTGAATCTGTAGATTGCTTTGGGTAGTATAGTCATTTTCACAATATTGAACCCTCCAACACAAGAACATGGTGTATTACTCCATCTGTTTGTGTCATCTTTGATTTCTATCATTATCATCTTACAATTTCCTCAGTATAGGTCTTCTGCTTCCTTAGGTACGTTTATTCCTATGTATTTTAGTCTTTTTGTTGCAATGGAATGAGACTGTTTCCTTAATCTCTCTTTCTGATCTTTCATTATTAGTGCACAGGAATGCAAGATATTTTACTTTATGAAATTCACTGACTGGCACCAACAGTTTTCTAGTGGCATAAAGAATTTATTATGTATAGTATCATTATGGTAGAAATTAACACAAAAGTGTAAATCAACTATACTTTGATAAATTTTTTAAATGTTACTTCATTTATTCCATTTACATCTTAAGACACTAACATTTTTTAACTTACTCATAGACTATATTGTGCTCTGAAAATTGATTCAGCAAACCTTAGCACGTGGACCATCACTTGTCTTCCTACTTTGTGCCAACTTCTACTTTACATGCACTACAGTTAAGATCCACCAGACTGCTATATTCTATCCTTGGTTGAGCATGAGAGACCATAAGCAAGATTTTGTAAACACAGAATCAAGAGGGCTATGCATGAAAACTCTTAAATCAGCTGATCTGGGATTCTAGATTTAAACTGCTCTCCTGGTAATTTTAGTAATTATACAGATTCAGAACTACTAAGTTGATTCCAATTGAACAGTCATTTCCCCCTTACCTTTTATTCTAACAGTTCCGTTCAGTTCAGTCGCTCAGTCGTGTCTGACTCTTTGCCACTCCATCAATCGCAGTACGCCAGGGGTCCCTGTCCATCACCAACTCCCAGAGTTCACTCAGACTCGCGTCCATCGAGTCGCTGATGCCATCCAGCCATCTCATCCTGTCATCCCCTTTTCCTCCTGCCCCCAATACCTCCAGGCATCAGTCTTTTTCAATGATCTTTTTCAATGAGTCAACTCTTCGCATGAGGTGGCCAGAGTATTGGAGTTTCAGTTTCAGCATCATTCCTTCCAAACAAATCCCAGGGCTGATCTCCTTCAGAATGGACTGCTTGGATCTCCTTGCAGTCCATGGGATTCTCAAGAGTCTTCTCCAACACCACAGTTCAAAAGCATTAATTTTTCGGCGCTCAGCTTTCTTCACAGTCCAACTCTCACATCCATACATGATTACTGGAAAAACCATAGCCTTGACTAGACGGACCTTAGTCGGCAAAGTAATGTCTCTCCTTTTGAATATGCTATCTAGATTGGTCATAACTTTTCTTCCAAGGAGTAAGTGTCTTTTAATTTCAAAGCTGCAGTCACCATCTGCAGTGATTTGGGAGCCCCAAAAAATAAAGTCTGACACTGTTTCCCCATCTATTTCCCATGAAGTGATGGGACCAGATGCCATGATCTTCGTTTTCTGAATGTTGAGCTTTAAGCCAACTTTTTCACTCTCCTCTTTCACTTTCATCAAGAGGCTTTTTAGTTCCTCTTCACTTTCTGCCATAAGGGTGGTGTCATCTGCATATCTGAAGTTATTGATATTTCTCCCAGCAATCTTGATTCCAGCTTGTGCTTCTTCCAGCCCAGCGTTTCTCATGATGTATGCTACATAGAAGTTAAATAAGCAGGGAGACAATATACAGCCACTCCTTTTCCTATTTGGAACCAGTCTGTTGTTCCATGTCCAGTTCTAACTGTTGCTTCCTGACCTGCATATAGGTTTCTCAAGAGGCACGTCAGGTGGTCTGGTATTCCCATCTCTTTCAGAATTTTCCACAGTTGATTGTGATCCACACAAAGGCTTTGGCATAGTCAATAAAGCAGAAATAGATGTTTTTCTGGAACTCTCTTGCTTTTTCCATGATCCAGCGGATGTTGGCAATTTGATCTCTGGTTCCTCTGCCTTTTCTAAAACCAGCTTGAACATCTGGAAGTTCACGGTTCACGTATTGCTGAAGCCTGGCTTGGAGAATTTTGAGCTAGCATGTGAGGTGAGTGCAATTGTGCGGTAGTTTGAGCAATTTTTTGGCATTGCCTTTCTTTGGGATTGGAATGAAAACTGACCTTTTCCAGTCCTGTGGCCACTGCATTATTCTGTAGATGCATTTATTTCCTCTGGTGTATATATTGAAGTTCCTGCTTCTTTAGGGTGGAAACCATGCTCTATTCACCTTTTAATGGTTCATTTCTAACATAGTAATGGGTATATTTTAGTTACACAGTAAATATTTGTTGAATTAGAATAAAAGCTTAAAGTACACTTTTAATATGACAACTATATTTCCAATATGGCTTCAAAAATAGTCCAAAGGAGTAGTGGGAAGACAACAACAAAGTACTAACGTTATGGCCTATTTCCTCTTTTTTCTGTTCTCACTAATTCCAATGAACATACTGCGAATTTAAATTGGATAAAAATTCTAGCAGTGTTCTGACTATAGCCACATGAAAAGGGGGCCCTGTAACTACAATAAGTGCCATGTAGTACCTAAATGTCATCTATAGTCAGACAATTTTTTTGACTTCATGCAGCCATAAAAGCAAGCAGAAGTTTGTCCAATTAAGAAACATTAAGAATGCCACCTGCTTTTTTATTTAAAAAAAAAGTAGACAAAAAAATAAAAAATAAAATAAAAAGGCAATGGAAGGGGGGGAAAAAAGAATGTCACCTGATTCCTCCTGAGTGAAAATAATAGGAAAGGAATTCTAATGTCTATGGGCAGCAGGGAAGAGGACATATCATAACATCCATGAATGGCTCTTCATCCTTCTTTCCCTACACACACACACACACAAGAGCTGGCAACATTCTAGAAGGTTCAATAAAGTGCTTGTACAGTGCCTTGTACATGAAGACACACAAGGATTAACACTGTGTTAATTCACTAGGTCTACCATAACAGTAGAGTGTCACTGACTGGGTGGTTTAAACAACAAAAATTTATTTCCTCATTATTCTGGAGAGCAGAAATCTGAGATCAAGGTTTGAACAGGTTTGTTTTCTTCTGAGGCCTCTCTCCCTGTGTTGCAGATGACTGCTTCCCTCTTATGTCTTCACATGGTTGTCCCTCTGTGCACATCAATGTTTTAATCTATTTTTATAAGGATACTAATCCAGTTATATTGGATAAGGGCCCATCCTAATGACCTAACTTTAATGTAATTATCGCTTTAAAGATCTTCTCTCCACATATAGTTATGTTCTGAGATACTATGGGTTAGGACTTCAACACACAAATTTGTGAGGAGATAAAATTCAGCCCTTAATAAGTACTGTCTAGGTATCCACATTCTGATGGATGTTATAACAATCCAGGTATAGCTGAATCTTGAAGAGGTGATATATCTATATAGAGAGATATCTTGATCTCGGGGATACATTAAACAGGAAAGATCCAAATCATAATGCTTCAAATTATGTAGCATGTTAAAAACTGTGAGTGTTATGACAATACTCAGAAATCCTTAGGAATAGTTCAGGCATCTATATTTTTTATCAAGTATTTTAGGATTATGGCATATACTCAAGTTTGAGGACCACTGACTGAAACGTGGAAGGAACAATTCCAAACAGATATTTGCAGACTTGGAAGAACCAAGTCTGGTTCTCAATCTTGAAAAGCATGTCAACACAGGAAATTAGAAATGAGGCAAAACAGGATTGGCAAAGACAGGGAAAGGAACTCAAGTGAATAATCTAGTTAGGAGTATCACTATGTTCTCTTCATCACTAAACCTTTCTGTTACTAAAAATTCACTCTAATACCACATTACCCTCTTTGTGACTTTTGCCCAGACAAAAACTTTCCATGTAGGTAATACACAATAAGCAGAAAACTGTGCTTAAGATATTTTTATGGGAGGGCTGGCTAGAATCACAAATGATACTTATTTGCTTCATATCTAATATAACTCATTATCGGCTGGGTAGATTTTTTTTTTTTTTTGCCAATGGATTCAAAGAACTGACCTTACTCATCTCATCTTCTTCCCCCTGGGACAGACTGACATACATATTCACAACTCTGTAGTCTTACAGTTAATTAACAACATTTGTAGAATTATATTTGTTTACATTGTTAAAGAGTACTGGACTCAAATACCCAATGAAAAAAATATGGCAATTGTTTTTAAAACAACGCATTTTATTTTTGCACTTTCTCCTTCACACACGCCTTCCATCCAATATTTATTGCAGGCTACGAACAGTGCCAAGAGCACAAAATATAATGATAAATAAAACATAGCCCCTGCCCTTCAGCAAAGTAATGTCTGGGGGTGGGGTAGGAAAGATATGGAAACAGTAACCACAAGAGAATGTGCTTTATTATAACAAGATATCCATATGGTGCTATGGAGCACAGGGAAGGATGCTAATATGGCCTGAAGTCAGAGCTTACCAATACAGACTGAAGGATAGAGTTAAGTATCCAGGCAAGGATTCAGCATAAGAACATGTATAAAAACAAGAAAAAGGAAGGAGCATTTAAGGAACAGAATACGTGATTCTGACTACAACAGAAGGCTTACAGGAGTGGGAATTATGGTGGGTCTCCTATGCTAAGCTAAACAATGAGCACCTGAACTTGTCAGAGGCAGTCACTGATGGCTTTTTTAAAGCACCATCAGTTCTGTATTTAATTTCCCTTAGGCATAACATTTTCCCTAGGCTTGCTGCTGCTCCCACCTCCCCAGGCTGCCATTCCCCTCCCCAAAGGCTCTATTCCCACTTTCTAGCCCCATGCTGCCTGTGCTACAGCAATCACAAGTACTTGCTGTTCTCTAAACGTGCCATGCTTATTCTCAGTAGCTGCAAATGTCAAAAACTTGAAATGAGTAATATCTAAAAGCATGGTAAGACCAGTGATGGCAGCACTATGACAGAATTTTCAACAATTGAGAGAAACAATACCAAACCATTTGTGTTCTCTAAATTTTGTCATTTGCTGTTCCAGTTGTTTGACAGAGAAATGTAACATGCTCTTTGTAAGTAACATTCGGTACACCCTTATAACTATCATCAGGACAGGACACTTTTCTCTTCCCAAGACATGCTGAATAGAAAGTGACAGCATTTTAAAATGGTGTTTTTTGCTGTTTCTCTATCTTGATTCCCTTCTTTTATATTTTTTAATGTGGAGGATAATTAACTTATAATGTTGTGTTAGTTTCTACTGTACAACGTGAGTCAGCTCAAAGTGTGTCTGTGTGTGTATATATATATATATATATATATATTACTATTTTTTTTTTTTTTTGCCAATGGATTCAAAGAACTGACCTTACTCATCTCATCTTCTTCCCCCTGGGACAGACTGACATACATATTCACAACTCTGTAGTCTTACAGTTAATTAACAACATTTGTAGAATTATATTTGTTTACATTGTTAAAGAGTACTGGACTCAAATACCCAATGAAAAAAATATGGCAATTGTTTTTAAAACAACGCATTTTATTTTTGCACTTTCTCCTTCACACACGCCTTCCATCCAATATTTATTGCAGGCTACGAACAGTGCCAAGAGCACAAAATATAATGATAAATAAAACATAGCCCCTGCCCTTCAGCAAAGTAATGTCTGGGGGTGGGGTAGGAAAGATATGGAAACAGTAACCACAAGAGAATGTGCTTTATTATAACAAGATATCCATATGGTGCTATGGAGCACAGGGAAGGATGCTAATATGGCCTGAAGTCAGAGCTTACCAATACAGACTGAAGGATAGAGTTAAGTATCCAGGCAAGGATTCAGCATAAGAACATGTATAAAAACAAGAAAAAGGAAGGAGCATTTAAGGAACAGAATACGTGATTCTGACTACAACAGAAGGCTTACAGGAGTGGGAATTATGGTGGGTCTCCTATGCTAAGCTAAACAATGAGCACCTGAACTTGTCAGAGGCAGTCACTGATGGCTTTTTTAAAGCACCATCAGTTCTGTATTTAATTTCCCTTAGGCATAACATTTTCCCTAGGCTTGCTGCTGCTCCCACCTCCCCAGGCTGCCATTCCCCTCCCCAAAGGCTCTATTCCCACTTTCTAGCCCCATGCTGCCTGTGCTACAGCAATCACAAGTACTTGCTGTTCTCTAAACGTGCCATGCTTATTCTCAGTAGCTGCAAATGTCAAAAACTTGAAATGAGTAATATCTAAAAGCATGGTAAGACCAGTGATGGCAGCACTATGACAGAATTTTCAACAATTGAGAGAAACAATACCAAACCATTTGTGTTCTCTAAATTTTGTCATTTGCTGTTCCAGTTGTTTGACAGAGAAATGTAACATGCTCTTTGTAAGTAACATTCGGTACACCCTTATAACTATCATCAGGACAGGACACTTTTCTCTTCCCAAGACATGCTGAATAGAAAGTGACAGCATTTTAAAATGGTGTTTTTTGCTGTTTCTCTATCTTGATTCCCTTCTTTTATATTTTTTAATGTGGAGGATAATTAACTTATAATGTTGTGTTAGTTTCTACTGTACAACGTGAGTCAGCTCAAAGTGTGTCTGTGTGTGTATATATATATATATATATATATATATTACTACTAGCTATTTAACATATGGTAGTTCATTTATGTCAATGCTACTCTCTCAATTCGTCCCATTCTCTCCTTCCCCTACTGTCTCCACAAGTCTACACTCTATATCTACAGCTCTATTCCTGCCCTGCAAATAGGTTCATTGGTACCATTTTTCAACATGTCCACCTCACCCCAACCTCACCCTGTACAGGTAACTAAGTCTCAACTGAGCTAAAAGAATCTTACTTTTTTTTCCAGCAATTTTTCTTTTTTTTTTTTTACTTTGGGGATTTTATTTATTTTTAAATGTATTTATTTTTAATTGAAGGAAATTGTTTTACAATGCTACATTGGTTTCTGCCATACATCACCATGAATCTGCCATAGGTATACATATGTCCCCTTCCTTTTGAGCCTCCCTCCCACCTCCCATTCCATCCCACCCCTGTAGGTTGTCACAAAAGACAAGGCTGAGCTCCCTGTGCTATACAGCAAATTCTCATTGAGTCCAGTTCAGGCGCACAGTCATGTCCAGCTCTTTACAAATACAAGGACTGCAGCACGCCAGGCTTCCTAGCATCACCGACTCCTGGAGCCTACTCAAATTCATGTCCATCGAGTCAGTGATGCCATCCAACCATCTCATCCTCTGTCATCTCCTTTTCCTCCCACCTTCAATCTTTCCCAGCATCAGAGTCTTTTTCAAAGAGTCAGCTCTTCACATTAGGTGACCAAAGTATTAGAGTTTCAGCTTCAGCATCAGTCCTTCCATGAATATTCAGGACTGATTTCCTTTAGGATGGACTGCTTGGATCTCCTTGCAGTCCAAGGGATTCTCAAGAGTCTTTTCCTACACCACAGTTCAAAAGCATTCATACTTCGGAGCTCAGCTTTCTTTATAGTTTAACTCTCACATCCATACAAGACTACTGGAAAAACCATAGCTTTGACTAGACAGACCTTTGATGGTAAAGTAATGCTTTTTAATATGCTGTCTAGCTTGGTCACAGCTTTTCTTCCAAGGAGCAAGTGTTTTAATTTAATGGCTGCAGTCACCATCTGCAATGATTTTGGAGCCCCAAAAAATAAAGTCTCTCACTGTTTCCATCGTTTCCCCATCTATTTGCCATGAAGTGATGGGACCAGATGCCATGATCTTAGTTTTCTGAGTTCTAAGCCAACTTTTTCACTCTCTTCTTTCACTTTCATCAATTGGCTCTTTAGTTCTTCTTTACTTTCTGCCATAAAGGTGGTGTCATCTGCCTATCTGAGATTATTGACATTTCTCCCAATAATCTGGATTCCAGCTTTGCTTCATCCAGCCCAGCATTTCACATGATGTACTCTGCATATAAGTTCTCTTGGCAGAATACTGGAGTGGGTAGCCTTTCCCTTCTCCAGGGGATCTTCCCAACCGAAGGATCGAACCCAGGTCTCCCACATTGCAGGTGGATTCTTTACCAGCTGAGCCACAAGGGAAGCCCAACTTCCCATTAGCTATTTTACACATGGTAATGCATATATTTCAGTCCTACTCTCTCAAATTGTCACTCTCTCCCTCCCCTGCTGTGTCCCCTGCTGTGTCCATAAGTCTGTTCTGAGTCTCTATCTCTGCTTTGCAAATAGGTTCGTCAGTACAATTTTATTACTTTTGTACACAAAATCTGATGGAGTGGGAAAAAAAATCCCAGCACCAAAAACTGAAATCCAAATTCCAATATGAGTCATGACACAAACTGATGAGACTAGCCAAATTACAACCCTTTCATAAGCAAATGTAGAAAATGGAATAGAAATTTTTAAAGGTCTTGTTGCCTTAAAAATCCAAACACTTATTTAAAATCCTGAGTGTTCACAAAACACTAACTTAAAATCCTGAGTGTTCTGTCCACAACCTTGCCCAAAGAAATGGCTTCTTTATTTTCTTCCTTATGTCTTTGTGACTGTTATTATGTTGTAAAAATATTAACTGTAACTGGAAAGGAAGCATAATATCTACTTATGAAGTTCAATAATATTCACTAGTAATATCACAGTATTTATTAACTTTTTTTACAAAAAACATTAAAGAGAATTTTTTTAATGTTGTTTTTGTTCAGCTGCTGTCGTGTCCAACTCCTTGCTACCCAATGAACTGCACCATGCCAGGCTTCCCTGTCCTTCACCAGCTCCTGGAGTTAGCTTAAATTCATGCCCATTGAGTCAGTGACGCCTTCCAACCATCTCATCCTCTGTCTCTCCCTTCTCCTCCTTATCCCAATCTTACTCAGCAACAGGGTCTTTTCCAATGAATCAGCTCTTCACATCAGGTGGCCAAAGTACTGGAGCTTCAGCATCAGTCTTTCTGATGAATACTCAGGGTTGATTTCCTTTAGGGGTAACTGGTTTGATCTCTTTGCTGTCCAAGGGACTCTCAAGTTTTCCCTAGTACCACAGTTCAAAAGCATTAATTCTTTGGTGCTCAGCCTTCTTTATCGTCTAAGTCTCACATCCATACTACTGGAAATACCATACCTTTGACTATATGGACCTTTGTTTGCAAAGTAATGTCTCTGCGTTTTAATATGCTGTCCAGGTTTGTCACAACTTTTTTCAAGGAGCCAGTGTCTTTTAATTTCATGGCTTCAGTCATTGTCCACAGTGATTTGGGAGCCCAAGAAAGTAAAATTTGTCACTGTTTCCACTTTTCCCCCTTCTATTTGCCATGGAGTGACTGTCAAGTCAGCTTTTCCACCCTCCTCTTTCACTCTCATCAAGAGGCTCGTTACTTTCTCTTTGCTTTCTGCCATTAAAGTGGCATCTTCTGTATATGTGAGGTTGTTGATATTTTTCCTGGCAATCTTGATTCCAGTTTGTGATTTATCCAACCCAGCATTCAGCATTATGTACTCTTCATGGAAGTCAAATAAGCAGGATGACAACATACAGTCTTCTTGTTGTTCAGTCGCTCAGTCATGTCTGACCTTTTGTGACTCCATGAACTGCAGCACACCAGGCTTCCCTGTCCTTCACTATCTCCCAGTGTTTGCTCAAACTTATGTCCATTGAGTCGATGATGCCATCCAACCATCGCATCCTCTGTCACCCACTTCTCCTCCTGCCTTCAATCTTTCCCAGCATCAGGATCTTTTCCAATGAATTGGCTCTTTGCATCAGGTGGCCAAAGAATTGAGCTTCAGCATCAATCCTTCCAATGAATATTGAGGGTTGATTTTCTTTAGGATTGACTGGTTTGATCTCTTTGTACTCCAAAGGACTCTCGAGTCTTCTCCAGCACCACTGTTTGAAAGCATCAATTCTTCCACACTCAGCCTCTTTATAGTTCAACTCTCACATCTATCTGTACATGATTTCTGAAGAAACCATAGCTTTGACAATATGGACCTTCGTTGGCAAAGTGATGTCTCTGCTTTGGTTATATAGCCTTGATGTACTTTTTTGCCAATTTGAACTAGTCCATTGCTCCATGTCTGGTTCTAACTGTTGCTTCTTGACTGTATACAGGTTTCTCAGAAGACAGTTAAGGTTGTCTGGTATTTCCATCTCTTTAAGGAGTTTCCAGTTTGTTGTGATCCTCACAGCTAAAGGCTTTAGCTTAGTCAGTAAAGCAGAAGTACATGTTTTTTGGAATTCCCTTGCTTTTTCAATGATCCAGAGGACGTTGGCAATTTGATCTCTGGTTCCTCTGTCTTTTCTAAATCTACCTTGTACATCTGGAAGTTCTCGGTTCACATACTATTGAAGCCTAGATTGAAGAATTTTGAGCATAATAATATATATAATAATAAATAACAAATTGTTTAAATAAAAATATAAAATAAAACTTTAATAAAAAATAAAACAGAATAAAAAAGTAGGTAGAAGGTATAACAAACCCCCAAGTGCCCATCACCCCTTTTCAAAAATAACATGGTCAAGTTTGTTTTATCTATATACTCTCTCCACTAAAGGAAATCTCTGGTGTCATAACATTTCTGTAAATGTGCCAGCACATATGTGTAAAAAGATTAACAATAATACCTTAATATAATTATTTAAATAAACTAGGGAAATGAATTTTAATATATAAATGACAATAGTAACTTAAGTATTTTAATTCACCAACTTTACCTTGAATGTTAATTCCCTATCTGTATATTTCAAATTTTCTATAACTATTTTACATGCTTTATATGTTTTAGTCCATTATTTCTATATGTGATTTTTTTTTTAGTTTATTTTTTCAGTTCAGTTCAGTTACTCAGTTGTGTTCGACTCTTTGCAACCCCAAGGACTGCCATACGCCAGGCCTCCCTGTCCATCACCAACTCCTGCAGTTTACTCAAACTCATGTTCATTAAATCAGTAATGCCATCCAATGATCTCATCTTCTGTCATCCCCTTCTCCTTCTGCCTTCAACCTTTCCCAGTATCAGGGTCTTTTCCAATGAGACAGTTCTTCGCATCAGATGGCCAAAGTACTGGAGCTTCAGCTTCAGCACAGGACTGATTTCCTTTAGGATGGACTGGTTTGAGTTCCTTGCTGCCCAAGGGACCAAGGGAGTCTCAAGAGTCTTTTTCAACACCACAGTTCAAAAGCTTCAATTCTTTGGTGCTCAGCTTTCTTTACGGTCCAACTCTCACATCCATACATGAGTAATGGAAAAACCACAGCTTTGACTAGATGGATCTTTGTTGGCAAAATAATGTCTCTGCTTTTTAAAAGGCTGTCTAGGTTGGTCATCACTCTTATTCCAAGGAGCAAGCTTCTTTTAATTTCATGGCAGTATTTACCATCTGCAGCCATGATTATGGAGCCGAAGAAAATAACATCTATCACTGTTTCCATTGTTTCCCCATTTATTTGCCATGAAGTGATGGGACCATATGCCATGATCTTAGTTTTTTGAATGGTGCATTTCAAGCAGGCTTTTTCACTCTCACCTTCACATTCTTCAAAAGGCTCTTTAGTTTTGGCTTCGCTTTTGGCCATAGGGTGGTGTCATCTGCATATCTGAGGTTATTAATATTTCTCCTGGCAATCTTGATTCCAGCTTGTGATTCATCCAGCCTGGCATTTCACATGACGTACTCTGCATATAAGTTAAATAAGCAAGGTGACAATATACAGCCTTGACGTACTCCTTTCCCAAAATGGAATCAGTCCATTGTTCAATGTCCAGTTCTAACTGTTGCTTCTTGACCTGCATACAGATTTCTCAGGAAGCAGGTAAGGTGGTCTGTATTCCCATCTCTTGAAGAATTTTCCAGTTTGTTGTGACCCCTACAGTCAAAGGCTTTAGTGTAGTCAATGAAGCAGAAGTAGATCTTTTTGGGGGAATTCTTTAGCTTTTATGATGAGTCAATGGATGTTGGCAATTTGATCTCTGGTTCCTCTGATTTCTGTAAATCCAGCTTGAACATCTCAAAGTTCTCGGTTCATGTAGTGTTGAAGACTGGCTTGGAGGATTTTGAACATTACTTTGCTAGCATGTGAGATGAGTGCAATTGTGTGATAGTTTGAGCATTCTTTGGCATTGTCTCTCTTTTGGATTGGAATGAAAACTGATCTTTTCAAGTCCTGTGGCCACTGCTGAGTTTTCCAGATTTGCTGGCACATTGAGTGCAGCACTTTCACAGCATCGTCTTTTAGGGTTTGAAATAGCTCAGCTGAATTCCATCACCTCCACTAGCTTTGTTCGTAGTGATGCTTTCTAAGGCCCACTTGGCTTCACATTCCAGGATGTCCGGCTCTAGGTGAGTGATCACACCATTGTGGTTATCTGGGTCATGAAGATCTTCTGTGTAGTTTTTCTGTGTATTCTTGCCACCTCTTCTTAGTACTTTCTGCTTCTGTTAGGTCCATACCATTTCTGTTCTTTATTGTGCCCATCCTTGCATGAAATGTTCCCTTGGTATCTCTAATTTTCTTGAAGAGATTTCTAGTCTTTCTCATTCTATTGTTTCCCTCTATTTCTTTGCACTGATCACTAAGGCTTTCTTATCACTTCTTGCTATTCTTTGGAACTCTACATCCAAGTGGGTATATCTTTCCTTTCCTCCTCTGCCTTCAGCTTCTCTTCTTTTCTCAGATATTTGTAAGGCCTCTTCAGACAACCATTTTGCCTTTACATATTTCTTTTTTGGTGGGTGGTCTTGACCACTGCCTCCTGCCTCCTGGAGGTCATGAACCTCCATCCATAGTTCTTCAGGCATTGTCTAGCAGATCTAATCCCTTGAATCTATTTGTGACTTTCACTGGATATACGTAAGGGATTTGATTTAGGTCATACCTGAATGGTCTTCTGGTTTTCCCTATTTTATTCAATTTAAGACTGAATTTGGCGATAAGGAATTCATGATCTGAACCACAGTCAGCTCAGATCATGAGTACAGTCAGTCTTGTTTTAGCTGGCTGTAGAGAGATTCTCCATCTTTGGTTGCAAAGAATATAATCAATCTGATTTTGGTATTGACCATCTGGTGATGTCCATGTGTAGAGTCTTCTCTTGTGTTGTCGGAAGAGGGTGTTTGCCATGACCAGTGCATTCTTTTGGCAAAATTATGCTAGCCTTTGCCCTGCTTCACTTTGTATTCCAAGGCCAAATTTGCCTGTACTCCAGGTATCTCTTGACTTCCTGCTTCTACATTCCAGTCCCCTATGATGAAAAGAACATCATTTTTTGGGTGTTAGTTCTAGGAAGTCTTGTAGGTCTTCATAGAACCATTCAACTTCAGCTTCTTTAGCATTACTGGTTGGGGCACAGAATTGGATTACTGTGAAACTGAATGGTTTGCTGTGGAAACAAACAGAGATAATTCTGTCATTTTTGAGATTGCACCCAAGTGCTGCATTTCAGACTCTTGCTTACTATGAAGGCTACTCCATTTCTTCTAAGGGATCCTTGCCCACAGTAGTAGATATAATGGTCATCTGTGTTAAATTCGTCCGTTCTGGTCCATTTTAGTTCATTGATTCCTAAAATTTCGATGCTCCCTCTTGCCATCTCCTGTTTGACCACCTCCAATTTACCTTGATTCATGGACCTAACATTCCAGGTTCCTACACAACATTGTTCTTTACAGCATTGGACTTTACTTCCATCACTAGACACATACACAACTGGGCGTTGTTTCCACTTTGGCTCCATCTCTTTATTATTTCTGGAGGTATTTCTCCACTCTTCTCCTGTAGCATATTGTGCACCTACCAACTTGGGGAGTTCATCTTTCAGTCATATCTTTTTGCCTTTTCATAGTGTTCATGGGATTCTCAAGACAAGAATACTGAATTCATTTTCCATTCCCTTCTCCAGTGGACCATGTTTTGTCAGAACTCTCCTCCATGATGCATCCATCTTGGGTGGCCCTACACATCAAGACTAATAGTTTCACTGAGTTAGACAAGGCTGTGGTCTGTTTGATCAGTTTGATTATGCCAAGCCTTTGAATGTGAGGATCACAACAAACTGTGGAAAATTCTTCAAGAGATGGGAATACAAGACCATCTTACCTGCCTCCTAAGAAATCTGTATTCAGGTCAAGAAACAACAGTTAGAACTGGACATGGAACAATAGACTGGTTCCAAATTGAAAAGGGGTACATCAAGGCTGTATATTGTCGTCCTCCTTATTTCACTTACACAGAGTACATCATTCAAAATGCCAGGCTGGATGAACCACAAGCAGGAATCAAGATTGCCGGGAGAAATATCTATAACCTCAGATATGCAGATAACACCACTCTTATGGCACAAAGTGAAGAAAATCTAAAGAGACTCTTGATGAAAGTGAAAGAGAAGAATGAAAAAGTTGGCTTAAAACTCAACATTCAGAAAACTAAGATCATGGCATCCAGTCCCGTTACTTCATGGCAAATAGATGGGGAAACAATAGAAATAGTGAGAGACTTTATTTGGGGGGGCTCCAAAATCATTGCAGATGGTGATTGCACCCATGAAATTAAAAGAAGCTTGCTCCTTGGAAGAAAAGTGATGACCAACCTGGACAGCATATTAAAAAGCAGAGACATTACTTTGCCAACAAAGGTCCATCTAGTTAAAGCCATGGTCATGTATGGATGTTAAAACTGGACCATAAAGAAGACTGAGCACTGAAGAATTTATGCTTTTGAACTGCGGTGCTGGAGAAGACTCTTGAGAGTCCCTTGGAGATCAAAGAGATCAAACCAGTCACTTCTAAAGAAGATCAATCCAGAATTGGAAGGGCTGATGCTGAAGCTACAGTACTTTGGCCACCAGCTGTGAAGAATTTTCTCATTGGAAAAGACCCTGATGCTGAGAAAGACTGAAGGCAGGAGGAGAAGGGGACAACAGAGGATGAGATGGCCGGATGGCATCACTGGCTCAATGGACATGAGTTTGAGCAAGCTCTGGGTGTTGGTGATGGACAGGGAAGCCTGGTGTGCTGCAGTCCATTGGGTCTCAAAGAGTCAGACATGACTGAGCGACTGAACTGAACAGAATTTACCTCGATTTATGGACCTAACATTCCAAGTTCCTAGGCGATATTATTCTTTACAGCATCAGACTTTATCACCAGGCATATCTACAACTGGGTATTGTTTTCACTTTGGCTCAGCCTTTTCATTCTTTCTGGAGTTATTTCTCCACTCTTCTCCAGTAAAATATTGGGCACTTACTGACCTGGGGAGTTCATCTTTCTGTGTCATATCTTTTTCCCTTTTCATACTGTTTATGGGGTTCTCAAGACAAGAATACTGAAGAGGTTTGCCATTCCTTTCTCCAGTAGATTATGTTTTGTCAGAACTCTCCACCAAGACCCGTCCATCTTGGGTGGCCCTACACGGCATGGCTCATAGTTTCACTGAGTTAGATAAGACTGCTATGCACATGATCAGTTTGGTTAGTTTTCTGTAACTCTGGTTTCCATTCTGTCTGCCCTCTGATGGATAAGGGTAAGAGGCTTGTGGACGCTCCCTGATGGGAGGGACTGTCTCTATTTCTCTATTCATAAAATGTCATAAGCACCATATCTAACGTATCCTTTAAAAAAGGATATTAAACATTCTATATACTCAAGTTCATTAGATTTTCTTTACTCATTGACCTTGCCTAGATATCAAAATGAAATTATTTGGCATGATTTGTTTGTAATTAACCTTTGGTGTCTTCCATAGTTCAATTTCTTGTCCTCTTGATGATACCAAATGACTGCTTTATTAATTGTTCCAGTAATTAGCCGACCATTATTATTCTCCAGCTATATATATTATCCAACTGAAATGTTGATATAATTTTTTGTTGTTCTGTGACTTATTTTCTGTATAAATCTATTAAGTATTTTGCTACTAACAAACTCACTCTTTTGTATTTCTTCTCTAACTTGCCTCTCCTTCCAAGAAAGCTCAAATATTAAATTATTAGGAAGATCCCCTGGAGAAGGAAACGGCAACCCACTTTGGTATACTTGCCTGGGAAGAGGAGGACAGAGGAGGCTGGTGGGCTACAGTCCCTGTGGCTGCAAAAGGGTAGTCTTAGCGACCCACATCCCATCAAATTAAGTGATATTTTGCCTTCTATGCTTTGCCTTGATATGTTCCTTTGAAAAATTAATTTTTAAAAATGAAAAAATGAATTTCATTTCCTTAATATACATGATAAAATTATGATGAAATCAAACAGAAGTATGAATAGAATATTTTAGAACTAGGAATCATCAAATTTCATGTTCTAAATTTATATCAGTTTCACTAGTACAACAGACACTTCCTCTGGGAAAAAATGATAATTACCATTTGTACCTTCAGTAAGGATTTTCCTGAGGCCCCAGAGAACCATAAATAACACAGTTTCTTTTAAAAAGAGAAAAAGAGAAATTTTCCTTTTCCTTCATCAAGTTGACAAGAAGTAAAGCAAATCACAAAAGCTGGAGTGAAGCGATTAGTTTCAAAATAACTGGAAGGCAAGAACTAAATTTAGGTCATCAAGACTAAATTAAAACAAAAAATTTTTTAAGACTAGATAAAGGCCAGAGGAGAAGGGGACGACAGAGGATAAGATGGCTGGATGGCATCACTGACTCGATGGACATGAGTCTGAGTGAACTCCAGGAGTTGGTGATGGACAGGGAGGCCTGGCGTGCTGCGATTCATGGGGTCTCAAAGAGTCGGACATGACCGAGCAATTGAACTGAACTGAACTGAAAGGTCAGACATCATTTCATTGTTATGACAGTTCAATCATAAGTCAGGGCTTATAGGAATATCTCACTTATCAGAATAAATATATTTTTGAAAACTGAAAAAGTTTGGAAATTTTCACAATTCAAGTCACATTTCAAATGCATTGGTTCAGTCGTTAAGTCATGTCTGACTATTTTGTGACCCCATAAACTGTAGCCCTGCAGGCTCCTTTGTCCATGGGATTTCCCATGCAAGAATACTGGAGGGGGTTGCCATTTCCTCCTCCAAGGGATCTTGCCGATACAGAGACTGAGCCCATATCTCCTGCACTGGCAGGCAGAGTATTTACCACTGAACCACCTGGGAGGCCCCCTTCAAATGCATTCAGTTCAGTCAGTTCAGTTCAGTCGCTCAGTTGTGTCCGACTCTTTGCGACCCCATGAATCACAGTACGCCAGGCCTCCCTGTCCATCACCAACTCCCGGAGTTCACTCAAACTCATGTCCATCGAGTCGGTGATGCCATCCAGCCATCTCATTCTCTGTTGTCCCCTTCTCCTCCTGCCCCCAATCCCTCCCAGCATCAGGGTCTTTTCCAGTGAGTCAACTCTTCGCATGAGGTGGCCAAAGTATTGGAGTTTCAGTTTCAGCATCAGTCCTTCCAAAGAACACCCAGGACTGATCTCCTTTAGAATGGACTTGTTGGATCTCCTTGCAGTCCAAGGGACTCTCAAGAGTCTTCTCCAACACCACAGTTCAAAAGCATTAATTCTTCGGCACTCAGCTTTCTTCTGGAGAAGGCAATGGCATCCCACTTCAGTATTCTTGCCTGGAAAATCCCACGGATGGAGGAGCTTGATAGGCTGCAGTCCATGGGGTCGCAAAGAGTCGGACTCGACTGAGCGACTTCACTTTCACTTTTCAGTTTCATGCATTGGAGAAGGAAATGGCAACCCACTCCAGTGTTCTTGCCTGGAGAATCCCAGGGATAGGGGAGCCTGGTGGGCTGCCATCTATGGGGTCGCACAGAGTCGGACACGACTGAAGTGACTTAGCAGCAGCAGCAGCTTTCTTCACAGTTCAACTCACATCCATATATGACCAGTGGAAAAACCATAGCCTTGACTAGACAGACCTGTGTTGGCAAGGTACTATCTCTGCTTTTCAATATGCTATCTAGGTTGGTCATAACTTTACATTATCGCAAAAACCAAGTGTGTGATTTTATATTTTACAAAATGATCAATCATGATGACTCAAAACAAAAAGTCCTTCATATGGTCAGTCTGAGTATCACTATTTTAAAGGACAGGAGTGAAAGAAAATTCCAACATCAGGCAGAGGTTCATCATCTTTGTATGAGAGAGAAACAGTTTGAGGTAAGGATATATATGAATTATTGGTCAATGGCTAATAGCTCTGCTAATTTATCAGGAGCCTGGAAGGAGCAATAATGGATGATCAGACACAAAGAGGTCTGTGAAAGAAGCATGCAGATGACCCTATAGGAGTAAACAGAGTAGCCACAAAGTGTAAATGAGCATCTAGGTGGAAAAGATGATCCACCTCATGTCAGACAGTCTCTGTCCTTAACCATGTTGATGCTTATAGAGCAAACATGGTGGCTGGGATGGAAGTTATGTGCATGGGCACAAAAGTGTGAACTCTTTTTCACCAAGGACGATCTAGATATTTTACAAATATTAACTACCTGTGTTAGGCACCAAAGACACATACATGTAAACCACAGCCCCTGGGAAGGCAATGTCTGTGCTGAGTGCTAAAGTATGAACAGAATTTAGTTGTGAGGAGAAAAGCAGCAATGACTTCCCAGGAAGAGGAAATGGCACACACAAAGCCATTTGGAGAACCAGACAGAGTATAAGTCTGAATCAAGGGAGAACACCAAGATAAAGGTAAAGCTGAGATCATTAAATGGTTTAGGGTTTTCTAATGAAGGTGACTGATAATTATTAAAGGATTTTAAATAGGAGAGGGTTTAGAGAAAAAGAAAGGATATATTCAAAGGAATTTTTGAAAGGAAGTCAAAATTTGGTAAAACAAGGAAGAGGAGGCTGGTGGGCTACAGTCCATGGGGTCGCAGAGTCAGACACAACTGAGCGACTTAACTCATAGCGCAAGGAAGAAAGATGTCTAGGACAACCCAGGTTCTTTCCTAATCCCTGCATCCCCTTTGAAGAAACTTCTTTGAATCTCTATTTTTTTACCTTAGTGTACTTTTGTTTTTGTACTTTAGTCACATCTCTCTCCTCCTACTGATAAACTCTTTATGGGCAGACACTATGACATATTCCCATTACATGGTCAGCAGAGCCAGAGCTTAGGTTTGGAAAGTGAGGCACTCACTTTTGGGTTTATGTCATGGCAAAGCTGAATCTGGGCTTCCTGGTGGCTCTGCAGTAAAGAATCCCACCTGTAATGCAGGAGACATGGAGACAAGAGTTTGATCCCTGGCTCGGGAAGATCCCCTGGAGAAGGAAATGGCAAGCCACTCCAGTATTCTTGCCTAGAAAATCCCATGGACAGAGGAGCCTGGCTGGGCTACAGTCCATAGGCTCACAATAGAGTTGGACACGATTAAGTCACTTAACAACGACATATCTGAATCCCTTCTTTATTTAAAAGTTTGATATTACACTCATTACGGATTTTTCGCATACAATGATTTTTTTTAAACACTGCATTAAAATAGTATTTATCATGATTACCGAGGGTTTTTTCGCATCCTGTTAAATTTTCTACCCAAGACAAGTACCTCACTTACCTCATTCTAGTTTACCTGCCCTGATTCTCAGCATCTAATAACACAAGCAGGTACTTAAATGCATGCTGAATGGGGAAAAAGCAAACTAATGGCATAAACAACAAGATGGATGGTGATGCACCATTAACAGAGGCAGTGACTACAGGAGGAGCAACAGAGTCTGGAAAAGATGATGAGATTATAATGCATGTCAAAACACTGCATAGTGTATTATCTTATAGATCATTTATTATTCAACACTGGAAGCATTTATAATAGGAAATATTAAAGACTGACAGTACTCAAGGAATTGTCCTCAGGATATTTCCTCATTATCTTTTTAAAACATATTAATATTTGAGTTATTGAAGCACTATCCAATCTCTTAGCTCAGTTTATGAGTTAACATTACTTAGGACACCAATATGAACTGCTCATTATACAAATGTATAATTAACACTTACAGACTTTGCCATTACACTACCAATACTCTGGGATTGCAAAAGAGTTGGACACAACTGAGTGACTAACCAACAACCAACATCCTATTAGCAAGGCCTAACCTGGAAATGGCAATCCACTCCAGTATTCTTGCCTGGAGAATCCCATGGATGGAGAAGCCTAATAGGTTATAGTTCACGGGGTCGCAAAGAGTCAGACACGACTGAGCGACTTCACCTTCCTTCAACCTGACCTCTATGAAACAGCATCTTCATTACTTTATTTCTTTATCCTACCTCACTTTTATTCATAATACTTATCATCACCTAATAGAGTAATATGTTATCTTTCTTTCCCCTTTAAAAAGATGAGCTCCATGAGAACATTGGGATATGTCTCTTTTGTTGTATCCTCAACACCTAAAATAGATGTCTTCGAAAGTCATGACAAAGGATAGGAGAATGGTTGAAGGAAGGCTTACACTGGCATAAAAATAAAGTAAATTTAAAGTAAATATTGCTTAGTTGTGTCTGACTCTTTGCGACCCCATGGACTGTAGCCTACCAGGTTCCTCTGTCCATGGGATTTTCCAGGCAAGAATACTGAAGTGGGTTGCAATTTCCTTCTCCAGGAGATCTTCCCAACCCAGGGATTGAACCTAGGTCTCCCGCGTTGTAGATAGACAGACACTCTACCATCTGAGCCACCGGGCACAGAAATAAGACAAAGCAAATAAAGCCCTGTATGGATAGAAAAGTGGAGTTAGAGCTCAAGAGAATGTGAAAGAAATCCCTAAAAAAAATGAAACTGCAAACCAGAGCAATAGGCTCAGGAGCTTACCTACAATTTACCTCGGAAAGGTTTTCCAGTTAGGTAACCAATGAGATTGGATTTTTACAGCCTTTGACCAGATGAGATCCAAATCTCTGTAGAAAGCTGATACCTTCAGAGGGCTATCTGCTTGGGTATCACTAGCATACAAGAGGAAAAGAAATGTGCTTCAGCCTGGGCTCTGGGAAGAATGAAAAAAGTCTTCCTGAGAATTCTTGACTATAACCTACCCTCAAGGCTTTCAGCTTTAAATTTATACTATCTACACATGGTCCAGGAATCCTAAGCACCAAAATCAAAATAAACACTAGATCTGGGGTGTGCTAGTTATCAACTTATTCTATCTCAGCTCCAAATCCTCTCTTCTTTGTCCTGCTTTGTCATGTTGGGGCTAGACTCTATAAATATTTCTCCTGTGCTTGATGACACAATATGAAGCTTGGTCAAGAGTATCCTGAAGGGGCAAGGTTGATCAGCCCATTAAGAGGTAGGTCAATGGCCTAACTTCCAGAGTGAGGACATAGTTAACTGAAAGAAATATGCCCACTGATGAAACCAAACCAGATGCCTTCTTTCACCCCACCAGACCAAGGAGATGACCTGCAGGCCTGTGTTTTAAGATTTTCAGACCTGGATTTGAAAGACACAAGTCTTATCAACCCCAGTAGCAGACTCAAAGCAGAGTTAGATGTCATTACAAAGAAGAAATACTCATTTGCAAAGAAAAGGCATTTGCCCTTTTGTCAAAACTAAAGAAGTTCCAACACCTCCTTTTAAATGTAAAGAAAAATGGTGGAATTTAGCATCAGCAAATGCTTACAGACCCAATCAGAATCCACAGACATGTGGCAACACAACATGCTGATGAGATTTTCCAAACCACTTGCTTTAAAGCAGCTGGCTGTGACACTGAGCACCTCAAAGAGTCTTGAGTCTGCAGACAAAAGGAATCCTTTCATAGAGGACCTTACCGGTAACCATGAAGTGTCTGCTTGGCCCCCTGATATAGGCTGCTTTAGCCCTGATGAGCTGATGAATGACGGGGGGTAATGATGAAGGGGAACTTGCTACTTTATTACTGCTACTGTGACCTGAAAGATCCTGACTGGGTCTGTGCCTGGCAGACAGCTCTGTGTCAGCACCTGCACCTCATATGCAAGCCCAGAAAGAGGCTTCACCTCTTTCTCAAGGAGCCCAGATGTGACTGAGAATGCTCATCATGGAACTCTGGAGAGCCACTACTAGTTCGTTTTGCTATGGAAGGAATGAATGGGACAGTTGGTGGAAGCAGATTAGCCACCAGACTCTACATAGAAGTTATGCTTTACTACCCACTTTTTGAGGATTACATGTGTAAGGACAATTTTAAGACAGCAAGGAAGAGTTTGCTGTTTTCCAGAACTGTGTGCTGGTGCTGCTGCTGCTGCTAAGTCACTTCAGTCGTGTCCGACTCTGTGTGACCCCATAGACGGCAGCCCACCAGGCTCCCCCATCCCTGGGATTCTCCAGGCAAGAATACTGGAGTGGGTTGCCATTTCCTTCTCCAATGCATGAAAGAGAAAAGTGAAAGTGAAGTCGCTCAGTCTGTCCGACTGTTAGCGATCCCATGGACTGCAGGTGAGTTTGAAGAAATTGTGCCCATGGGGATTAGTCCCAATAAGACCTCCTACAAGAAGCCCGGAACCCATTTATCCCTAGGTGAACTTCACAAAGTAGAAAACTTTCTGTCTCAGGCAAATCAAGAAGAAAGTGATACAATCCTATTGGACTACAAAAACTCCTATGAAAGCAAAACAGGACAATTCTAGAGCTCCTTAACCCCAGACATCAGGAAATTCTGTTACTTCCCTGGCTACTTTGATGAAAATCTAGAACTTTTCAAAGAGAAGAGGGTGCTGATGTATTGCACTGTGGCATCTGCTGTGAGTGGGGTTCAGTCAACCTCAAAGCTAAGGGAATGTGCAAGGAGTGTTCCAGCTCAAGGGTGGTCCACAAGTACCTGGAGGAGTTACCTGATGGCTTTTACATAGGGAAGCTGGTTGCTTTCGATGAGCATCAGGTCTTATCCTTCAACAGTGACTTAGTGTCAGAATGTTCCTACTGTGGGGTCCCATGGGACCAGTATAAACTCTGCTTCATTCCCCAGTACTGTCAGTTTGCCTTGACCTGCCCTCCCTGCCAAGAACAACGATTCACAGCCTGTTGTGCCACATGTCAAAGCAAAGGAAGCAGACAGTCTGCAAGCCCAGCCCAGAGCAGCTTTAAAGAATAATGTGAGCACACAGCCCAAGGGCCACATGTACCCAGGGAGCTCTCACAGCAGGAGTCACTCCCCAAGAGCCCTGAGCCCAGGCCGGCTATTGATGAGGGTGGGCCATGCTTATGTGAGCAGTCCCATCTGCATTTCCCCACACAGCTAGGTTTGGGGTTACATGTACTGGAGAATGTTAGGGCTATACCTAACAGAGAAATGGGGACCTGTAACAGAAACACAGAACTTCAGTGATCCCAGAGCCACCACGGCCAACTGGCCAACATGTCAGCCACCTGTCCTTCACAAGAGGAGGGAAGAGAAATTTGGGGGTTGATCTCTTACTGGAGACATTCTGACTCAGAAGATGCAAGAGCACAGAAAAAAGGCGAGCTAAGTGGGATCCCAAAGTGGCTGAAGGAAAGAGCCTTGAGCCTGGTGAGCTGACCTGCTAACAGGGCTGGCAGTATTTTAGGTATCCACAAACCTGTCTGTCCCATGGCAAAGGTGTGAAGGGTGCACAGCCCTCTAAGTGGAGCCCTCTGAACCAGGCCCCTTAGATTAACCTGCCATCCCGCCCTCCCCTCCTCTTTTCTCTGCAAGCCTGAGAGCACTATACCAGATAAGGATCTGTAAACTATGGCATCTGGCCCACCTCCTCCTATAAATAAAGTTTTACTGGAATAGCCACACCCATTCATATACATATGACCTATGGCAGAATCAAGCATCTACAAGAGAGACATGACCTGCAAAGCCTACAGCATTCACAGGTATATCTCAGAGATATTTAATTCCAAACCACAACAGTGAAATGAGTTACATGAATTATTTCATTTCTCAGTGTATATAAAAGTTATGCTTACATTATGCTATAGTCTATTAAGTGTGCAACAGACTGGAATAGCCACACCCATTCATATACATATGACCTATGGCAGAATCAAGCATCTACAAGAGAGACATGACCTGCAAAGCCTACAGCATTCACAGGTATATCTCAGAGATATTTAATTCCAAACCACAACAGTGAAATGAGTTACATGAATTATTTCATTTCTCAGTGTATATAAAAGTTATGCTTACATTATGCTATAGTCTATTAAGTGTGCAACAGCATTATGTCCGAAAAACCTATGTACATAACCTAATTAAAACTTTTTATTACAAAATAAAAGGTAAATTGTTTCAAATAAATTGATTTTACCCATTGAATACAATAAAACAGAAGTTTTTTTGTGAAAACCTAATACAAAGTTAATAACATAATTCTCACCTAACAGGCACCCTTTTCTTCCAATGGTAAAGCTGACTTTAATTTTTCACAAACTGAAATATTCCCTAATCACATCTAACATTCAAAGACATTCTCAGCTACTTCTTTAACTCGATAGATGTATTTTTTAATATCTTTATATTTATTTATTTATTTGTTTGTTTGGCTCCACCAGGTCCTAACTATGGCATGTGGGACTGTCAATCTTTATTGCGGGATGCAAAATCTTTTTTAGTTGTGGCATGTAGGATCTTAGAAGAAAATTTAGTTGCAGCATAAGACCTTGAAAGAAAAGCTATGATCAACCTAGACAGCATATTAAAAAGCAGAGACATTACTTTACTGACAAACGTCCATCTAATCAAAGCTATGGTTTTGCCAGTAGTCATGTATGGATGTGAGAGTTGGACTATAAAGAGCTGAGCACTGAAGAACTGATGTTTTTGAACTGTGGTATTGGAAGACTCATGAGAGTCCCTTGGACTTCAAGGAGATCAACCAGTCAACCCTGAAGGAAATCAGTCCAGAATAGTCACTGGATGGACTGATGCTGAAGATGAAACTCCAATACTTTAGCCACCTGATGCAAAGAACTAACTCCTTAGAAAAGACCCTGAAGCTGGGAAAGATTGAAGGCAGGAGGAGAAGGGGACGACAGAGGATGAGATCGTTGGATGGCATCACCGACTCAATGGACATGAGTTTGAGCAAGCTCCAGGAGCTGGTGATGGACAAGGAAGCCTGGCGTGCTATGGTCCATGGGGTCACAAAGAGTCAGACACGACTGAGCAACTGAACTGAACTGAAATGAATGTAGTACCTTAAGTTGAAGCAAGCAGAATCTTAGTTGTGGCTTACTGGGATCTAGTTCTCAGACCAAGGACTGAACTCTGCCCCCTGCATTGGCAGCATGGTGTCTTAGCCACTGGACCACCAAGGAAGTTCCTCAATAGATGTATTCTCTTTTTTTGAAGATTTATATCCCATATCTACATGGATGGCTTTTAAGCAGGTATTTAGGCCAGCAGACTCTAGTTTCATTTATCATAAGATTGGTTGTTTATATACTCCATTTCACATTCCAAATATCTTCCCATTTTATAGGTTGATAAAGTGTTAATATGTTTTGGCTACAATAAAAATGAAAAACATTCAGAAGAACAAGGCTTTCCAATGTATGTATCTAATGCTTATCAGTATAATTTAAACTTGCTCTATATTAGAACTATTTAGTACAAAACACAGCCCAACCCATATTCTACCATGTAGCACCTTGTGATGTTTCACTGTATGTGTCAACTTCACTGTGCGTGGAGTGCCCAGAGATTTGGTCAAACATTATTCTGGGTGTTTCTATGAGGATGCTTTTGAATGAGATTAACATGTAAATCAGTAGACAGAGTAAAGCAGACTGACCTCCTTAATGTGGGTAGGCATCATCCAATCAGTTGAAGGCCTGAATAAAACAAAAGGGTTGGCCTTCGCCCATGTAAGACAGAATTTCTCCTGCTTGCCTGCCTTCAAACAGGAACATCAGTTTTTTTCTGCTTTTGACTGAAGCAGAAACACTGACTCTTCCTGGGTCAAGCCTGCTGATCTTCACACTGGAACTACACCATCAGCTCTCCTGAGTCCTCAGCTTGTCGACTCACCTTACATATTTTGGGACTTAGCCTCCCTGATCATCTGAGCCAATTCCTTATATTTATATTTACTATGCATATATGTGGGCTTTCCTGGTGGCTCAGCAGTAAAAAATCCACCTGCAATGCAGGAGATGCAGGTTTGATCCCTGGGTGGGGAATATTCCCTGGAGAAGGAAATGGCAACCCACTCCAGTATTCTTGCCTGGGAAATCCCATGCACAGAGGAGGGGCCATGGGGTCACAAGAGTTAGACATCATTTTGCAACTAAACCACCACCGTGTGTGTGTGTATCATGCTACTGATTTTGTTACTATGGAGAACCCTGACTAATACATAATTCAAATGATCTCCTATTGACTCTTGCTAAAACATCTCTCCTAAATAGCTATACATGCTCCAAACCTTTCCCTTTCTTCCCCATCTCAAAAGGTATTGCAATTATCATCCCCTTTCCTCATTTCCCCCAACCCCCATCTCACAATCTACTGGAAATATTCCTACCTCATCTCTAATTATGTAGTTAGAATATGAACTGGAATCTTCTTGAAAATCCTTTCTATTCTCTAGGCCACTGTTGCTTGGCCAATGGGAAGGGATCCAAGCTAAGACAATAAAAAGCTACACAAACAAATTAGATTTTTTTTTCAGTTTAGAAACTGAAAGAAAGTTGACTAAAGTCCCTTTTTACCAGCAGCCATGCACAGTAATCAGGCCTAAGAGAACAAAGTAAACACACAGAGGCAAAAGCTAGAGCTGAAAAAAGGGCCCTGCTGATAATACCCAACTCCCTTGTCCCATTCATTCCTTAAGCTTAGCCTCACCTTGCCTCTCAATCTCAGTCACATTAGTAAATAAATTCTCTTTTTGGCCTAAGCTAAACTGAATTAGGTTTCAGTTTGCTGGAGCCAGAAAAGTAAAAAGAAAGTGAAGTCGCTCAGACTTGTCTGAGCGCTCAGTCGTGTCCGACTCTTTGCAACCCCATGGACTATAGCCTACCAGATTTCTCTGTCCAAAATCTATGTCCTGGGGTTTTCCAGACAAGAATACCAGAGTGGGTTGCCATTTCCTTCTCCAGGGGATCTTCCAGACCCAGGGATCAAACCTGGGTCTCCTGCATTGCAGGGAGACACTTTACCCTCTGAGCCACCCCTATTGTGTGCAAATCATTATGGAAATTTACATAATTGAACAAATTAACTTCAAGTGGTTTCTATAATCACTAGATAAATTGATAACCTTTCATAAATTGATATTATTCAAAATATTACATGTGTTCAATATTTGCCCTAAAAACATCACTAACACGGAGGCTACTTAAAATGCAAAGGTTACCCAGGAATACTCTCTCTATGCTAATGTTTACAAGGGACTTTTTAAATTAGAAAGCACAATTAAAAACCATAATGAGCTCCATGTTATCTGATGAACACTATAAGGTCCCATTAAAAATGTTATATTAAAAAATATAATACAGTAATAAAAAATCCTATAAAGTGTTATGATCAGTGAAACTTTCAGGAAAACCATAGTATTTATAAAATGGGGTCATCAATAAATATCTTTTTGGTATTTATAACTTATAAAACAAGTTTCAAGTTGGAGGAAGGCTGAAATTTATTATTTTCTTACAAATCACGAAATCCCTATTATAGAGAGCACATTTATTATGAACCATTAATACACAAGTCATATGGAAAATAAACTAGTCCCCACATTTTTATTCAATAAAATCAATGTTATCCTATTATGCAGGAAAAATGATGGCTTTCATAACTAAAATTCAGAGATAAACACATAATCTTTGATATCCAGTCTTTATTCACTAATTTCTAAAGTTGCTAATAATGGTTTTAATAGCTGGTTTATCTAATCTCATTGTCTGTATGTATTTTCCTGAATGATGTGTTAAGCAGTACAACTGTGAATCAAGACAGCATGAAAAAGAAGGAAACACACACATGCACTTTAAAAACAAACTTGATAAAAACTTAGCCATGAGGGGTTTTAAATCCCATCAGGATCATAGTTCCAGGTAACTTTTCTTTTTCACTCATTCTGATTTCACCAATTAGGAAAGGGAATCGGATACACTGAATTAAGAGAGGAAAAGGAAGCATGGAAGGAGTTAATACGTTTAATGAGGTAATTAAGACAACTAGATGTTAAGAAGTAAATAAGTTAGTAAAAGCTTTAACAAAAGAAAGGCTCCAGAATCATGTGTATCAATTAGAAAAGTTAGGTTTTTTCATGTTTAACTTTTTAGAAATGCAGAAAATATTGTTAGCTTCACTTGCCCAATAGCATCATAAGAACTGATAATAAAGTTCAGTTCAGTTCAAAGAACTACATTTTCACAGATTATTATATAAACTGAAAACCCTTGATCCTAATGCAGTGTTCCCAATTCCATACCCCATTGACCTCACAGAATAACCACTCTATCGAGAAAGTAGAAAAGAATTACCAGAGAATGTAGAAAGGATGTACCTGCTAATAATAATATTCTATTCAGAAATGCTTACCCACGTGATTCCTCTAATCCAATAAATATAACTTTTTTTTTTTTTTTTTTGGCTGTGCTGAGTCTTACTTGCAGCATGTGAGATCTCGTTCCCTAACCAGCTATGGAACCTGGGCCCTCTGCATTCAGAGCATGGAGTCTTAGCCACAGGGCCACCAGGGAAGTCCCCAGTAAACATGTTTTAAAGTTACAAGTCTCTGGCATTTTGGCACCCAGACAATGAAATGTTAAGAAAGGTTTAGAGTTCATTTTAAGGAAAGCATTTTAATTAAAGTCTGTCAAAATGAAATTTGAGTTAATATAAGTAACATCAATGAAAGGTTTGATGGGAAAGATTAGAATCAGTTCAGTTCAATTGCTCAGTCATGTCCGACTCTGCAACCCCATGAATCGCAGCATGCCAGGCCTCCCTGTCCATCACCAACTCCCGGAGTTCACTCAAACTCATGTCCATTGAGTCGGTGATGCCATCCAGCCATCTCATCCTCTGTCGTCCCCTTCTCTTCCTGCCCCCAATCCCCACCAGCATCAGAGTCTTTTCCAATGAGTCAACTCTTC
>SJYX01019560.1:11769-24397 GCA_006410675.1 Oreotragus oreotragus
TCGTGTCCGACTCTTCGCGACCCCATGGACTGCAGCCTCCCAGGCTCCTCCGTCCATGGGATTTTCCAGGCAAGAGTACTGGGGTGGGGTGCCATTGCCTTCCCCGAGTAAAACAAGCTAATGAATACCAAACAGAAACAGACTCACAGATATAAAGAATAAACTAGGGGTTACCAGTGGAGAGTGAGAAGGGACTCGGGGCAAGATGGGGGTCTTGGATTAAGAGAAAAATGCCAGGAGAAGAAAGACACAAAAACAAACAGCACCATGCACTACTGATCTGGACTCCATAAACTAGAAAGCCACCTACATGTCCTGTGACTAGAGACACAGCCTTATCTGCAACGAAATCATAAGCAGATGACTCAGCAACATTCAAAGAGGAGACAGCCTGTTACTACATTTAAGTTAAATCTCATGAGGAACAATTAGGATGCATGTAGCTCCATATCCCCACATTCTGGTGAAACACGTATTTAAGAATACCATAGAAAATAAGATGGATGCCATCACGTTTCACTTACAGACTCTGCGTGTTCCATCACTGCTAACACAAAGAAGACATACTCTTGACCACTTTGGAGCTGCTTGTTTGTAAATCCACCATAATGTTTGTCATCCCCCAGGGTGAACTCGGTGGGAAGGACATCAAAATGAGCGGCAATATATGGCTTTAATTCAACTTCTCTTCCATGACGGAGGCTTCTGCGTTTCCTAGATATCTCTTTAAGCAACTTAAAGAAAAAAAGTGGGAAACAGAGAAAGAAACGTAAACAACAATAACCCAACTTAATGACAGTTTAATAAGGGAAATTAATTCAGGGCTGGGAACAACCCAAATACAATGTGTCCACTTCTCATGTATGTCAGCATTACTAAATCTCAGTCTGTCTTCCAAATGCCTGTCCTGCTGGTAAGGTAAGACGCTGTATTGCGGTTCCAAGGCTCAGGCCATAAACACAGCGCAATTAGATCCTTTACTGGTAGCTCATATCATTGTCCACTCTAATGAAATCCTTTCAAAGGACAAGAAAGCATTACAATTTGTCTATGGAAAAAAAGTCAGTTTGATTCACAAAAGCCTGTCATGCAGGCTTTATCACTGTGATTTATTAAACAAGTACTAACCTCAGATAAAGTCAAAGACCAACATTTTGAAGAGATTAGTACCATGTTAGACTGCTTTTAGTAATGACATAATTTGTATGATGTATAGTCCCTCAAATAAGCATAAAACAGACTTTGATGACTAATTTTTAGTTAACATTTTAAACAGACATTGTCATTTATTTAACAATTTTTGGCTTTACTTGTCTCCTTAATTAACCATTTAGGGTACAATTCCTTGCATTTATCACGACAGCATGTTTTTTTCAGAGCTAACAGCTCTCTGGAGATATTAAATTATCTAGCTAGGTGATAAAGGCATGTTAGAGATAAAATAATTATATTACCCAGAATGAAACAAACATAAACATGCATATATACAAATCCTTCATGTATTTTGAAAAGGAAAAAAAAAGTACAAATTATGGTTTGATACTCTATTGTTTTTGTAGTCACTATTTGGAGAAAATCATGTTAATGATATGACAATTTCAACATGATGACTAAGTTCTCACTGCTCCCATTAAATACTGATATTTTATAGGGCTTAGGGAAAGTTTATAGCAGTCTGAGGTGCCTTTGAATATAAGAGGCAACTTAACTGTTTTTTTTTTGAAAGAATGCTGATTTATTCTACTATCTTTATAGAGAAGACTGTTTATCTGAGACCCTACACAATGAAAGCCAGGCTTCTGTAATAATAACAGCTGCAGACTATACACATGGCAAATACCAAGAGCTTCTGTTAGGAACTTGATGGTAAACTTGTCTCTAACACAAAGTTGTAAATGTGCTAAGCTGGTCAAAATTATAACCTAAACATGTAAAAATTACTCTTTTGGTTATATATATAATTTGTGCCCATGTTATTGAATATTTAATCTATAATGTTCTCAAACTTTCGGTTAAAATTTGAGCTTATTGATACAACTAAAATTATTTAACATGTAAGCTCTTTTATGAAAACTACAATAGACTTCTTTAGCAAAATTGGACCATCTCATGATAAATTCAGATAGACTGATCAGTTATGGACCAGCTGGCTTAAAATAAAGCTAGTCTAGAAATATAGCACTATCTTTCAATCCTGTTATCAAATTTAGGTTTTCTTATAATAATGATAATGGCAATAGTAATTGTATTTGTTAAGCACTTACCAGGTGCCAGACACCATTCTCAAGAGACTAAACATAGCTTATTTCATTTACTCATAAAACTCTATAAGATAGATTATTATTACCTCTATATAAATGAGGAAACTGAGGCACAATAGAAAGTAATAATATTGGATTCAATTGGTAAAATGAAATTATTTGTAAGATATTTTTTCCAACCGTATTTTTGTTTACTTGGAGGTTGCACAATATTAAAGAAACACAAATGCAACATTAGGCTAAATTAATACTCTTAATTGTTTTAACTGAGTCTATACTTATATAATTTTTGTGTATCTGCTTTCATTAACACAGAAAAATGCATACTTTGTTTTTTTCTGGATTCTTTAAATATTTTTAAAAATTCTGATGTAAATGTTTAATATATACTTGAAAAGTCACTACACAGGCTCTTGTTGATATGTAGGAGATGAAGGGCCATTACTCTGAGAAGGACAAATGCAGTACAGATGAGCTGAAAAGCTTTTTGAAGTTGGTTAATCAGAAACATTTACCATCAGTTGTTTATGCAACTGTGTCCCCTCTTCTACTTCACTGATCAAACCCTACCTTGATTTTATTCATACTTCAGATGTAGGCAACTGTCATAATTCATCCATATCACTGTCATGAGTGAGTACCTTTTGCTGGGGTTTCTTTAGACTTATAGGAAGTACCTTAAAATATTTCCTTGTTTCGGTCCTCCTTAGACCCAATGCTGCCATTCCCTAAGGTCAAACCTGGAACCTTAGGCTGCCCTAATCTCTGTGGGATGCTTCCCGTGTTATACTTTAAATGGCTCAGATGACATGAAGTGAGCCAATACGTTCAAGTTACAACCACAAATGACCACATTATTTTATAGCAAGCCTTTGAAGTACAATGCGATGAAAAGCTTATGATATATTACAAGACTTGCCCTGAATTAAATATAACTAATATTTTTAGGAGTCATTCTGTCCAAAATTCATTTTGACTATCAAGGTCTGCTCTGCCCAGTCTGACCTTGACAACTAAGACTTCCAGTCTATGAATTTATTATGTGAAGATTATCCCCAGACAAAGGATAAATGAGCTCAGAAGACAGTAATGAGAGTGACTGTTTAGAAAGCCTCTTTCTATTTTTCATGGGCCTCGATGTGAAGCACACATGTGGAAATCCCCTTAGGCCACCATTCTATTTGATGATAGGGTTTCAGTGATTTGAATTATAGGCCTTTCTAAAAAATCACTTGGTCAAATACATTTAAGAGAGGAACACAGCTTTGTCAAATCTGGCAGTACCAAGCTATAGATAAAATTACTACAATGCTTTTATTATCCATGGTAGGGAAAAAAAAAAAAAAAACCTGTCCATAGGAATCAGAAACTGGATGAGTAAGCACAAAGTGAGGCCATCGCCTACTTTCATTTGTTCCCCTCCACAATAGTTACAAGATGTATTGGAGGTAATTCCAGAAGATATATCAAGGGCTTTAGTTTTTTATCAGAAATAATTTTCATTTTCCAGTCAATGCATATCTTATTTCTTCCACCATTAATTCTACAATGTGGTCTCAATTATATCAGTAACAAAAGTGGGAAAGAATCCATCCTGACCCCAAAATTTTGAATTAATAAATGTTCTTTATCGAACTATTATACAGATTAATGCACCACAACTTGTGGGATGATTAAAATGACCCTTTGTTATGGGAATCAGCAGCAGAGACCCATAGAATTTAATTGCAAGAAAGTTCAATGTCATATAGCTCTATACTTCAATCCATTAGAATTGCTGTACATTTTGGAGGTTAAAACCTGGCTATAAAAGAGAATCAGCCTGTTATTACTTACTATCAAATGGCTCTACTTCTAAGGAAAGCTTTTTTTTTTTTTTTAAGTATTTGATGTCATTTTTGGCTTGGATCTTAACTCCTTGGAAACTGTTTTTTTCAATAGATAGAGTCAGATTTTATAAGTTGCCTTTCCATTTTAAATCCAATTCCAACTGAATTCTGTATTTTAGCTGAGAACTGATTAAAATAATAAAGAATATGTTAGGATTAACTGATCAGTTGCAAGCAAACCATGACTTGCTTCAAAATGTTTACAGAACAGCTCATCAACTGGCATTTTCAGATAGACTCCTCTGACAGCATAAAAAGGGTTTAGTTCCCTTAATATCAGCAGAAAATAAATGTAAAATATAAAGCCTAAATTACTTGACAACATTATAGAAATGTGCCTCATTTTATACTCTTTCAATGCTTATCTAATCACCACATGTTGACACAAAACACAGTCCTAACCTTGAACTCATCTCCCATTCCAAACTTGATCAACTTGAAGTCAGATAAATGAAATGGGTGATGATGAACCATACTTCTACGGATGACATATGTTTGCCCAAAGAAGTTAACAGTCCTTATCTCTCAAGATCATAGTCTCCTTAGTTTAGACATGAATGAAATAAACATCATCTCCCTGTAATGCAGTTAGGAAATTTCTGCTTTTCTTTGCTTTGTATGAACTAACTTGATGGAGAGANCTTGAACTCATCTCCCATTCCAAACTTGATCAACTTGAAGTCAGATAAATGAAATGGGTGATGATGAACCATACTTCTACGGATGACATATGTTTGCCCAAAGAAGTTAACGGTCCTTATCTCTCAAGATCATAGTCTCCTTAGTTTAGACATGAATGAAATAAACATCATCTCCCTGTAATGCAGTTAGGAAATTTCTGCTTTTCTTTGCTTTGTATGAACTAACTTGATGGAGAGAAAATAGCTAAGAATAACAGTTTGAGTTATAAGATGTACAGCATTCTGTAAATTCAGTACATTAAAATATCATATTTCCCCAAATAGGGACTTTTGGCTTTTTATTTGACTTCAGAACTGATTCAGACTAGAATCATATTAAAATCATAAAGTCTCTCCTATATGGTATTTCAAAATGTGAACCCCAGCCATTAATTTGCTGTGGTCCTCTGAAGGTCTGGCTTAACCCCTTCCGATCACACTTTTCTCATCTAAATGGAAGTATGAAAAATTAGCTCTTGTTCTGTATTGTATGTATTCACTTTCAAAAAAAAAGTTCTTTTTGCAAAAACAATACCAATGTACTTACTGTTGTTATTATAAGATTTTAGAAATTAAAATCATACTACCTTATGCTAATTTTGTACCATATTTCTTGCTCAGCTCAAAATTCTGTGATTTGTTTTGTTTGCTCCTAAAGTTATATGCATTTTTGATTCTGAAATCCTATAAAACACAGAAGGTAGTAAAAATGTGCTAATCAGCATAATTCTGTCAGCAATTGGTGGAGAACACATAGTAGGTCAAGTGTTGAACTCTGGTGCAAACTGTAACTTAGCATTTTTAACAACCTCAACTACCACTGTGCTAATGAAGTGGACCTTGGAATCCCTAACAGTAGTGATTAAGGCTTTGCTGACAGTTCACTTCTCCTTCCACACTTCTGCATTATGTTTTACAAGGAGCAAGGGGCGAAATATTAAAGCCAACAAAGATTAGATAGGTTGTTAGCTTTACAGCAGCTTAATGTCTTTTAATTAAAGAAAAAGCTCTTTGTTGGGATCCCAAGAGGTTAACACGCCCATAGCACTGAACCATCTAACTGGGCAGTTGACCAGCCAGCCAGCCATGTAGGAGCTGATCCGCCCAGATGAGATGCTGAAAGGTCTCCATAGAGAAGAGACATTTATTTTAAAAATTAAGTAACTAATGAAAGATACCACCCAAAACACAGTTTACCTCATCTAATTCCATTTCATCTGGACTCTCCCATGGCTTGATAAATTTCCCACGAGATTTCTTCAAAGGCACAATTATTATGTAGTAACCTCTGCACGAGAACAGACAGATAAAAATAAGGTTAGTTCAGAGGGAAAAGAAGATGGATATATCCTTAAATCTTCCACAGACCAGTGATTGAGATTGAAAGCAAATTATGAATATGGAGTGACTTGTCCATCAATGACAAATAACCACCTGTTTGTTCAATTTTAAAAACAACATGGGTAGACATTTATGTGTAACTTCAATGATCTTGTATGGTAATATTACTATGGTTGACTGCCCTTTATTAGCTATCATAAACAGAACAGAAAGAGTTTGTTAGTACCCTGTTGCTGGACACATGCAAAGCAGGTATATTGAAATCCACCACCACAGGCTGCTGAGCCAAGAATTTTCTATGACATTAATTTATAAGAGGGTTTTTTAAAAAGAAGATGTGTAATAAAAATTACTCTGTGCTGTGCTTAGTTGCTCAGTCGTGTCCGACTCTGTGATCCCATGGACTGTAGTCTGCCAGGTTCTTCTGTCCATGGGGATTCTCCTGGCAAGAATACTGGAGTGGGTTGTCATGCCCTCCTCAAAAATTACTCTAAGCTCATACAAATGCCTGTAAATGATGATGATTTTGTTTATACACCATATAAGTACTTTTTATTTGGAAAAAATAAAAGCATAAAAATTACTTGTCATCTCACAGTTATTAAATATATAAAGGCATAAAGGTTCTCCTCGCTTTCTACCCATCAAATTGCACATCTTAATCGGAGAAGGCAATGGCACCCCACTCCAGTACTCTTGCCTGGAAAATCCCATGGATGGAGGAGCCTGGTAGGCTGCAGTCCACAGGGTCGCTAAGTCGGACATGACTGAGCAACTTCACTTTCATTTTTCACTTTCATGCACTGGAGAAGGAAATGGCAACCCACTCCAGTGTTCTTGTCTAGAGAATCCCAGGGACAGGGGAGCCTGGTGGGCTGCCATCTATGGGGTCACAGAGAGTCGGACATGACTGAAGTGACTTAGCAGTAGCAGCAAGGTAGAACTGCAGAAATTTTGAGACAGTCACTATCTGAGGCTTTCAAAATAGATTTCAATATAATACACTTACAGGAAGAGACAAAAAGATTAATAAGCAAGTCCTCACATTGAGAATGGTCAACTTCACTTTATGTATAACAGTACCTGTCCCCAGATATAGGTTATTTGTAAAATTATTTTGTGACTTCTATATAGTGTATACCCTGCTCTTGTATTCACAGGGACTCTGTTCATACTGATTTTTGGTAGTTCCTATACGAAGACTTTGAACATAGATGTATAATAACAGCACATTAATCATTTCCTACTGTTCATGTTTTATAGGAAACTCATAATTTCACTTTGCCTTGTTTTTAAAAAAAAAAAACTTTTAAGAACAGGTAACTGACCAAATAAATAAATAAATAAAATTCACAGAGACTGAATAATTGCTCAAGATAAAACAGTAAAGGGATGTAAGTGAAAGTGAAAGTCACTCAGTCATGTCTGACTCTGTGACCCCACAGACTATACAGTCCATGGAATTCTCCAGGCCAGAATACTGGAGTGGGTAGCCGTTCCCTTCTCCAGGGGATCTTCCCAACCCAGGGATCAAACCGAGGTCTCCCGCATTGCAGGTAGATTCTTTACCAGCTGAGCCACAAGGGAAGCCCGAGGGGAAATAAACCTATATTATACCTACATACATATATTTACATGTATGTGTGTGTGCTGTGCTTAGTCACTCAACTGTGCCTGACTCTTTCCAACCCCATGGACTGTAGCCCACCAGGTTCCTCTGTCCATGGGATTTCCCAGGCAAGAATACTGTAGTGGGTTGTTATTTCCTTCTCCAGGGTATCTTTCCAACTCAAGGACTGAACCCACATCTGCTGCATTGTAGGCTGACTCTCTACCACTGAGCCACTGGGGAAGCCCATATGTATGTATGTGTGTATATATGTGTGTATGTGTGTATGTATAAACTATGGCAAGAGTCTGCTTTTTTTTCATTTACTTTGTATCATAAAGCACTTCTTAGACTCTATACATTTTGTGAAAATTTATTGTGGAAACGAACACACACCTTTAGAAGAGAAGGCCGCCACTCAGGAAAGGAATGAGAGAAGGATGGGCTCCATCAAGCTTGTGTCACATTCTATTACAGAGATTAATTACACACACAAGAGCCTTCATTGTTCTTAAAGCAAAATCTGTAATAAACTCAGCAAATCTCGTGTGATTAAGAACTCCATTTCCACAAGCAGACTCTAGAGCAACTCTGTCCAGTAAGGTAGCCACTAGCCTCCAGTGGCTATCAAGCACTTAAAATGTGGCTAGTCTGAACTGACAGCTGCTCTACACAAGACAATGGATTTCAAAAACTTAGTATGAAAAATAAATGTAAAATATCATAGCAATATTTTAAAATAATGGTCACATGTTAAATGATAATATTCTGGATATACTGGGCTTCATAAAATATGTAATTAAAATTAATTACATCCATTTCTTTGTACTTTTCACCATACCTGCTAGAAAGTGTCATATTTCACATGTGGCTCTCATTACATTTGCTGGGCTGTGCAGATCTAGAGTGTTTCTAGTAAAGAATGTGGCATCTAGAGACACATCTAGCCCAGAATGTAGGTTCTGCCACTAATAAGCCCTGTGATCCTGGGCTGATCATCTAACGTCCCTGAATCTCAGCTGCACATTCTGAAAATGTGAGTAAATAATATCAGACTTATTGAGGGGAAATAAATGGACACAAAGTGCTCAGAACAGTGTGTATCATAGAGCACTTGACAGAAGCCAGCTGCCACTGACCATCATAGTGGGAGAGACGGACGAGAACGCAGACACAGGAGGACAGTGAAATTCTCTGAGATGCAGATTAAAGGACTTATCAGACTTTTTTTTCTCCCTGTCCTAGAAATTCCAGGTCAAACCAGACAGCAGTAGCTGCATTCTCTCCATGGTGCTCTGAACAACTCATCAGCAGGCTCATGGAATCACATCACTTAGCCATCCGTTTCCTTTCCTACAAATAATCTTGATGAGCAAGGAGGGTAAGGAGAAGGAAGAGTAGAGTACATGAGCGAGGCCAATATCTTTTATTTTATGATCCAGAGTAAGCTTCCTCCTCTTCCTGCCCTCCCACCACCGGAAGGTTTTGCCAAACAAGTCCATCATGTTAAATCAGCTTGGAGAAGAATGACAGGGGCTGCAACCTAGCGTACAAAATGACACTGCAGGTGGGCTTGATAAACACACTTGTCAGGGAAACTCTTGCTTTTCACTACCAGTTGCACAAAGTCAGAATAGCTTCTCTTTGCCTAAAGCGATGATGCTGCACATGATCAGGGAGTTCCCATTGTTTTCCCTCGGAATCTTCTAAATTCACGTTACACTGATGAATTCTATTAATTTTGTTTCTGCTTTCATACTCTGAGTTGCCATTCTTGTACAGGAAAAAAGAATTCATTCTTTCTTCTGCAGCACTCCTCGACTACCCATGTCATTTGTGGCTCAGATAAGAATTGAACAGCCTCCCCCATAACAATTAATTAACAGTGTGGCCAGATATCCATAACCTTTTCTCTCCAAGATCTCTAAAGCATTCAAAGAGGCCAGGTAAAGTGGGACCTGCTTCAAAATAGCTATCACCTCCTGAAGAAATAAATGAGGAGGCAGGAATTTGGAACTCCTGGGTCTAAGTGCATACATTTCAATTGTATTCTCAACAATTACAATTTCATAAACCACCACCCATTAGCCTTTCCTGAAGCTTAACTGTCCCCTCAGGATACTCCTTCCACTGTAGACTTCTTCAGTAGTGGCACGTCAATTTACCCCTCTCCCTCAGCCATGCACCTCACGTTTAGGGCTTGGGGTTTCTTTCCTAGTTCCCTGCTGCTTCTTGCAGGTGTCTTTCCCTCCACGCTTTTGCTACAAAATACAATGTGCATGCATGTGTGTGCACGCTCAGACTTGTCAGACATTTTGCAACAACATGGACTATAGTAACCCGCCAGGCTCCTCTGTCCATGGGATTTTCCAGGCGGAAATACTGGAGTGGGTTGCCATTTCCTACTCCAGGGGATCTTCCTGACCTAGGGACTGAACCTGTATCTCTTACATCTCCTGCATTGGCAGGTAGATTCTTTACCTCTGCACCACCTAGGAAGCCACTCATCCCCCCCACTCCCCCCCCGCCAAAAAAAACCCAGTCCCTTCTCTTGGAAGATTATACAATTCAGCTATGCTACGGTCTTCTCTTACAGATCTCTGCCATCTATCAACTTCTTCAGAATCTTCCTTATGTGGACATTTCTCCACCCACCCACCCTGGGTTGATGGTCTTTTCTTTTCCCCCCAAACTCTGCCATCATTTTGGGTGATTTAACCCTTCAGAGGGCTGGCCCATGAACCACCCAAGATTCAAAATTCCTTCAACTCTTTTGTTCCCAAACCCACATCCTCCACTCCACCTTAGATGAAATCCACCATTGCCTTTCTCTGTGCCTGAACACAAGGAGCAGAATACAGTTTGAAAAATAATGAACAGGGTAGAATGATGCTATAAGTTCATATTCAGCCAACTCAAATAGAAGTTCAATGCTGCCTGTCAATACGACCACCCCTTACCCAGTTTCAATATTCACAGAAACTTTTTCAAACTTTCTTTCCTGGCCTCAAATCCTGGATGCTCCTGCCTCTCTGCTACAAGATGGCTTTCTGTCTTATATACAGAGGAAAAAAAAAAAAAATTTAGACAAGAATACCCTCCCTCTCTAACAAACTAAAGACCACCTCTATCTGGATGCAAACTGTAGTCTTTCTCATTGGTACAGTAGAAGGGCTGGCTCCACTTTTCAAGGTCAGTTACTTTTTCTTGAATTGGGTCCCACATCTCACTCTTAGGATGCTGACCATACATCATACTCCTTGCTGCTATTGATTAGTCGCTAAGTTGTGCCTGAGTCTTTGCAACCCCATGGACTGCAGCATGCCAGGCATCCCTGTCCTTCACTATCTCCTGGAGTTTGCTCAAACTCATATCCATTGAGTCAGTGATGCCATCTAGCTATCTCATCCTCTGTTGCTCCCTTCTCCTCCTTCCTTCAATCTTTCCCAGGATCAGGGTCTTTTCCAGTGAGTCGGCTCTTCACATCAGGAGGCCAAAGTATTGGAGCTTCAGCGTCAGCATCAGTCCTTCCAGTGATACTCAGGGTTGATTTCCTTTAGGACTGACTGGTTCTAGCTTCCCATATGTCTGAATTTCTCCATCCTCACTGGATTCTATCCATTAGCTTTCAGTCACTGGAAGGACAAAACAAACCACATCCTGCTCCAGTCATCACTCCCTCCTACCTTTTGTGGCCCCAGTACTGAGAACAGTCCTTGTGGTTCTCTAGGACTTTACCTTCCGTTCACTCCCCAGTCAACGGTTCTCTAGCTTCTGCCCCATCTGCCCCCTCACCGCCTTCACCAGGGTCCTCAAGCTTGCATCAAAAGGAGAGTTTTGGACTCTTTTACTTGATTTGAGTATTCATAAGGCCCTACAGGAAACATTTTCAGTTCTTCCTCTGTATCCAACTCTCCTAGTTTTCTGTTAAGATCTCTCACCATGTTAACCTTATGTCTTTAGCAGGATTTATTATCTGCTACCCAGCTTTTCAGTAAGGGTGGAATTCCTCAAGGATCTGGCCAAGGATTTCTCTTTCCTTCCTCATTTCTTGCCATGTGATCTCATTCCAGCTCAGGGAATCAGTTAACCCCTCAATGCAGATGATTTACAGATTTGTATCTCAGCCAAGAGTGCCCCTCTGAAAGCCACAAGTGTCTCCCATTCCAACTTGATATTTCCATTTCTATGTCACAATAGTACCTCAAACTTACAGTGGTTAAAATAAAACAACAACAAAAAATATGGCTCCAAAATAAATCCTCTTTCAATACTGCACCATGATCCATTTTAGGGCATGCTGTAAACCCAGGTGTTATCAGTGACAATCTGGGTTAACTCTCTCCCTCTCTCAGACCCAAGTTACCATCAAGCTCTACTACTTCCAAACTCTCTATAGTGCATTGCCTTCTCCTCCTCCCTTCTGCCACTGCCTCAGCTTTATTCCATTGTCTCATGCTTGGATCACTCCTAAATTTCTCTCTCCATTGAATTTAACCTCCTTTAGTCCAGTCTCTGAAATTTTACCAGATTTTACAATAGAAAACCAACGGTAACATTTCCATTTAAAAAAACTTTTCAAAGGATCCTGGAATTTCTCTCTCTGTGTTCTGTGAGCTATACCCTGCTGGGCTTTTAGTTTCTTGAATTTACTTTGGTCCATTCCATCTTTGATCATTCTGTACCGTCTGTTTAGAACCTTCTGTCACTCGCAACAAATTCCAAGTTAACTCTTCTCTTTTCTCAAATAGCAACTCATTTTTTACTGCCATATTGAAACCTTTCCTGACCTCTGATTAGATCAATGATCGTAACTATATGGTTTTTAAGGAACCATTTTTTTTTTTT
>SJYX01019561.1:0-11192 GCA_006410675.1 Oreotragus oreotragus
ACTTCCTTTAGGATGGACTGGTTGGATCTCCCTGCTGTAGACCTGGGTGTGGCATAAGCCCTCTTGGAGGAGGTCGCCATTAACCCCACCACTGAGGCTCCAGAACTTACACAGGACTTGGAAATAGACTCTTGAAGGGCACAAACAAAACCCTGTGTGCACCAGGACCCAGGAGAAAGGAGCAGTGACCCCACAAGAGACTGACCCTGACTTGCCTGTGAGTGTCCAGGAGTCTCCGGCAGAGGCGTGGAGTCGGTGGTGGCCTGCTGCAGGGTTAGGGGCGCTGAGTGTAGCAATGCGGTAGTCATTATCTTCATCACCTCCACCATCATTTGGCCTCAGGTCAAATAACAGGGAGGGAACACAACCCTGCCCAATAACAGAAAACTGGATAAAAGATTCACTGAGCATGGCCCCGCTCATCAGAGCAAGACCCAGTTTCCCCTCAGTCAGTCTCTCCCATAAGGAAGCTTTCCAAAACTTCTTAACCTTATCCACCTGAGGGCAGACAGAATGAAAACCACAATCACAGAAAACTTACTTATCTGATTACATGGACCACAGCCTTGTCTAACTCAGTGAAACTATGAGCCATGCCGGGTAGGGCCACCCAAGGGTCGTGGTAGAGAGTTCTGACAAAATGTGGTCCCTGGAGAAGGGAATGGCAAACCACTTCAGTATTCTTGCCTTGAGAACCCCTTGAACAGTATGAAAAAACAGAGACCAAGGATTGTTCATTTCCATTCATATGGAGGGTATCAAAGGAAAGCATTTTATACTCCCCTGTGAATGTATGTTTGGACTTTTGCTCCCTACATGGCTGTAGCTGGGCTATAGTATGCGGCCCAGGATGTGAATGGAGGGAAGATGTGGCCATCATACTTGGCTCTTGAGAAAAGGTGATGATAAGAGACCATGGTCAGATGCAGACTTAGACCTAGTTGGTGATGGCCTGAAGACCCCCACTCGGGGAGTTGGAGACTTAAGTTCTAGTCTGTTGTACCCCAAGGCCCTAATTTGAGAAGGTTCTCCTGCTCTTCATCTGCTGATGACTCATGACAGGCTGAATGCACACCAGGCATGCCCCCAGAACAGGACGGGGTGGATGGCACATTGCTCAACTCATGTTTCCATCTGAAAGACAGGTGCTCACACTGAAAATGAGAACTGTTAGTCTGAAACTCGAGGGTAAAGATGGAGCGGGCTGAGACGAGCAAGACTTTAGAGAGCGCCAGCTCTGAGCTGGACACCTTATGTCACTCGCAGTTTCATTCTCAAAATTGTTGTTTAGTTGCTCAGTCATGTGCAACTCTTTTGCGACCCTATGTACTGTAGCCTACCAGGCTCCCCTGTCTGTGGAATTCTCCAGGCAAGAATATTGGAGTGGGTTGTCATTTCCTTCTTCAGGGGATATTTCCGACCCTGGAATCGAACCTGTGTTTCCCACATTTAGTAAATAGTATAGCGGGTTCTTTATCACTGAGCCACCTGGGAAGACTATTGTCAAAATCACCCAGAGTAAATGCCAATTTGTAAATGTAACCTGAGGCCCCAAAACACTAGATGACTTATCAATTGGAAAGAGATGACATGTATCACTGCTGAGATTCAAACCCAGAACTGAGTCCAAGACATCTGTTCTTTGAAGCCATAAACCTTGCCTCAAAATGGAAGATAGAGTTTTCTCCACCCTAAACTGCAGATATGAAAACCAATACACCTCAAGGATCAGCCAGCTTCTTCTTCTGTCTTCTTCCATCAGAAAAAGAAGTGGGTATTTTCGGTTGCANATTGGAAAGAGATGACATGTATCACTGCTGAGATTCAAACCCAGAACTGAGTCCAAGACATCTGTTCTTTGAAGCCATAAACCTTGCCTCAAAATGGAAGATAGAGTTTTCTCCACCCTAAACTGCAGGTATGAAAACCAATACACCTCAAGGATCAGCCAGCTTCTTCTTCTGTCTTCTTCCATCAGAAAAAGAAGGGGGTATTTTCGGTTGCACTGACTCAGGTAAAGACAGAAGGCCCTGAGATTAATTGAGTTCCCATCCTGCCAGCTGCTCATCCAACATCCAAGCTCTGGACAAGTCTCTCCCCCTTAGGGCTTGGTCTCCTTCTCTGTTCAGTGAAGCACTTGACATAGAGCTCCTGGAAAACCTTGGTCCTCCGAGTGTCAGCTACCTGGGACTTGTGGCATCAGAATTACATGAGATCTTCTGAGAACTGCAGAATCCCAGGTCCCAGCTGAGACCTGCCAGAGCAGAACATGCTCCTTAACAACATCCTGTTCAACAACGTTCATGTTCATGTTAAAGTTTGAAAAGCTGTACCCTGAAGGTCCTTCTACTTTTAATGCTCTGAGGCTTGATTTTATGTGAAGGGTGCCAACAAAGGCTAATGTAAGAAGGAGAAAGGGCAAGAGAGGAGATGACAAGAAATGGAAGAGGGGAGAAGCTGAGAGGCCGTGAAGAGAGGCAAATGAGGGAGTGAGGGGTGGAAATCTGAAATGTTGTGGAAGCAGAGACAGAATACAAACAAAAGGTGGGGGAGAGGCAGAGAGATGAGTGACAGAGAGATGCGTAAACATCAAAAGTTAAACAGAAAGGAAAGGAGAGGAAAGAATAGTAAAGAGTTAGAGAGTCACTTATTTAGGGCCCAGGCACCAACTAGCTGATGTCAGGAGGGAAACTCGGGAATTCTGAGTGGCCAGCAGATGCTGATGGAGAGGGAAATGCTAGTCAGTGTCCCAGGCTGGTGGTCAGGTACAGGTGGCCATCCCAATCTGTCCTCCAGTGTCCAGCATGATGGCTTTTATGATCCTAACCCATTTGTGTGGCAGATTAATCACTCAAGCCAGCTCTATTGTTAATGAGAAAAATTATCATTAACCATTCCTTCTATGCGCATGCACCCTTTGCTTGGATGTGCCCAGTTATAAATTAGCCATTTTCATTATTCATTGTTCCTGGATGACTCATGCTTCAGGAACTCGACTTCAGCCCGAGTCTGGAGAGTTCGATTTCTGTGGTCATCTGCTCTCTCTCATTCCAACAGGAGTTAACCCTTCAGAAAGTATGGAAGCAGCTGTAGCAGGGATCAGTGATGGTTGCAGAGATCATGCTGGAGATCAGCTCCCCAGATTCTTAGTCCACCTTCAGGAAACAGCATGGGGTGGACAGGAAGCTGAGATAAGAACTGACTCTATTCCCTTCTGGTTTTAGGGGCAGGTGTGCAGGTGAGGGAACGGCCAACATAAAACCTCTGGAAATAAGCTGGTCAAGGGTTAGTAGGCATCTTGCTTATTCATTTTGAACCAGCTCATTTCATTTTCTTTTTGTTGTTGTTATTATAGCAATAATATATTTATTTGCTTCATCATGATATTTTATATTGCTCCAGCTTCAAACTCTGGCAGGACATCAGAACAAAGGGAAGGACAGGTCAATGTTTCTCTTTGCTGCTTTTATTCATGAACTTGGGCACATCTCTGATACTCTGTTGACTCAGGTGTCAAGTGGGGAAAATGATGCTCAGCAATGATCTAGTCACAAGGATAAAGAATAATTTGAATTTTAACTGTATTATTTTTTTTTAATTACCAAACTGAGTTTTAAAATTGAGCAAACAATTATCAGAGTGTTAACATGTCCTCAAGAAACTGTTGCTAAAAATACTAGAAGTAGTTTTGTCATATAGAAGGATGTAAGGATACCCTTATATAAATACACAAGGATATGAATAACTTAGAGAAATGGCTTCCCAGGTGGCTCAGTGGTAAAAAATTAAAATCTGCCTGCCACTGCAGGAGATGTGGGTTCAATCCCTGGACTGAGAAGATCTCCTGGAGAAGAAAGTGGCAATGCATTCCAGTATCCTTGCTTGGGAAATCCCACAGACAGAGGAGCCTGGCGGGCTGCAGTCCATTGGGTCACAAAGAGACGCGACTTCACGACTAAACAACAACTTAGAGAAAAACATAAAATCTATACAGTCACTTTATTTTTAGAAGCAGTGACTAATCCAGAAAAGCTGACAGTCTGGAACATGCTCTCTGTAGTTTTCACTTCTGCGTGGGGTCTGACAATGGCTGTAAGGGCCTTGGGAGCTTTCTTGCTCAAGTGAAGGTGCAAGGAGAAGTCCCGGGTGCTGCTGAGAAGAGGGCTCCACCAGGCCATCCATGCTGACACCTGATCCTGGGCTTCCAGCCTCCGGAACCCTGGGATTTCTTTGGAAGGAATGATGCTAAAGCTGAAACTCCAGTACTTTGGCCACCTCATGAGAAGAGTTGACTCATTGGAAAAGACTCTGATGCTGGGAGGGATTGGAGGCAGGAGGAGAAGGGGACGACTGAGGATGAGATGGCTGGATGGCATTACCGACTCGATGGACGTGAGTCTGAGTGAACTCCGGGAGATGGTGATGGACAGGGAGGCTGTGCTATGATTCACGGGGTTGCAAAGAGTCGGACAGGACTGAGCGACTGAACGGAACTGAACTGTGGTGTATAAGCCAGTTCATCTGTGGGGTCTGTTACAGCAGCCCGGGGGGACTAAGGCACACATGGACGCTCCCCTCCCTTCCGTGTGGGTGTTTAGTCGTTCAGTCGTGTCTGACTCTTTGCGACCCCATGGACTGCAGCACACCAGGCTCCCCTGTCCTTCACTGTTTCCTGGAGTTTTCTCAAACTCATGTCCATTGAGTTAGTGATGCTAACTAAACATCTCATCCTCTGCCACCCTCTTCTCCTCCTGCCCTCAATCTTTCCCAGCATCAGAGTCTTTTCCAATGAGTCAGCTCTTCGCATCAGGTGGCCAAAGTATCGGAGCTTCAGTCTTTCAGCATCAGTCTTTCCCCTCCATGTTCCACCTTCCTGATCTTTGCAATTCTACTTCCCGCCTCCTAGTGCTTTCATCATTTACTGGTTGGCAAACTTTCATTCCCCCATCAGGACCCAACTTAAACATCACCTTCTCTGATAGTGGTCAGCTCCTTGTCATACCCTGTGAACAGGGCTCCCCTGGGGCTAAGGACTGGGTGAGCAGTTGGAGAAAGCCAAAGACCCTTCAGGCAGGGCTCTGAGGGCTCCAGACCACTCTGAGGACCTCCAAGCACTCAAGGAAATACAGGTCAACACCAGGATTCTCTCTGTTAGCTCAGATCTCTTTGAAGAGAAGGTGTACCTCCTATTTATTTCCTCCAGGTTCAGAATATTGCTTGCCTCATGGTCTGTACTTATTAATATTTGTGGAAATGAATACTGTATTAATGATCTTTAAATCAGTGTGCATCTTCAAATCAAGTTGGCTTTTCTTGTGTTTGTTTATCTGGTTTTGTTGGTACCAGGGTGGCTAAGCTGGATGTCAATTACAGATACCATTGTGAGGGGGGAAAAGGACCTTCACATCCCTGCCAACATTATGAATCCAAATACAGTTGCATGCAGAAAAATGTACAATGAACAGGAACAAATTGGTCAGCTGCCTATATCTTTCAAGATAATATAAATGAGTTGGGTTGTGGGAGGATCCAGCAAAGGAGGCTCTACCTCCCATCCCTTGGATATCCTTGTTCATTGTGTTCCAAAAGCCAAATGCTAGGCACAACACTTTGGCCATAAAATGAGCCCTCTCCCCCTGAAAACTGTGATTCCAGTGGTGTCTGGTGTGTGTTCCGTAGTGTGAGATCCCAGAGAGATCACATTTTCACACTTACCCATCTGCCACCGCCTGCCTCTCAAAGAATCAACTCAGTCATACTCTTTAAAGAGCCCCGGCTGCCTCAGGAATGTATTTTGAAAATGAAAGAGAATCAAAAGATGAATGTGCCCCCTCTGCAGCCCCCTCCAGGCAGGGTCAGAGGCAGAGGCAAGGCCCTGAGCTTTGGTCCCGGGCCGCCCTTCAGTTGCCTCCCAGCCAAGCTCCCTGCACAGGGATAATTCAGAAAGAAGTCTTTGCTCCTGCACAACCATTTGTAGCAGGAGCTACTCGGATACTCTGAGAAACCAACCTGAGCAACTTGGGTACGTCACGTGAACTGTCATTTTGTAAGTTTCTTTCCATTTGGTTTCAGTGATTATGCATTTGACTTTGTGATATATTCATCGCTGCCTCTGTATTGCTTTGCTCTCTACAACAGACTAGGGGTTGAGAGATGTTCCAGGAGAGAAACCCGGTTCCCAAGGAAGCAAAAGGGGGCACATAGCTTGCAGGAGACAATGGACAGAGAAATGCAAGGGATCCAAGGATTGGACCTAGATATCTGGCAACATTTAAATAGGAAACACAGTTACTTCTGGTTTCCAAACATCCAGTCAGAACTTGAAGCAGGTCTCTTCTTTACCTTCTGCTGAAATTAACTTTTATCCCCAAACAAAATCCTGAGCCTGGCTTGTTTTGATTGTTTTCTTTGCTTTCATCCCTCTCCTCTCCTTTTTTTAGCTCACTTCATGCTAAAACAGAGAAAACTTGAGTGCTGACTAAACAACCCAGGCACTGGGACTCTCTACCACTTCTGTGCTATTGTTAACAGTTTGCTTGACACAGGATATTAGCACATGTGCTTAAGACACAGCGGTGAATTCCAACCCTCACTGGACCTTCTGCAGAGAAGCTGTGAGGCCTGGGGCAAGTCGACTGCCCTTTTACAACTTCATTTTATTTGTTCATTAGGAAAATGCAGGTAATAAAACTGACTTCCTAGGATTGTGGAAAGGATTACTGAGTAATCAGTAGAGTCGTTTAGCACAGTGCCTCTCACAGGGTAACCCCAGAGAAAGTGGATCTTGTTTTATCTGTATTCTCTCTATTTAAACACAAATAAAAAGGCATCATGGCTATAACTGCAACAATCTAGCTAGTGAAATATCATGGGAGGAAAGTGGTCAACATCACAACCTTCTTACCCGTCACAGTCCTATCTTCTGAGCAGGGAGAGAACTAGCAGAAAACTGGCCATGCTCTTTCAGACACTTGGATGCCTGTTAGGAATATTCAGTCCTTCAGGCCAGGCGTGGTCACTGCCTGTGTGATCTCAGACCACCCCTCTCCAGCCACACCGTACTGTTTTCCAGACTTGACTGCCTTCTACAGGGAGACCAGAGGGTGAAAAGAGGGGAGAAACAACAGTTTACTTCTCTGAGCATCTCAGCAGCTGTTGTGCATTTGTTGGTTCTGGTTTCAGTAGATGACCTTTTCCTCCATGGTCTCCCCTCCCCCAGGCAGTCCCTGCTGTGGATACCCCCTTGATTTAGATGACATTTCTCCACTCTCCATCTCATGCGTTGCTAATTCCCATAGTAAACATTATGTTTCTAAGATACCTAGACTGAGTCGTTTTTTCTTGACTTAACTTTGATTTCAATTGGAAAGATGCCTTTGCACTTGAACTTGACACTGTCATGAATCACGGAAACTCTGCAGATGATCCTTTTGGTTTACGTCTCTCCTAAGCCATGTAAGCAGTTTTTAGTCCACATGGTTGCTTCTTTGCATTTTCAGCATGGTCTGCTCATTTGCTTGGGGTTACTGCCTGTTGATAAGTCTTCTTAAAAATCTACCAAAGGTAGTACATGACCCAGTTCATCAGTTCTGGAGAGTCAGTTCTGGATCTTTTTCTGGATCCAAAGTGACTGGATATACTGCTCTATCCATGGGTTCTGTATCTCCAGCAGAGCCTGTTGCCTCTCTATACCCTCTGTGAAATCTTCTTGCTTGTGTGCTAATGTTGGAATACCAGCATTCAGCAGTGGTGCTCCCATAGATTAGTGAGGCTGACTGTTTAACTGCAGGGCACGAAGTGGGAGATAACACACTAGACAGGCTAGAATGTTGGCCCAACTCTTACTGGTCTCTTGCTTTGGTGTCTTGCAAATCATTCTCCAATTCAGAAAGAGCAGATTGTTGGAGCAGAAAAAAAAAAAAGAAGTAACAGGATACCCAAGAAGTGTGACATTATGGGGTGTTTATAAAAGTAGAGCCTGTCCCAGGGCAGTCTACCTTTGAACCCCAGCATCTTCTTGGTGGACCAGCTTCTTGCTGGTGTCCAGTTTCAATTGACAAGCAGGAATACTGCTTGTTTCTTAGAAAATATTCACCCAGTGTTTGCAAAATGTGGGTAAAACAAATCAAGAGACACTAACTCTGAAACCTCATTGCACCTCACTGCTTTCTCACTGAGGAAATGAGACAAACTCATTTTGCAGGGCTCTTATTTTAAAACAATATTCAGGGCAGGTGGTGCCCCACTGAAAGGTGAGCAGAGCAGTTACACATACTGGCTTTAACACACTTGAAACTCCAGCACTGTGGCTTTGGGCAAATCAATTAACCTCCATAAAGTGTAGCTTCCTACAATGTAAAGTGGAACTTGTGAGACCTAATCAGATTGCTGGGAATGTTTAATGAAAACAATAAAGTACTTACTATAATAGATATGTCTGAGCCACTATGGCTCAGCTGGTAAAGAATCAGCCTGCCAGTGCAGGAGACCTAGGTTCAGTCCCTGGGTGAGGCAGATCCCCTGGAGAAGGGAATGGCTACCCACTCCAATATTTTTGCCTGGAGAATATCAAAGGCAGAGGAGCCTGGAAAGCTATAGCCCATAAGGNTGCCAGTGCAGGAGACCTAGGTTCAGTCCCTGGGTGAGGCAGATCCCCTGGAGAAGGGAATGGCTACCCACTCCAATATTTTTGCCTGGAGAATATCAAAGGCAGAGGAGCCTGGAAAGCTATAGCCCATAAGGTTTCAAAGAGTTGGTTGCGACTAAATAACTAACACACATCATGAATAAAGTAAATGTGAAATGAGCAGTTTCTCTGTTTATTATTTTATAGAATAGATATTACTAATAAGCAAATAGGCACAAATATCACTCTTTTCAAAATATACACATGCAAAAAATCTGATAGCTAGATTCCTCATTAATCCCCCTTTCCTACAAGAAGTCTCCTACAGCAAGGAGATCAAACCAGTCAATCCTCAGGGAAATCAACCCAGAATACTCATTGGAAGGACTAATGCTGAAGCTGAAGCTCCAATACTTCAGCCACCTGATGTGAAGAGATGACTTATTGGAAAAGACCTTGATGCTGGGAAAGACTGAAGGCAGGAGGAGAAGGGAACGACAGAGGATGAGATGGCTGGATGGCATCACCAATTCAATGGACAGGAACTTGGGCGAAATACGGGAGATGATGAGGACCAGGGAGACCTGGTGTGCTGCAGTCTATGGGGTTGCAAAGAGTTGGACAGGATAGCAACTAACAACACCAACAAAAATAGGAAGTTTCTTTGCAGTTGAGAGGAAGCCTGAGTGGATCTGTATTTTAAGAACTGAGAGATCTAAAAGAAAATGAAAGGTAGGAAGAGAGCCACATGAACAGAGGATGGGAGACAAGATGTTTCTGTGTGTTTATTGTAGGGAGATGTCTTTAAGAAGAGTGACACCACAGGCCAGGGAAGAGCATCCAGGAGCATGCTGGGAACTGTCTGTGAACCATCCTCATATCCCTTTCAACAGACTGCAGAAAAATGCAGTAGAGAATTGGAATGTTTTTAATTACTCTTGTTCTATAAACTTGGACATAATAAAACTGCATGACCAAATTATGCATGTGCCCAGTGCAAACAGGGTTGTAGCGATAAGCCATCACTTTCAGGAACAGAGTATTTCTAGTAAAATCAACACCGACAGCTTTGTGCCTTGGGATGAAGAACTCCTTATCTCAAGGGCCAGAGGTTTTTCACTCATCTTTAGTACAATTGATATAAAGAGAAATCTTTCCCAGCCTTCATGACCAAATTATGCATGTGCCCAGTGCAAACAGGGTTGTAGCGATAAGCCATCACTTTCAGGAACAGAGTATTTCTAGTAAAATCAACACCGACAGCTTTGTGCCTTGGGATGAAGAACTCCTTATCTCAAGGGCCAGAGGTTTTTCACTCATCTTTAGTACAATTGATATAAAGAGAAATCTTTCCCAGCCTACAAATTAATAGAAAATATTTCATTCAGTCTAAAAGAGCAAAAAGCAAAAGAACAATGATAACAATAACTAAAGCAAGCTCTTCTAACTCAAGCCACCCCCAACTGTAGTTCTTCATTGACTGGTCCTCATCCAGCTGAATTGGTGGCTCAGGTGATAAAGAATCTGGCTGCAATGCAAGAGACCCAGGTTCAATCCCTGGGTTGGGAAGATACCCTAGAGGAGGGAATGGCTACCTACTTCTCTTGCTTGGAGAATTCCATGGGCAGAGGAACCTGGCAGGCTACAGTCCATGAAGTCGCAAAGAGTTGGACACAACTGAGTGACTAACACTTTTACCTGGCTGGGCAGCGATCAGCTAGTTTACTTCAGGGATGGGATGGCTAAGTAGAATTTTAAGGAAATGCATCTTAGTAAACAACATCTGGGCAAAGCAAAGAAGAAACGGGAATGTAGTCGGGCATCACCCGTGCAGTGACAGATTGCATCTTTAATAAGCAGGCACTTAATTAGAAAAGTAATTTGTAAGAGACATTAACGGAATGTGAGTATTCAACTTTGACCAACACACTTGCATTGGAGTCTAGGCTCTGTCACATATTGAGGCTTATGTTTCAAATCTGAGGATGATGGCCCCCATCCGTGAGCTCTCAGTGTGGATTCATAACTGTACTGGTTTCGAGAATAATACTGACTACTTGCAAGTACTTTAGAGAGAGAGTTTACATCTGCTTGCTTCCCTTCCCCCAGAAGAAAGCTAATCGAGAGATGAAGACAGAGCCTGGGGACTGAGGGATGGGAGGGTGCCCCTTACCCACAGTCAAGGTATATGCAGTTAGGAGACACACTGAAGCCTGCTCAGAGGATTTCCTCAATGCCAAGAGTGGATGCCTGAGGTCGGTTGTCAATCAAGGGACAAGGTGGATTACAGACATCAAGGAGGTGGAACAAAAGCCCAGGCTGAGATAAGACAGCAAGAAATAACAAGAAATTGCCACTCAAGACAGAAAACTCCATCCAAACAATTGTTTTCAGCTCCAGCTGGACAGAAGAGTATAACTTTTTAATAACAATTTTTTAATATTCATTTATTTATTTGGCTGAGCCATCTTACTCACTTCAATCTGGCATGTGGGATCTTTTGTTTGAGGCTTGCAAACTCTTAGTTACAGCATGTGGGATCTAGTGCCCTGTTGTGATATTTAGT
>SJYX01019562.1:0-71536 GCA_006410675.1 Oreotragus oreotragus
GAGGGCCTGGGGGAGCAGCTGAGGGGAGGGGAGAGGCTGGGGGAGCAGCTGAGGAGGGCGGTAGTGACTTGTTGGAGGTTACACAGCTGAGCAGCACCTAGACCTGAACCTGGGCAGGCTGGCCTCAGAGTCTACACTCTGGCCCCCACACTTTGCAGCCTTCCCCGTTAGGGGGAGAATAAACATGAGCTGAATTAAGGCATTTAGTTGCCTTGAAAGAAGTACAAAAAATGCTCTAGATGTTGACTGTGTTTAATAGCATAGAAAACACGCCTTTTCAAAAATAGCTTAACTAATAGAAAACTGAGAAGTGAGTCAAATGAATATAAGTCATGCAAGTTATGTGCAGTATTTTCCAGTAGAAGGAAGCAAACGTGGTGAATAAGTTCTGAACCTGTTTCCTGCCCCACCCCCACCGGCCCCCTCCGCCATGTGTGTTAAGGGCAGAGCCTTAGGACCTTTTCCCGGTGTTCTCTCTGTGGCCCCTGACCTCTGCAGGTAGACTCTGCATTCTAGAAAGAAAGCCTTCTTGCTCAAGTTTTGCTGGTTGTTAAAAATCAGTCTTTAAAAATTAAACAAAAAAAATCAGTCTTTAAAAGTTAATCTTAAGTGGGAAATTGATAAATGATCTGAATATCCAGTATTATCATATTTAATTATGCAACATGCAACAGTGCTGGGGAACCCTGCCGCATGTAGGATGGGGCACAGTTCCTGCTGGGCTGCTCTCTCCTCCCTCCTCTGCCCTCTCCTCCTCCCACCTGGCAGCTCAGCTGCCCACAGGTCCCTTGTTCTTTCTTGAGTTCCAGGTCTCTGTTCCTCTTGCTGCATGACTGCCAGCCTGCCCCTCCCACTTCCCAGGGTACTTCAGCTGAGGCTGGGATCTCTGGGGCACTCACCTGCACCGAAATGCTTTCCTCTGTCTGAGTTTTCTTAGGATAAACAGTGCCAACAAAATGTCCAAAATGTCGGAGAGGCTGGAGATAATGTCAGGTCTGCTACTGTTCTTGAAAACGTCCATTTTGATGAAGCGCATTTAGTAGATTTCAAAAAGGGAATCATGTTTTTAATAGTTACAGTAACTTGTGTTTTGAAATTGCCATAAATGTTTTCTCCAACTTTTTATTTTACAATATCTCACATTTAATACATTTTACCTTTAATATCAGATTTAAAATATTTTAATTAGGAAAGCATGTGGTAAGAATTCAAATAGTACTGAAGAATACACATCATCAAAAATGAAATAACACAGGCAGAACCTCCCTGGTGGTCCAGTGGCTAAGACTTGGCACTCGCAATGCAGGAGGCCTGGGTTCAACTCCTGGTCAGGGAACTAGATCCCACATGCTGCAGCTAAGACTGGGCTGCTGCTGCTAAGTCACTTCAGTCATGTCCGGACTCTGTGCAACCCCATAGTCGGCAGCCCACTGTCTATGGGATCCCAGGCTCCTCCGTCCCTGGGATTCTCCAGACAAGACATAGCCAAACAAATAAATAAAATATTTTTTAAAAATGAAATACACCCCTGCTTCAGACCAGAGTCGGTTTCTAGTTTCTCACTGCCAGCTGATCTTGATTAAATGCTGATCTAATAAAATAGTTTTGAGTAAATTATGTACACATGCACTTGGTCACTTACCCTGTGTCTGCACAAATAACATTCTATAACACTGTTGCTGCTGCTGCTGCTGCTGCTAAGTCACTTCAGTCGTGTCCGACTCTGTGTGACCCCATAGACGGCAGCCCACCAGGCTCCCCCGTCCCTGGGATTCTCCAGGCAAGAACACTGGAGTGGGTTGCCATTTCCTTCTCCAATGCATGAAAGAGAAAAGTGAAAGTGAAGTCGCTCAGTCTGTCCGACTGTTAGCGACCCCATGGACTGCAGCCCACCAGGCTACTCCATCCATTGGATTTCCCAGGCAAGAGTACTGGGGTGGGGTGCCATTGCCTTCCCCGATAACACTGTTGGGAACCTTAAGTTTTACTGAGCTAAGCATCTTGAGCATCGTTTCATCTCTTTGGCCACTTTGTTTTTGAACAGCTGCACATTCTGTAGATGCGCCATAGCTCATACACAAATCAGCTAACACAGGTAGTATATGTGCATATGCATGTTTCTATATACAAACACATACATGTATGCACGCGTGCACATAACCGATGGGCTGTGGACTTCTGGGTAGTTCCAGAGTTTTCCTGTCAGCAGTCCCATACTTGGGCATCTTGTACATGTGGGGGTGTACCCAGCTGAATTCCAGGTAGAAAACTGCTGGGTCAGAGGGTCTGGACCTGGAATCTTGGCAGGTGTCACCCCGTGGCCCCAGTGCATGTGAATGTTGCCCCTAGAGACGGCGTGTGAGTGGAGTGCCTGGGCACCTCCAGGGTGGACTTCTGGGCTGAAGTGAGGAAGTTCAGCAGATGAGGCTCAAGGCTCCTCCCCATCCGCAACCAACAGAAGCTGGCGTCCTTCTCCTGGGAGAGTGTGGCTGTGGCCTCAGGCACTGAGCTCTGAATTTCCTGTGACAGGAGGAGGCTATCAGAGCCCTGACTGAGCGGGTATGGGGAATGTGCTTACACATGCTGGGGGCCAAACCCTAATATTTATTGGGTTGTCCCAAAAGTTCATTCAGATTTTTGCATAAAATGTTACAGAAAAAGCCAAATAAACTCTTCGGCCTAACCACTATGTCTTAACAAGGTAGGTGATTAACAAGTTAGGTATAGTTGGCTCTGCTTCACAGGGAGGGAGAGTCCTAGTTGATAGTTTCTCAGTGTTTCCTAGCCACTAGACACTGTTTTAAGCTCTTCATATAGGTTAGTTATGGATCTTCACAATAGCCAAATGAGATGGGTGCTGTTATTAGGCCTACTTTCTGGATGAGGACACAGAAGCACAGAAAAGCCCAGTAACTTCCCCAAGGACGTACAGCTGGAAAATGGAGACGCCAGACCGCGAACGAGGCCGTTTTCACCGTAGAGTCCTATGCCTGGGATGTGCTTGTGTCTTCTCCATGCGCTAAAGAGAACACTGGGTTACTGCTGAGGCAAGGGACCTTCAGAAGGTGAGGTCAGGTTGGCAGAGTATAGGTGAGAGGCATGCCAAACGAAGATCCCCTTCACCGGGGCTCTGTGCTATTGTTATGAACAGTCAAGAGACGGCTGCCTTCAGGGCATGGACATTAGGGCTCCCACACCCTCCTGCAGGGTTGGAGGTGTGGTGGTGCGGGGGTGAAGGTCAAGTGTCTCCTGCCAGTTTGAGAGGGAAACACTTCTCTCCTGATTTATTTCATTCCTTTCTTCTGCAAATGGACTGTGCATTATTTGAATTATAAGCACACAACTCACTCCAGTGTTCTTGCCTGGAGAATCCCAGGGACGGGGGAGCCTGGTGGGCTGCCGTCTATGGGATCACACAGAGTTGGACACGACTGAAGTGACTTAGCAGCAGCAGCATGCAGAGTCAGGGGGACTTCCTTGGTGGCTCAGCGGTAAAGAATACACCTGCAGTGTAGGAGACACAGAAGACACAGGGTCAATCCCTGGATCGGGAAGGGGATGGCAACCCACTCCAGTATTCTTGTGCGGAGAAGCCCATGGACAGAGGAGTCTGGCCGACTGCTCCATGGCGTCGCACAGAGTCAGGCGCTGAAGTGATTGAGCAGGTACACACGTGCATAGTCAGAGGAGATGCATAATTAGAATGATACTGGTTAGAGAAAGCGATCCACAGACTTAGAAAATGAACTTATGGTTGGGAAGAGACAGGGAGTTTGGGAAGGTCATATGCACGTTACTGTATTTAGAATGGATAACCAACAAGGACCTGCTGTATCGTGCATGGAACTCTGCTCAGGATTATGTGACAGCCTGGGTGAGAGGGCAGTTTGGGGGAGAGTGGATAAATGTGTGTGTATGGCTGAGTCCCTTTGCTGTTCACCTGAAACCACCACAACACTTTTAATTGGCTATACCCCAATACAAAGTAAAAAGTTTCAAGCTGGGAGAGAGAAAGAGAATGATATGGTTAGTGATTGCATATAGAGCATGTCTTTTGCCTTCTTCAGTGTGGTGATAATTAATTATAGCCTGTGGGTTTTATGTTGGGAGAGAAGAGAAAAATTGCTGTGGTAAAGGGTGCAGACAATAGGGGCCCCACAGGGCCTCGCGGTTGACTGAGCCGTTAGTGTTTTCACTCAGGAACGTGGGGGCTAGACGCTGTTTGACAGAGGGGAGATAGGGAGCCTTGGCCTGAAGGCGGAAAATGAGGGTGCCTGCGTCCAAGTGCATTGTGTGAGGCGATTAAGACACACACACGCATACACCTACCCTCGCCTGCTTTCTTTCATCTGTTGCTCAATACTGGGAAATTAGAGTGAATATGATACGCGACTTGTCCTCCAACCACAGAACAAGCAGCTAGCTCTGGGCTTCTGTTTATTGAAGTGACAAAGACTTACTGAATTTCTAGAAGAGAGAAGTTTTTCGGTTTTATAATTCTTGGTATTCATGTTGTTTACCTAAACCTCTTACTTATGGGTGACTCACTTGTTCCCTGAAGTGTCTTCAGCGGTCCCCAGGTGGCTGCTGTGCCCCGCCTGCCCACATGATAGGAAAGCCCCGTGTGAACAGGTACATCCCACGGGTCATTGCGTTTGCCCACCGCCTGTCCATCAGTTGTGCCAGCCTCTCTGCCAGCATTTAAACAGGGGACATAGGTTCTGTGTCTTGGATGGATATAACTTTGTCCAGGGACACTTCCATGCTGGCTCACCTGAAGATATTTTTGCTTGTAAATCGGCCATCAGAAGCAGCTGCTGGTGTAGGAAAGACCCAGACCCAGTCATAGGCAGCACAGCACAGTGGGGTGGGGTGAATCCCAGCCATCTCTGCCTGTCACTTTGAGGTCTGATCTGCTGACCCGAGCTGTTGAGCACCAGAGGGGGCTCTGGGTGGCCCTGGAAATCATGTGTCCTGGGTGGACATGTAAGAGAGGGGTACAAACTGATCTCTGTGCTGCAGACTTGATGGTCCCACTCCCTGGGGGCTGCGTGGGAGAGATGAGACAATAACCGTGTTTGCAGGCAGCATCTCCTACTTCTCAGCTGTCTTAAGAAAAACGGCAGGAGTTGTATCAACCCTTAAAGCAAAAGAAAAAAATAATTCCAACCACACAAATTGCTAGGGTTTGATTCTGAGATTTTAAAAAATATGTCGGATCATTTGCAATCATGGAGGGGTCAGCATCCATTTAACCAGCCTCTAAACCTTCTTTAATCCTACACAGTGACCTCTGGTTTTGCGATTCTGATTCTCTTTATCTGAGAGTCAGTGATCTTATTGGGTTTGAAGATTCCTATTTTGAGGGCTCCATCCTGCACTGGGAAGGGGTAATGTATAATATAGAGACTGGCTACACAGCTGTGGAAATTCTGCTGTTTTGACTTAAAAACAATGAAAAACAGAAAATGAATTAAATGGATCCTTTAGGAAAAATCATTTTCTTGTAATATGTTCTCTGTATCTGCTTTTCCTCCGTTGCCTGGTACCTTTGGATTTCAGTGAAGATGAGTTCTAAAGAATACATGTCTGAAGTCAGTAGACAATAGCCCACACTTTTTTGATGGATGGACTCTCAGCTGACAGTGACTCTGGCTATTTGAATGGCTTGTTCTGCAGGGAGGTGGTGGTGATCAGTGGCTGGGACCAGATCTGGACCTGGGTGACTGAGAGGTTATACTTCCTTTGTTCATGGACGAGTGACTGCACACTCCCTCCCTCCCTCCTCCTGCCAGCACAGTGTCCTGAGTCGGAGAATTAGCTGTGGGGGTCCAGAAGTGACGGCAGGATTTTCTTTTTGGTGCCTTTCCAGAAGTTTTGTTGCGTTTATGTGGACAGTTGAAGTGTTTAAATATTCTTGTTTCCCATTATTTTCAGAGCCAAGATTTCTGAAGACTTCTAGAAACGATTGGGAAGTTTCGAGAAGGCACAAGATACAGGTAAAACCCCCTTTGTTTCTCAATCTATCCTGCAGTTTAGCCAAGTTAACACCTTATAGAAGCCCCAGTGGGATCCAGCTGAAGGTTGGCCCTTGGCCCCTGTGAGATTTTAGGGGCAAAGACCTGGGCTTGGCCGCTGCCCCTCGGGGCTGGCTTTAGGGGAAGCCCACAGGGCAGTAGCGGCACTGCCTCTGTTTTCTTCCCTCCCCCTGCCCCCGCTGTCTTTCCAGCCTGTGCCCCTCCCCTGCCCACTTCTGAAGTGCAGTCCTCTGGTCTAGGCATTGAAATGCCCCGTCTTCTTTTTTGGGTGTAGAAGTGAGTCTTCCCTGGTATCTCAGTGGTAAAGAATCTGCCCGCCATGCAGGAATGTGGGTTCCATCCCTGGGTCAAGAAGATCCCCTGGAGAAGGAAATGGCAACCACTCCAGTATTCTTGCCTGGAGAATTCCATGGACAGAGGAGCCTGGTGGGCTACAGCCCACAGGGTCCGCAGAGTCAGACATAACTGAGTGCACACCCACGGGGTCATCATGGGGTCTGGAGTAAGAAGAACACTGGCTGTGTCATCTGCCTTGAAATTGAGTCATTTTGCAATCAGTCTTAATTTTTGTTGATAAATACATGGTCAGCCATGTACTTCTAGCTTTAGAGGACAGAGATATGCCAGTTTAATTGGTAAAAGCCAAAGGCAAGCCCTCGCCTCCCTTTCTTCCTGTTACAGTACTCATGCATTGTGGATGAGCAAGTAGGGTTGTTATTTCCGCTGGCTTTTCGATACACCTGCTGCCGGGATGGTCCTTGGTATCTGCCATGCGTGGCAGTCGCGAGAACCATTTGTGCCAGCATGGGGGCCAGTTTTAATGAACACAGCTTCACTTCTAGGACACTCTGCACTTTCTCTGTTTATTGGCTGGTTATGTACGTGTAATTTTAAATTATTTGCTCTCTTGGGCCAGACCTCTGTAGTTTGTTAGAGCTTTTCTTTCTGTAGTTGTTAGGAATGTGTGTTTGTGTTCAGTATGTGCTCACTCATGTCTGACGTTTTGTGACCCCATCGACTGTAGCCCACCAGACTCCTCTGTTCATGGGATTTCCCAGGCAAGAATACAGGAGTGGGTTACCATTTCCTCCTCTGGGGGATCTTCCCAACCCAGAGATCAAACCTGCGTCTCCTGTGGCTCCTGCATTGTCAGGTGGGTTATTTGCCACTGATATTTGGGAAGCCCAGTTACTAGGAATAATTGCACTTATTAAGAATTCTAGTCCCAGGCATTTATATTATAAATATTTTTTTCCAAGTATTTTCCTATAGATTGTCTTTTGTTTGCTGAACACTTCATTTTATTTTATTTTTTTTGAACACTTTATTTTAAAGAAAGATTTTAGGACACAGGAAAATTAAAAGTAAGAGTGATTTCTTCTGTTCAGTACTACATTGAGTTGTTAGAAAATTTCAATGTAAAGGCCTAAGCGGGTGGAGTCTCTTGGTACTTTTACCTTGTGGTCATAATAAGCATGAAGTATATGCAGGAAAAAGAAGTCACTTCTCATTTTTATGTAAATGCAAAGAGGTCAAAGAAACGGCAGGAATAGATTCCTGTTACTTTTACCTTGTGGTCATAAAAAAACCTGCAAGAGAAGAAGCCACTTCTCATTTTTATGTAAGTGCAAAAAGGACAAAAAAAAATGGCAAGAGTAGACACCAAGAAATGGGCTGGGTTGTGGAACATTACACACAGCTCCACAGGTTAATGTTCTGGATATAATATATTCTCACTGACTTGAATATAGTATAGAGGAGGCATAAGCATTTAATATATTAAGTTTTTACAAACCAATATAAAGTGTTGCAGAGTTGCAGGCAGATTGTTTATCATCTGAGCCACCAGGCAAGCCCCACCAGCACCCTCTAACTGCAGTCTTTTAAAGTAAAGTTCTATCTGCCTCATGGGGGGATGTTTAGGTATTTTATTCAAGTTATATTTCTTTATTAGTGGAGTTAAGAACCCTTGGAGTTACTTTTGAAGGTAGGAAAGTCTTATATGATTAAGAGAAAATTAAGAATGCAAATAAATTCCATGTTAAGGCAGGACTTTTCAACAGTGTCATTTATCTAAGTTTGCTCTCTCTGTAGGTCTAAGTGAGGACTGAAGCACCAGTTTTAGTGGCATTACAGATATCTCCTGGTGCACACAGCATCCTTTGGTCCTTGGGGAAACAAGCCTAGGAGCATATCTTGTGCCGAGCTCTTCATGGTGTCAGCAACCCTGGAGGACACACACTCCTCCCCAGGGGCAGGCCGACTGGTAAAGTCAGGCCAGGGGAGGGGGGTTATTTTCTCTTTGCCAGTGCTAAGCTATCTGGGCTCAGAGACAGGTGCACATGCCTTGCTTGGGCTCCGCACACCTTCCAAAGAGACAGTCCATGTGTGAAGTGTAGAATGGTGTTGCACAGGTGGTTGGTCCCTCCTTCCATTGGCCCCTCTGCTGTGGGATCCCTGCAGCTCTACACCCACCCTGCATATGCCCTTCTCAGCACTTGCCCATCACCACTGCCGGTTGATTGCTGATTAATTGGTTGCTTTGTACATCTGTCACCCCGCCGCCATGTCTCATTTCTGGCTCCCATGCAGCACATGTGTGGCACACACGTGCCTGGGTTGAGGTGAGAGAACAAGGAAGGGTTCAGGCATGTGGGGACATCCTGACAAGCTTGTTTGCCCCTGGGAAGTGGCTGGAGGGGAAAGCCTGTGTCCTGGACACTCTTCCATTGGGGAAGGGGACTGGGGGGTTCCAGCAAGACTCAGCTCCAAGACTGGGCATGGCCTCTGCAGCTAAATTGCTGCTCCCGCGATCCATTCTAAGTTCTGGGGAAACTGAAGTTGAAACAATAAACTGTTTGTTGTGTGTGTGAACAGAGAGCTTCTGAAACCTGTTTCTGATTCCTGAAGGGGCAAGGTCATTTGGCAAGGGGGTGACATCAGCGACACAGCCAGGAGTGGGGAGGAGAGCATTAAGGGCGGGGAGGAGAAGAGGGGGCACAGCCTGGGGCTGGACTAGGGGCTGGGCTGGGGAGGGGAGCCCAGAGTAGGGGACAGCCTGATGATGAGGATGTTGGGCTCGGCACCAGCACTGGCAGGGCATGGTTTTGGGGTGGCTGTTGGGTTCTCTGCCCCTGGCTGGGGAGGGGGAGGTGTGGTCAGGTGTGTGTCTTTCTGCTGTCCTGGCCACAGGGCCTGGAGAGTAAGTGGGACTTCACCTGCCCTATTGGGCAAACCCCATAGACAAGAAGCCTGAGCAGGCACCCCCGCAGTTGTCCACAGTGGTCACCCGGACTCCCCTTCATGGGTTCCCTGGGGATGCCAGTGAGGGCACTTTGAACATTGGCTTAGCATTCTGTAGCTGACGGAGCACTGACGCTTTACGTGTGGTGGCGAGTGGCTTCCTCTCTGTGACCCTACAGATACCTGATTCCAGGAAGGGAAGACAACGTGTGGTGTGAGCAGGACAGACCTCAGACAGCACCCTTGGCCCACAGTTCCTGCCTAGTAGGACCCTAGCCTTCAGTCACTAGGCACATCTGGGAACACAGCGCTAGGTCGGGACTTGTGTGCTGCACATACTGTGTAGGCGTGCGTGTACACACATGTACACACCGGCATGCACAGACACATATGCACACATGTACTCATGTGCACACATCTAAAGATATATAGATGTATGAATGGACATGAATAAATATAGGTACAAGTATGTACACAATACCCTGAGTGCAGACACATACAGATGCACACACAGCGTGTACATGCGCATATATACTCTGATACACATGCATATGTATATGTGTGTGCACACACACACATGCACAGACATGTGTATGGTTTCCTGAAACAGCCCTTACCCTATTTTTCTCTGTCCCAACCCCCTGACATGATTCACAGTCACTCGGGTGGAAGGCTGCTGTGTGACAGGCACTGACAGGCCCCTGAGAGATGGGCTCAGAGACCCCTTGGGGTTCCATTCTCCTGACATTTAAAGTGGGGTCGTGCATTCCGCTTGAACCAGCACAATTACGCGTTAGGTAATGGGTGTGACATTGTGTTGACCTTGTCTTTCTAATGGGCTCCTGTCTCAGTGTGACACTTTGACGTGGGGGAGGCCAAATGTGCACTCCAGAGCCTCGGCTCCCAGCAGAAACACCCACAGAGGCTGGCAGGATGGGCACTTTGTCCAGTTGTATCCATTGGAACATTAAGTCTTTGATTCTTAACGCAACGTCCTGTCAGCAGTCTCAGGGTCAGCGTCCCTGGTTGAGTGCACTGAGGCTGCGTGTCTGTGCGTGTACTCTGTGCTTTGCACTTTAAAATTACACAGAACAATGCACACTTGTTGAAAAAGAGCAAACATCAAACCCTTTCAATATTATAAAGCAAAACATTCGGCCCCCACATTCCCTCCCCCAAGAGGAGTCAGCTGTGTGTGACGTGGACCCTCCTGACCTTTGGCTGTTCGTGTGGGTTTTTTAAAGGCCATCTGGGGACACGAGGCAGGTGGCCCTTGTTGTTGTTCAGTGGCTCAGTCATGTCCAACTCTTTGCAACTCCACATATCCAGAAATGGCTGGGACCCAGAGGTAAAGGGAAAATGAAATGGCAGAGGCTGGATAGAAGGTCAGCCAAGTCCATGTGCTTGGGTTTAATCTAAGGGAGAAACATTCCACATAGGGAAATGATATGCTCTGATTTATATTAAAAACATTATTCTGGCTGCTGCTTCTGTTTGGTAAATGTGTTACAAAGAGGTTGTGTCAGTTTGTAATTATATACAACTGCTGGTAACAGATCTAGAAGAAAAAAAAAAACAGTAATTTAAAGAGCTTAATAATTTATTATCAAGTCTAGAGGTAGGCAAGAGAAAGCAGGTTCAAAGTCTTCGGTATGTTGTGCGGGTCCTCAGTTTTTCTGAATTTCTACTTGGCTGTTCTTTGCACGAGATTCTTATCTTCGTGTACATTCATGTTCTCAAGGTGGCTGGCAGAGCTCCAGCCATCAAGTTTGAGTTTCAGGCAGCAAAAGGAGGAAAGGCTGAAGCCAAAAAAAAAAAACCAACAACAACAAAAATAAAGCTGAGTCAGCCTCCTTTAAAAAGCTTTCCTGGAATTCCTACCTTCTCTAACTTCTGTTCACAGTACTTTGTCCAGAACTGCCACCAGGGAAACTGGCCAAACTGCCATTCCTATGTAAAATCAAGATACTATTAGAATGAAGGGACATGGGTGGTGGGACAGGAAGCCAGCAGTCTCTACCCCAGGAAGCAACAACAGAAGCAAAAGTGAGGGGGTGGGAGGCCATGGAGAGTTCAGGGTCGGGGGATGAGCGTTGCTTTTATTGGACCAGTAGTGGTGGACAAGGACCTGAGAATGAGGTCAGCACGTGTCTGTGCGTCCCGAGCTGGTGGCATCATCCACGCTGACAGCTGTCCCCCAGGGCCTGGGTGTCCCACAGCTGTGTAGGACTTCTGTGGGTGTACTTAGTGTTCACTGGACACTCTGGGATTGCTGAATGAGTCCCATTCGGAGCCTCTCACCTGCCCTGGGCTTCTGGACCCACCTCGCACCTCCCTTCTCTACTAAGGGCTGCAGAGTAGGGACCCCACCCCGGGCCCAGGCTGAGGGTGACGTGTGACCCGCGCGGTGGGCCCCTGTAAGACTTGGCTCCTTGTAAGGCAGCCCTCTCTGCTTCCCCTGCTAGCCCCCTCGGCCTCCTGGCGTATCTGGAGTCGGGTTCAGTGTGGGCTGCTCCCTTGTGGCTGGGCGTCTGGGCTGCATCCCTGTGGGCTTGGCCTGTAGCCCAGGGCCCATCCTGTGATAGTTGTGTTGGCACAAAGCCATGCCATCCGTTCATGCATCAGCTGTGGCTGCTTTCGAGCCACTATGCCAGGCTCGAAGACCTGGGACAGAGTCTCCGGGAGTCAAAAACTGAAAATAATGCTCATCCAAGCTGTTTGTTGACAAGAGGTGCCCGCCTCCACCTAGGATGGGCCAGTCCCTGGAGGAAACATACTCCTTGATTAATAGGTACGTCGGGATGGAGAACAGATGCTGGGTGGAGGCAGAGAGCCTGGCCAGGCAGCCTTCGGGCTGGAGGAGGAGGTGCCGGTGGTGCCTGAGCAGGGAAGCTGGGCGGGCAGATGTGGCCTGGCACCTAGTGTATGGCCCTTGCCCAGCATCTCCCCCTGTGGCAAGTGCTCGCTGTGAAGTCCCCTGTGATTCCTTCCTTGGTGAAGTGGAGCTGGGGTGGTAGTGCCCCTTGTTACACCTAAAAAGTAAATGCATTTAAAAAAAGACCCCGCCTCCCCCAAAGCACTGTGGAGGGTGAGCCGTGCTCCTGCTAGGCTTTGGGAGCCAGACAAGCACACCAGGGGTATGAGAGATAACTACCCAGGCAAAATGAGGAAGGAGCCAGGAGCACTTCCTGGAGGCGGTGACTTAACCAGGTCAACAGGAAGCCAAAACGTCTCCCCAAACCCTCTTGAGTGGTTTGGTCTGGTCTGATATGTACAAGGGCAGCAGGGCAGGCAGTTGGTCAGGCACTGACCTGGGGCAAGTTGAGGGAGGTCTGGGGAGGCTGAGCCGGGAGAGGACCGCTAGAGAGGGAGTGAGGGGCTGTCTGTACCTCGGACATCCTGAAGAGTGGTCAGGAGGCTGACAGTGATGGTGGGGGCAAGGGGAAAGTTCTAGAAAGGGAGGGCCTCGGGGTGTCAGTTGGACCAGTAGATGTGGAAGTGGGCTGGCTTGGTGGGGGTGGAAGGAAGAGGAGGAGGTGAGGGTGACTGACTCGTTGGGGAGGGGAGAGACAGCTGCTCCCCCGTTTTGCAGAAGGGGGTGCTTAGCATGAGGAGGGGACTGAGTGCCTGTGGACTGCGCTGGGGGGTCCTGGGGGCAGCCTGTGGAGAATGCAGGGGTTCCACTGCACTCTGTTCCCCACATGTCGTTGGCAAGGGTCTTGCCTCTGCTCAGGCCAGGGTTTTGCTTTAAACCTTTCCTGAGAAGCTGGGAACGAGTCCATTCCAGAGGTTCACTGGGTTCCTGGGCCTTGGGTCAGAGGCAGACCGCAGTGTTATCGATAATTGCTCTGATTCACTGATGTCCGCAGGTTCACCTGTGGGCATATTCACCATATTCACCGTGCATATGGTGCACGGTCTGAGCAGGCAGCAGCCGGACTCAGGCGGTTACGGGGCAGGTTCAGACGGTGGGTGCCAGGAGACCTGGGGACCCCCAGCCCCAAGTTTCTCTGTTAAGCACAGGCCTGTTCTTTCCATGAGGTGGCATCAGGGTGGCCCTGTTCCTTGGAGGAGGTCAGCTGTTCCTGCACAACCTGGCTCTACGTGTGTGTATATGGTGTGTGTGTACATGTCTGTACTTACGCACACGTGTGCTTGCACGGGTGTGTGTGCTTACCTGTTTCAGCCTCTACCCAGCTCTCCGGTCTTAGCTCTGGCCATCATCCTTGATGAGTATTACGGGAACTGGGAAGCCAGTCTCCACGGGAAACTGAAACCCCGGTTCCGTTCCCTTCTTTCCCATCACTTCACCAAGCTGTGCATGGTGCCCACACGGGGAAGAAGCTAAGCAGCCAGGCATGTGTTTGTCCTGCTGGTCGGGTCTCTGTGTCTGTCCTGCATTCCAGGCCAGTCTGAGGCGCAGAAAGCCCTGACTGTAGCACCTTCTGGGGTGCAGTGTCTGTGTGGGGCTGTCCCCCTCCGGAGGCCCCTTACGTCTCACCACCCGGTTCCTCCATAGAAGAGTCCGTGGCTGAGGCTGTGGCGAAAGCAGAGCCATGGGCGGCGGGTAGGGGAGGGGGTGGTGATGTTGAGAGAACAGAAAGCAGGCGCTGTTGCCACACACCCTGACTTGCATCCTTTCCTTTGCACTTTCTTCCAGAATTTCTTCAGAAGGCCATAGAGCAGCACGCTGTTTAAGAACCTGGTGGCCTTTCACATTTGTGCTGGGGAGGGCAGCCGGCCTCACCCAGAGTGAGTGCTGAGAAATGCGGGGCCTCTGGGCTCGTGCTGCCCACCAGCTCCGGGCTGCGCTGCGGCTCTGAGCGGCCACCACCGCGACCCCCGCTGTGGGCTCCGCTGCCCGCCAGCATTTGCTGCTGAAGCCCCTGCTGAAGCCCCGACCGATGAGGATGTGTGCCCCTGTTGGGGGGCTGCTCACCGCCCTCGCCGTGGTGTTTGGGACGGCTGTGGCGTTTGCTCCCGTACCGAGGATCACTTGGGAGCACAGAGGTGAGGGCAGAACGGTGGCAGGTGCTGGCAGTACCTGACGGGGATGGGCGCCCTGCTCCCTGCTCCGGTGTGGAAAAGCATGGGTGCCCTTGACTGCTGGGTCTGTATTCTTAGCCCTTGTGTGTGGACAGAGGGCCTGCACTGCCACTTTGGGGAGATGCTCTGACACCTGGAGACATTCGCAGGGCTTCTTCTTGGCCCACTGATTTGGTTTCTAAGTCAGGGGGTTTATCCTCTTTGAGCCTGATGACCTTTGGTGCACACTGCCCAGGCACAAACCACACCGAAACCGAATAGTGTTTGTAGTAGGCAGGATGTGGAGCTGAGCTTCAGGCAAATTGTTTCCATTTGCTGTTTATTGATTTCTCTGAAATTTTCTGTCTTGGGACCTCTGCCTTGCGACCCCCCCAGTCTTTCTGACTCCATAGTTCTGAGTGAGCTGTGCTTGCAGGACTCAGCTGCCGTGTGCAGAATTACAGACACTCTGTGCTGGGAGAGACTCTACCCATGCACATCTTTCTTCAACAGGGGAAAATTAGAAGAGAAGAAAGCGAGAACACCTAATCCTTCAATAAAAGCAGAACTTGGTGATACGTGGGAAGCCAAGTTTAAAATTGATGCTGGGGTGGTCAAAAAGAAGAAATAGCTCCCTAGGAAAGAGTATCAGTACATTTATATTACTTCTACATAGCTAGTCCTTAAATTCCTCATATTCATAAATAGCTATTGATGCAATTACCTAATAAGTGAAAAAGTCACCTGTTAAACTGTTTGTTAAGTTTGTGGTGGTTATCCTTAGAAAATGCTGGGTTAAATCACTGCAATAGATTTTTTTAAAATAAGACTTTGAAATAAATGATTTTTTTCTGAATAAGAAAATGCCAAATAGCTGTATTCTTTATGAACCTCATCTGCGGGTGATTACATACACATAGATAAGAGTTTGATGGGAGGCAGAGGGAACCACAGTTGTCAGCAGTTGTCAGGTATCTGGTCTGAGTTCTCCTGGGACATCATAAGGTCATACTGCCTCAAGGTCGTGTTCCTAGAAGGTCACATCCTGGGAGGTCAGAGTGCCGGGTTTGGAAGTCACCTGGGCTGGAGGGAGCAGGAAGGGACGTCATGCCACAGCACTGGTCAAGTGCCATGGCTGCATGGTGGCCTCGCACTTGGCAGTGGCCTCGGTGGGTCTGTTGCACCCAAAGGTGCCTGAGTTCTGGCCTTGGCCCGGGCCTGGCCACCATGGCAGCAGACCCCAGGCATGGCCCTGGTGGGTCGGCAGTGCGCTGCTGCTGCTGCTAAGTCACTTCAGTCGTGTCCGACTCTGTGTGACCCCATAGACGGCAGCCCACCAGGCTCCCCCATCCCTGGGATTCTCCAGGCAAGAATACTGGAGTGGGTTGCCATTTCCTTCTCCGATGCATGAAAGAGAAAAGTGAAAGTGAAGTTGCTCAGTCTGTCCAACTGTTAGCAACCCCATAGACTGCAACCTACCAGGCTACTCCGTCCATTGGATTTTCCAGGCAAGAGTACTGGGGTGGGGTGCCATTGCCTTCCCCGTGGCAGTGTGCTAGAGGGAGACTAGGTGCTCTGGATGTGTCCAGGCTCAGAAATACCTAATACGTTCTCCTCTTGCCCTGCCCTCCTCAGAGGTACAGCTGGTGCAGTTTCACGAGCCAGGCATCTTCAACTACTCGGCCCTGCTGCTGAGTGAGGACGAGGACACCTTGTTTGTGGGTGCCCGGGAAGCTGTGTTTGCCTTAAACGCTCACAACATCTCCAAGAAGCAGCATGAGGTATGGTGTGGGCTCCCTGTGCCCCTGCTGTCTTTTTCGTTCCAGCATTTTCTCAAGTCAAGTCCGTACACTGGGCTCTTCCTGGGGTGGCAGTCCCTTTCTTGGTCATGCAGCCTCACCCCAGTGGCCGGTCCCATGGACCCTCCTGCACGTCCAGCGGGCAGCCTCCCTGCCCACCAGGGCCAAGGGCACTGTTATCCCGAAGCTCCCCTCCTGCCCTGTGTCCACGAGCCCCATCTCAGGGTGTTTCCCCTGGCAGCCTCCGTCCTCCCCAGGCTGGCTGCTCACCCGGGGATCACCCTCTTTTTATCTTAGATTATTAAATGTTTCACTATGGAAAACCTCAGGCACACACGGGAGCAGGGGGAGTGATATGATGACCCCGTACCCCCTCGAGGCTCCTGCAGGACAAGGGTTCACCCCGCCTCCTCTCGTCCCTGCCCTTGTCCTCTGCTCCCTGTGGCAGCAAGTCCCAACCACATGCTCTTCATCCCCAAAAGTTTCCCAGAGCTTCTCCTAAAGGCAGGGACTCCTTTTTTCCAGAATGTCATTACCGCATTCTAACAATTAATGTCATCAGATAGTGTTCAAATTTCATGGACTCTCACATTAGTGATGTTTAACTATTCAGTTTGCTTGGGTTAAAATCAGACGGTTTATGTGGCTGGGCCCTCTGCCATTGAATCTCCATTTCTAGAAGCTACCCTTGGTCCACTTGCTGGGAAAGCTACTTTCTGTCCTGTCAGGGCCCCAGTATTGGGCTGGCTCCTGTGAGAGGCAGGATCCTCCTCCCAGGTGGGCATTCTCCTTGCTCTTGACCATTATGTAGTCTAGAGCACACCAAGAATTACAGAATGGAACACTTCACCTCTACCTTCTCCATCTGTGTACTGGAATATTGTCTGTGAAAGGGAACTGCCCGTTGCCAGCTATTCACATCTCCCACAGTTCCCATGGAAATGGCAGGATCAGAGCTTAAAATCTTTGCCTTTCTTTACTAGTTTTCAAAATAATGAGTAAGCCCTCTCCAAAGGGAGACAGTAGGTTTGGAGACTGTTTTTAGTATGACCATGACTCGTGGATTTAAACGTTTGAAGTGTCTCAAGCCATTGCGTCCAGAGCCTCACTCAGTGCTCAGACTGCCCCCTTCTAACCTCTGGCGGTCTCTCCTAGGCTCCTGAGTCCGTAAACACCACGCAAATGGTTGGTGTAATTTTCTTGTTTTCTGAAATCAAGCTGGCCCACACTCATCTTAGGCATTTTCTGCCCCAGACCTCTCTTATTTTCTTGTGTTTGTCTTCATCTCCAGAGGCAGGCATAGTGCTTAGTTTCTGTTTCACATCAATGAGATTGCAGCCATTATGCTGTGAAAATAAAGTGTTTAAAACTGTAAGGTGCTTAGAGCAGAGGGGTGCTCACGGTCTGATTTCCTCTCAGCCCCTACTCCCAGTGTTGGTCAAACCCCACTCTCCTCAACAACTCGGGCCAACACTGCCTTTCAGAATCTCATGCTGGGAGCACCCTGGTTCCACTAGGCACATAGACGCTCAGAGCCTTCGTTTCTCTGTTAGTGCCCTGACTGTGACCCCTCAGACTGACTGAGAAGCTTGGGCCCTGTTGACGTGGAAGAGAAGAAAAAGTGAAAGGACCCCAGGCCAAGCTTCAGTGAAACCCCCGAGAACGTGGTTAAGGGCCTGTCAGAGTTCATGTTCCCGTATCCTCAGGCATTGCCTGTAGATGACGAAATTGTGTACATTTTAATTGCAAAAGAAAGTTACTGTTCGGAATGGGACTTTGTTCTGCTTTCACACGTCCTGGTCCTGCTGAGGGCCCCCATTTCTCTGAAGACATGTCACTGGGGGGTTCACGTCACTGCTGTGGAGAAGCTCCTCCTGCTGCTTCCTGACCCCCAAGTGCCTGAAGCCAGCTTCGATTCTCTGAGGGGAAATGTATTTTGGTATTAGAGATGGACTATCACATGGGCAGATATGGTGTCTGCGGACGGTGAGGCAGGAGTGTGGGAGCCTTCGGTGAGGCAAGACTGTTGCTTCCCTGGGGGGTGAGGGGCCAAGGCACCTGCCGGTTTGACTGCCCATCCACCTGGTGTGGAAGGAGCAGGAACCCAGGTCTCAGCGGAAAGACATTCGACCTGAGGAAGCTGCTTGGCTCCATCTCCTTCACCTGCTGCCGTCACATAAAATTTAAAGCATCGTAACCCTGCTGTTCTGCTGAGCAAGTAAATATCAAGACTTTTTACTAGACTCGAAAATCACTTTTGAATGGTTGAAAACACCCACTTGATGTTTGAAAATGCCTGCAGTTTATTTAGGGACTTCCCAGGAATGGATAGATGTTGCCTATCCATTGCATGGGGCAGGGGTTCCATCCCTGGTCGCTGAACTGAGATCCTACATGCTGTGTGGTGTGCACCCTGCTCCCCCCAAAAAGAGAGAGAATGCCTGCAGTTTAGGTTTTTGATGACTGGTTCTCCCCACTTCCGGTCGTTTTGTTTCTGCAGTTGTTTTGCAGTGAGTAATGGTCATCTGGGAACTGCCTTCCAGGCCCCCTTTCAGGCTGCGGGGTGAGGATCACAGAACACTCTTGAAGCCCCTGTTGCTCACATGCAGCAGTGTCTGCTCTGAGCCTCACTGTGTAATCTGAGATGTTAATGCCTCGGGCAATTTCTGCAGTTGTTTTGCAGTGAGTAATGGTCATCTGGGAACTGCCTTCCAGGCCCCCTTTCAGGCTGCGGGGTGAGGATCACAGATCACTCTTGAAGCCCCTGTTGCTCACATGCAGCAGTGTCTGCTCTGAGCCTCACTGTGTAATCTGAGATGTTAATGCCTCGGGCAATACCTGTGTTTCAAACACCAATGTGTGCTTTGTAAACTGTGTATTTATATACCAGTCTGTCCTTTTTATTAAAGAGGGAACATGCACTGAAATGGACTCTTTCACTCTTCCTCACAGGCTTATTGGAAGGTTTCAGAAGATAAAAAAGCAAGATGTGCAGAGAAGGGGAAATCAAAACAGGTAATTTCTTTTGCAAGCTTCAAAGACCACCCGGGGAGTGGCTTACTTGTTTTACTCTCCCCAGTGCCCCGACTTGTGCAGAGTAGCCCCCAGAGTGTTCATTGTTGCTTATCCTGCAGGTCACCTCTCTGTTCCCAAGTGGTGAGCTTGGGGCTCTCAATGCCAGTGTCAAACATACCAGGCTTTTGAAAATTACTTTAAAGTTGATCTGAGTTTAACTGGTCCAAATGGCCTGAAACTTTGACTATAGAAAATGATGTCTGACGCTTGCTGGCAAAAGGTGTAGAACACAGGGAGGGCTTGGGCCTCCCTTGAATAGCAGTGGTCTGGAGGGGTTGCTATAGGATTTTTGGCAACATCTATCCATTCCTGGAGATTCTGCTCCTTCTCTAGGAGATACTAGGCACCTCAGCATGAGGCTTCCCCAGTGGCTCAGTGGGTAAAGAATCTGCCTGCAGTGCAGGAGACTCTGAAGATGCAGGTTCAATCCCTTGGTTGGGAAGATTCCCCTGGAGGAGGGCTTGGCAACCCACTCCTGTATTTTTGACTGAAGAATCACATGGACAGAGGAGCTTGGTGGGCTATAGTCCATGGGGTCACAAAGAGTTGGACACAGCTGAGCAACTAAGCACAGCCTGGTCCATCTGGGGAACACTGGGCTGAACGTCCATCTCCCTCCAGAATTCTGGGTTACCCCCATCTGCTGGGCCCATCTCAGAGTCTCAGAGTATAAGAGCCCCATCTTCCTTGGTCATTGGTTAAGACAGCTCAGTTAGGGTCAGTTTCAGTAGTTGGTGGCTAATTTCAAAACAATTAAAATTTAAACAAAAACAGAAATTTTGGCTTAACTTTTTTTTTAGCAAAATACTAAGCACTGTCACGAAAGTTACTAAATTGGAAATGAGGGAAAATGCAGGCATTGCAATGTAATAACAGGTGTCGCAGGGCGTTATCTTAGACCTAAAAGTTACAACAGGCACTTGGGTTGGGCCTATGTGGAGGTCGAACAGCGGACAAGGGTCCCTCCCAGTTCTTTCATGGAGTATGAATTACTTCCAACCAGTTTAAAAACAATCATGGCAAAAGAAGCCTTTCCTGAATGGAGATAATTTGAGATGCTACCACATATAATCCCAGTACATTTCAGCCTAAAATAGCCAGTGGGTTCCTCAGTGGCATCTGGTTTTACTGATGGGCCTCTCTGATGTGCAGCCAGGCTGGGAGCCCCTCCTTAGTCCTGCCTCTCCCCTGAGCTGGGCGGGCTGGGCACACCCCTCTCCTGAGCAGCACTGTTTCCAGTTGCATGCATTCGGGTATCGAGGGTAGGGCCTCCCAGAGAAAAGGGAGGCAGAGGGAATTCTGCAGAGCATACCCCCACATGGGTCTGCCAACCTAGGAATGGTTTGTGTGCTCTCTGAGAGCAAATGTGTTTTTCCCTGTGCTGGGCATCCACTGAGATTCAAGGTCAGCGCTCCTTGCTTTCTGGCTGGCACGTCTTTGCTGCATATAGATCACTGACTGGGGTAAAGTCCATTTGGCACCTGACGGCGGCCCAGGAACCCTGCAGAAATTGAAGCACACGGGCCAGCTGCACGTGTAGGATTGCCCAGGTCTGGGGTCAGATCTCAGGGAGCCTGCCCACACTGTGCCAGGCAGAGCAGGGCTGGCCTGTGGAGACGGAAAGCATCTGAGGCCCGTGGTCGTCAGCGAGCTGTGAGGAGCTGCTGTCAGGCGTGTGCTCAGGACTGGTCCCTGCTCTAGAGCAGTCCTGTCAGGGCCCCAGTATTGGGCTGGCTCCTGTGAGAGGCAGGATCCTCCTCCCAGGTGGGCATTCTCCTTGCTCTTGACCATTATGTAGTCTAGAGCACACCAAGAATTACAGAATGGAACACTTCACCTCTACCTTCTCCATCTGTGTACTGGAATATTGTCTGTGAAAGGGAACTGCCCGTTGCCAGCTATTCACATCTCCCACAGTTCCCATGGAAATGGCAGGATCAGAGCTTAAAATCTTTGCCTTTCTTTACTAGTTTTCAAAATAATGAGTAAGCCCTCTCCAAAGGGAGACAGTAGGTTTGGAGACTGTTTTTAGTATGACCATGACTCGTGGATTTAAACGTTTGAAGTGTCTCAAGCCATTGCGTCCAGAGCCTCACTCAGTGCTCAGACTGCCCCCTTCTAACCTCTGGCGGTCTCTCCTAGGCTCCTGAGTCCGTAAACACCACGCAAATGGTTGGTGTAATTTTCTTGTTTTCTGAAATCAAGCTGGCCCACACTCATCTTAGGCATTTTCTGCCCCAGACCTCTCTTATTTTCTTGTGTTTGTCTTCATCTCCAGAGGCAGGCATAGTGCTTAGTTTCTGTTTCACATAAATGAGATTGCAGCCATTATGCTGTGAAAATAAAGTGTTTAAAATTGTAAGGTGCTTAGAGCAGAGGGGTGCTCACGGTCTGATTTCTCTCAGCCCCTATTCCCAGTGTTGGTCAAACCCCACTCTCCTCAACAACTCGGGCCAACACTGCCTTTCAGAATCTCATGCTGGGAGCACCCTGGTTCCACTAGGCACATAGACGCTCAGAGCCTTCGTTTCTCTGTTAGTGCCCTGACTGTGACCCCTCAGACTGACTGAGAAGCTTGGGCCCTGTTGACGTGGAAGAGAAGAAAAAGTGAAAGGACCCCAGGCCAAGCTTCAGTGAAACCCCCGAGAACGTGGTTAAGGGCCTGTCAGAGTTCATGTTCCCGTATCCTCAGGCATTGCCTGTAGATGACGAAATTGTGTACATTTTAATTGCAAAAGAAAGTTACTGTTCGGAATGGGACTTTGTTCTGCTTTCACACGTCCTGGTCCTGATGAGGGCCCCCATTTCTCTGAAGACATGTCACTGGGGGGTTCACGTCACTGCTGTGGAGAAGCTCCTCCTGCTGCTTCCTGACCCCCAAGTGCCTGAAGCCAGCTTCGATTCTCTGAGGGGAAATGTATTTTGGTATTAGAGATGGACTATCACATGGGCAGATATGGTGTCTGCGGACGGTGAGGCAGGAGTGTGGGAGCCTTCGGTGAGGCAAGACTGTTGCTTCCCTGGGGGGTGAGGGGCCAAGGCACCTGCCGGTTTGACTGCCCATCCACCTGGTGTGGAAGGAGCAGGAACCCAGGTCTCAGCGGAAAGACATTTGACCTGAGGAAGCTGCTTGGCTCCATCTCCTTCACCTGCTGCCGTCACATAAAATTTAAAGCATCGTAACCCTGCTGTTCTGCTGAGCAAGTAAATATCAAGACTTTTTACTAGACTCGAAAATCACTTTTGAATGGTTGAAAACACCCACTTGATGTTTGAAAATGCCTGCAGTTTATTTAGGGACTTCCCAGGAATGGATAGATGTTGCCTATCCATTGCATGGGGCAGGGGTTCCATCCCTGGTCGCTGAACTGAGATCCTACATGCTGTGTGGTGTGCACCCTGCTCCCCCCAAAAAGAGAGAGAATGCCTGCAGTTTAGGTTTTTGATGACTGGTTCTCCCCACTTCCGGTCGTTTTGTTTCTGCAGTTGTTTTGCAGTGAGTAATGGTCATCTGGGAACTGCCTTCCAGGCCCCCTTTCAGGCTGCGGGGTGAGGATCACAGAACACTCTTGAAGCCCCTGTTGCTCACATGCAGCAGTGTCTGCTCTGAGCCTCACTGTGTAATCTGAGATGTTAATGCCTCGGGCAATACCTGTGTTTCAAACACCAATGTGTGCTTTGTAAACTGTGTATTTATATACCAGTCTGTCCTTTTTATTAAAGAGGGAACATGCACTGAAATGGACTCTTTCATTCTTCCTCACAGGCTTATTGGAAGGTTTCAGAAGATAAAAAAGCAAGATGTGCAGAGAAGGGGAAATCAAAACAGGTAATTTCTTTTGCAAGCTTCAAAGACCACCCGGGGAGTGGCTTACTTGTTTTACTCTCCCCAGTGCCCCGACTTGTGCAGAGTAGCCCCCAGAGTGTTCATTGTTGCTTATCCTGCAGGTCACCTCTCTGTTCCCAAGTGGTGAGCTTGGGGCTCTCAATGCCAGTGTCAAACATACTAGGCTTTTGAAAATTACTTTAAAGTTGATCTGAGTTTAACTGGTCCAAATGGCCTGAAACTTTGACTATAGAAAATGATGTCTGACGCTTGCTGGCAAAAGGTGTAGAACACAGGGAGGGCTTGGGCCTCCCTTGAATAGCAGTGGTCTGGAGGGGTTGCTATAGGATTTTTGGCAACATCTATCCATTCCTGGAGATTCTGCTCCTTCTCTAGGAGATACTAGGCACCTCAGCATGAGGCTTCCCCAGTGGCTCAGTGGGTAAAGAATCTGCCTGCAGTGCAGGAGACTCTGAAGATGCAGGTTCAATCCCTTGGTTGGGAAGATTCCCCTGGAGGAGGGCTTGGCAACCCACTCCTGTATTTTTGACTGAAGAATCACATGGACAGAGGAGCTTGGTGGGCTATAGTCCATGGGGTCACAAAGAGTTGGACACAGTTGAGCAACTAAGCACAGCCTGGTCCATCTGGGGAACACTGGGCTGAACGTCCATCTCCCTCCAGAATTCTGGGTTACCCCCATCTGCTGGGCCCATCTCAGAGTCTCAGAGTATAAGAGCCCCATCTTCCTTGGTCATTGGTTAAGACAGCTCAGTTAGGGTCAGTTTCAGTAGTTGGTGGCTAATTTCAAAACAATTAAAATTTAAACAAAAACAGAAATTTTGGCTTAACTTTTTTTTTAGCAAAATACTAAGCACTGTCACGAAAGTTACTAAATTGGAAATGAGGGAAAATGCAGGCATTGCAATGTAATAACAGGTGTCGCAGGGCGTTATCTTAGACCTAAAAGTTACAACAGGCACTTGGGTTGGGCCTATGTGGAGGTCGAACAGCGGACAAGGGTCCCTCCCAGTTCTTTCATGGAGTATGAATTACTTCCAACCAGTTTAAAAACAATCATGGCAAAAGAAGCCTTTCCTGAATGGAGATAATTTGAGATGCTACCACATATAATCCCAGTACATTTCAGCCTAAAATAGCCAGTGGGTTCCTCAGTGGCATCTGGTTTTCCTGATGGGCCTCTCTGATGTGCAGCCAGGCTGGGAGCCCCTCCTTAGTCCTGCCTCTCCCCTGAGCTGGGCGGGCTGGGCACACCCCTCTCCTGAGCAGCACTGTTTCCAGTTGCATGCATTCGGGTATCGAGGGTAGGGCCTCCCAGAGAAAAGGGAGGCAGAGGGAATTCTGCAGAGCATACCCCCACATGGGTCTGCCAACCTAGGAATGGTTTGTGTGCTCTCTGAGAGCAAATGTGTTTTTCCCTGTGCTGGGCATCCACTGAGATTCAAGGTCAGCGCTCCTTGCTTTCTGGCTGGCACGTCTTTGCTGCATATAGATCACTGACTGGGGTAAAGTCCATTTGGCACCTGACGGCGGCCCAGGAACCCTGCAGAAATTGAAGCACACGGGCCAGCTGCACGTGTAGGATTGCCCAGGTCTGGGGTCAGATCTCAGGGAGCCTGCCCACACTGTGCCAGGCAGAGCAGGGCTGGCCTGTGGAGACGGAAAGCATCTGAGGCCCGTGGTCGTCAGCGAGCTGTGAGGAGCTGCTGTCAGGCGTGTGCTCAGGACTGGTCCCTGCTCTAGAGCAAGCAGGATGAGCCGTTGGGATCGTGGAGGGCGTCCGGTGGAACCCGCACAGTGCTTGACCCGTGCAATTCTCTTCCCTGTAGACAGAATGCCTCAACTATATCCGTGTGCTGCAGCCACTCAGCTCCAGCGCCCTTTACGTGTGCGGGACCAACGCGTTCCAGCCAGCCTGTGACCACCTGGTAAGGCATGCGGGCGCCCTGGTCGGTGGTTGAAGTGTAGTGGGGCTCGAAGCAGCGCCTAGTGGGCTCCACTCTGCCATCGAGGAGGATTTTTCTCCTGCCACCCTTGTGGGAACTGAGGCAGCTGTGGCTCCCACAAGGCCTCCGCCCCCCCCCCAGCAGTCCCCTCTAAGCCTTCCTGTCTATAGACCACCGTGACTGAGGGCGTGGATGGGGCAGGACTCATGGGGCCACTGGCCCGTAGTGTGGGCTGGCAGTGGGGTGACCTTCTGGGGAGGCCAGTGTTGACGAGGAGAAGCACCATCACGCCCTGACCCAGCATGTTGCCTGTTTCTCCATGCCGTGATTTGCATTTTGTGAGGAAGCATGTACGACAGGGGCCCTGCTCAGGTGGAACAGTCAGGACTTTTGCTCCTGTGCGCTAGGTTCATGTATGTTATGGGCTGAATGTTTGTGCCTCCCCACATCCAAATGTTGGAGCCCTAATTCTCTGAACGTGATGGTATTTGGAGATGCAGCCAATGAGGAGGTAGTTAAGGTTAAATCATGTCATGAGGATGGGGTCCTAATCCAATAGGATGATGGCCTTTTAAGAAGAGGAAGAGGCACCAGAATCTCTTTCTCTCCCACCACGCGAGGAACGGTGAGAAGGTCTGCAAGCCAGGAAGAGGTTCCTCACCAGGAACCCTCCTTGCAAGCAACACTCAGACTTGCAGCCTGAGAACCATGAGGCACAAATGTGTGTGGTTGCAGCCTCACCCCTGGTCTGAGGTCTTCATGGAGGCCTGGGCTCACTAGGACAGCACGTCTGCCACTCTGGTCTTGGGGTACCACCATCCAGTGTCGGCTGTTGGGGTGCAAGTTGTTCCCTGATCCTCTTTTCTGGAATCTGCCCCTCCAGGGAGTGACAACATGATGCCAGTGGGGTGAGCAGTTTTAGAAGCAGGATCGTCTCTCCCTCCCCCATGTCCTTCCTTGCCTCCCCCTGAGCCTCGTCAGTCACCTTCTGCTGTGGCAGGGTCCTTGGGAGAGGGACCCCCACTCTCTTGCTGCCCTCCCACCACTGCTGATCCCCTTGCTGACAACTAACTGGAAGGAGAGAGCGGACTGGGCAGCAGCGACTCACAGAGACTCTTTCTACTCAGATAATCTGATGAGTCATTTGGAACAACCACAGAGAGGGGAGAGGAGTGTTTTAAAGGCATTTCAGCTTCAAAAATGAAGCATGTTTTCTAGTGTTTGTCCCTGATTTAGTGAGTACCTGCCAAGTGTAAAGTATGCGAGAGTAGAAAAGTTAGTTTGCTAGAACCCTAAATTCAACATGAAGGGTTTCATGGCTAAATTCTGCTAGTCAGATGCTCAAAGTATGGCATTTAAGCTTAAATTCCACAAACATGTCAGTTGTGGAGGTGAGGGAATCATGTATTTCATTTAAACCTAGACCTGGAGACTTCACTGGTGGTCTAGTGGATAAGAATTGGGCTTGCAATGCTAGACACTTGGGTTCAGTCCCTGATTGGGGAACTAAGATCCCACATGCCTCAGAGCAACTAAGCCTGTGCTCCGCAACTGCTGAAAGCCCTGTACTCTGTAGCCTGCATGTTGCTTTGTGAAGCGATGAAGATCCCTTGTGCTGCAGCTAAGACCCAACTCAGCCAAATAAATAAGTAATAAATAAACTAAAAAAAAAAAAAAAAGAAAGAAAACAACCTAGACCTATTTTTCCCCAGTGTTTTAAAAAAATTTTCAAACCAACGGAAGAGTTGATCATGCATGTGTCCTAACTACCTAGACTGTACAGTTGGGAGCATCCATGTACGTGCACATGTGTGGACATGCTGAACTGATCCCTGAATGCTGTCACCCGAACATGATCTAACCTCCAGTCCCCATTCAGATTTGCCAGCTGTTGTGCTGAAATGCAGTCAGTTCACAGCTCCTGACCTGGGAGGTGACAAATCTGAATATTGCTTCCACCAGCCTGTTAGAAATGTAACTACAGTTTTTCCCATGCCCCGAGCCCTTTCTTCTCTGTGACTGTGATTGTTTCCCTGGCTCTGACAGACATCGAGGCCGCTCATCCACCCGTCACAGTTGGGATGTCCATCTTCTTAATCTCCAGGCTGTCAGGTGGAAGATGGTACCCTGCTTTCATTGCCACTGCTGGCAGTACACACACCCTTTCTGGTCTACACTGCCACTGGGTTTTTTCTTCTCCAGCTTGCTATGTTTTGACCATTTTCCTCCTGAAATGCTTTCTTACTCATTTGTACTAACTTCTCACATATTCAGGGATGGACATGCCTTGTCTGTCGTTTTGCTCTCATGTCCCCCACTTTGTCACTGTTGATCTGTGTCATTCTTTCAGTGGACAGACACCATCCAGTCCTCTCTGTGCTGGACCTGTCTATTTTTCCCCTTTCTTGGCTTTGAGCTCTCTCTCCAGGTGCAGAGAGATGGTCCCAGGACTGAAATGGTCACCCACACTTCATCAGTGCAGCATGGTTCCATCTTTAACACTCTGGTCACCAATCCATCTGGAGTGTATCTCAGTGGGTGGGATGTGTTGGAGGTTCTGCTCCTTTTTTCTGTTATCTGTTCATTGGATAGCCTGCTCCCCTGCTGCTTTGAAGGCATCTTTACTGATGTTAAAAGTCTGCATGTGGCCTTCCAGTTCCTTCCGGAGCACATCCTGTGTTTGGTTTGCCCTGGCTGTTTTGTGACCCTAGAGACATCAGCATTGACCATCTCGGTCTTACAGGGGAGTCAACTGAGGCTCCAGGACCTTGAGGTGCTCTCGAGGGTGCCAGTGGGTGCCAGGGTGATCGAAGCTGCCAAGGTGCTGGCCTCCAGACCTGGGACAGCTGGTAACAGCATATGTGCTGCCCCCTCCGTCTCCCCAGAAGAGCAAGTCTGAAACTTCAATGGTCCAACAAAGAAGCATGATCAGGATGACTGCAGGACTTTAGACATTTTATGATACTCTTCCTTTCTGCTCAATTATAGAACTTAACATCCTTCAAATTTCTGGGGAAGAATGAAGATGGCAAAGGAAGGTGTCCCTTTGACCCAGCACAGAGCTACACGTCTGTCATGGTCGGTGAGTCCTGCTCTTGGTGTCCGTTCCCGGCTTGGCCCCACTGGACCCAGGCGGCCCCGTTCCTCCTCCTCTGCAGTGGCCCCCTCTGCGAGGTGCCCATATTCACTGTCCACACAGCAGGTCCAGGAGTCTCTCTGTAGAGCTCTTGCATTCGTTGTTCAGTAAGATAAATGGCCACTTCCACAGTCTTCGAGTTAGATTTGGGGACAGATTATTTTGTATCTGTCGCCTGTGCCAATCACCTGGATGAGTCGGTCAGGTGGAGGGAATGCTTTTGTTCAAGGGATGTTTGTGACTGAGCCATGGCCTGCCTTGAAATGCTCTCGCACACCCAAGGCAAGCAGGCCAGGAGCCCCCTGGGCACCCACTGTTGTGTCTGTCATTTTACTGGATGCAGGAGTTGCTTGTGTTGCTTGCTGCCCCAAACAGTTTAGCATCCCCCACATCCAGAAATAAAGCAGAAGACTCAGGAGACAGGAACGTCACCCAGAAGCGGGGCGGCGGCGTCTCTGTTTCCTGGGCGGGCCCATGTCAGGTTGGAAGGAGAAATGGTACTGGGGCATAGGTGTGTCACCAACACTAGTGTTGACCCCTTCTCCTCTTTCCTCCTGGGTCACTCAAGATGGAGAGCTTTATTCTGGGACGTCGTACAACTTTTTGGGAAGTGAACCTATCATCTCCCGAAATTCTACCCACAGTCCTCTGAGGACAGAGTATGCAATTCCTTGGCTTAATGGTAAGAAGCGGCCACAAGGTGGAAGGTGTGTTTGTGCTTGGGGTGGCTCCCTCTCCACCAGACCCCCCACTCTAGTTCACCCTCTGCCAGCTCCCACCTCATGGGAGGGCGTCCACGGCTCACCTTTCTGTGTCGTGGGGTTCATGTCAGGCCCGGTGAGGTGGGGGTTCTTCTGGGACCACTCGGGGCTCCACCGCCAGCATCTGGGGGCTTGTTTTCTTCTCTGCTAAGCAAGCTGGTTGTGTGCTAAGTCACATCTGACTCTTTTCAACCCCATGGACTACAGCCCGCCAGGCTCCTAGGTCCATAGGATTCTCCAGGCCAGAATATGGGAGTAGATTGCCATTCCCTCCTCCAGGAGATCTTCCCGACCCAAGAGATCAAGCCCAGGTGTGTCACCAACACTAGTGTTGACCCCTTCTCCTCTTTCCTCCTGGGTCACTCAAGATGGAGAGCTTTATTCTGGGACGTCGTACAACTTTTTGGGAAGTGAACCTATCATCTCCCGAAATTCTACCCACAGTCCTCTGAGGACAGAGTATGCAATTCCTTGGCTTAATGGTAAGAAGCGGCCACAAGGTGGAAGGTGTGTTTGTGCTTGGGGTGGCTCCCTCTCCACCAGACCCCCCACTCTAGTTCACCCTCTGCCAGCTCCCACCTCATGGGAGGGCGTCCACGGCTCACCTTTCTGTGTCGTGGGGTTCATGTCAGGCCCGGTGAGGTGGGGGTTCTTCTGGGACCACTCGGGGCTCCACCGCCAGCATCTGGGGGCTTGTTTTCTTCTCTGCTAAGCAAGCTGGTTGTGTGCTAAGTCACATCTGACTCTTTTCAACCCCATGGACTACAGCCCGCCAGGCTCCTAGGTCCATAGGATTCTCCAGGCCAGAATATGGGAGTAGATTGCCATTCCCTCCTCCAGGAGATCTTCCCGACCCAAGAGATCAAGCCCGCATCTCTTACGTCTCCTGCATCAGCAGGCAGGTTCTCTACCACTAGTGCCACCCGGGAGCTGGTTTAACCTTGCCTTTACCCCTCCTTGAAAATGGATCTGGGAGGCTCAGACTGACAAACTCGGGCTCGTTAGATCAGCTGCTGCTGCTGCTGCTAAGTCACTTCAGTCGTGTCCGACTCTGTGTGACCCCATAGACGGCAGGCCACCAGGCTCCCCCATCCCTGGGATTCNAAATGGATCTGGGAGGCTCAGACTGACAAACTCGGGCTCGTTAGATCAGCTGCTGCTGCTGCTGCTAAGTCACTTCAGTCGTGTCCGACTCTGTGTGACCCCATAGATGGCAGGCCACCAGGCTCCCCCATCCCTGGGATTCTCCAGGCAAGAATACTGGAGTGGGTTGCCATTTCCTTCTCCAATGCATGAAAGAGAAAAGTGAAAGTGAAGTCGCTCAGTCTGTCCGACTGTTAGCGACCCCATGGACTGCAGCCCACCAGGCTACTCCGTCCATTGGATTTTCCAGGCAAGAGTACTAGGGTGGGGTGCCATCGCCTTCCCCCGTTAGATCAGCACGTGACATTATACCGTTATCTCTGGATGTCACATGTCCACATTGGATTCACAATCAGATGGCTCACAGCTACTCACAGGACACTTTTCCCCTGGGCACTGGCCAGCCTGCCAGAGCCTTGAGGCACCCGGATCTGGTGGTCAGGAGTTTGTCTCTTTTAGGGATGGGCTGTTTAAACCAGCGAATGCGTATTTCCTAGTGAGTCTCTAGGAACGGTGGGGTCTGGCTCCCTGTTGCCTCCAGGCTGCCTGGCAGTTTAGAGATCCAGCCCTCAGTTCTTGGGCTGGACTGGGAGGCTGTCTGTCAGAACCCCCACTTCCGGCATCTCCTTAGCCTGAGGAGGGCTAGATGGGCCCCGTCATCATCCCTAGGCCCTGCAGTCTGTGTGGGGGGTGCCCGGGCCCTCGGTGTGCACAGGGCTAATCAGAGCATCCGTCCCTGCAGAGCCCAGCTTCGTGTTTGCTGACGTGGTGCGAGAGATCCCGGAGGGCGAGGACCTCGGGGACGTCAGGGTGTACTTCTTCTTCACGGAGGTGTCTGTGGAGTACGAGTTTGTCTTCAAGCTGATGATCCCCCGGATAGCGAGGGTCTGCAAGGTGAGCCCACCCCTGCTTTTCTCTTTGGTCCCTGCGCTTGGGGAGCGCACACCACCTGGGCTCCACACTTCCTCTGAGATGCCTGTCCCCTACCGCTTATTCATCCACACCACCGATAGCGGTGTGGATGGGCTCGGCTTTGTCCTCCCTAAAGTGAGTCTCTAGGAACGGTGGGGTCTGGCTCCCTGTTGCCTCCAGGCTGCCTGGCAGTTTAGAGATCCAGCCCTCAGTTCTTGGGCTGGACTGGGAGGCTGTCTGTCAGAACCCCCACTTCCGGCATCTCCTTAGCCTGAGGAGGGCTAGATGGGCCCCGTCATCATCCCTAGGCCCTGCAGTCTGTGTGGGGGGTGCCCGGGCCCTCGGTGTGCACAGGGCTAATCAGAGCATCCGTCCCTGCAGAGCCCAGCTTCGTGTTTGCTGACGTGGTGCGAGAGATCCCGGAGGGCGAGGACCTCGGGGACGACAGGGTGTACTTCTTCTTCACGGAGGTGTCTGTGGAGTACGAGTTTGTCTTCAAGCTGATGATCCCCCGGATAGCGAGGGTCTGCAAGGTGAGCCCACCCCTGCTTTTCTCTTTGGTCCCTGCGCTTGGGGAGCGCACACCACCTGGGCTCCACACTTCCTCTGAGATGCCTGTCCCCTACCGCTTATTCATCCACACCACCGATAGCGGTGTGGATGGGCTCGGCTTTGTCCTCCCTATAGGTCGCCTTGGGGACCACAGGAGCACTGGCCCGTGTGTGACAATGACTGGCTTTCTGTCCTCAGGGCTCTGTTCTTAACACATTCCTTAAATCTCTCCCAGTTTATAGGAAGTGAGTTTTCCTGTACTGTATTAACCAGAATCTATCGCTGGTGGCTCAGACGGTAAAGAATCCGCCTGCAGTGTGGGAGACCCAGGTTCAGTCCCTGGGTCAGGAAGATCCCCTGGAGAAGGGAATGGCAGCCAGTCCAGGATTCTTGCCTGGAGAATTCCATGGACAGAGGTGTCTGACAGGCTACAGTCCCTTGGATCACAAAGAGCTGGATGTGACTGAGTGACTAACACTTTCACTTTCACGTTGTAATTAGGGGTTTTTCCATTCCAACATAAAGGTTGAGGGGTGCATTTTCACTGTGTGCAGAATGAGTATGGACACTTCAGTTTCATGATCTTCTGTGTCTGGTTGTCAGAGTGTCAATACTTCTGTCCAGACCCAGTCATGTTAGGAGTGTTCCATGATTGTTGCTTGTTCACTAGAAAGTGCTTTGGGGAACCTGACAGGTCCAGAGCATCTCAGCAGATAGCTCAAGAGCTGGAAGGAAGTAAAAGTCTGATCTCCTTGAGGAATGCCTTTTAGGGGAGACCTTGTCTATGCACGCTGGCCAGAGACAGACTGGGGAGCCTGCGTGTCCACCAGCCCCTGGCTCTGCCGGTCACTCACAGATGGGTCTTGAGTCGAGAGGTGCATGTGAGCCAAAGGGCTAAAGCGGTGACCGCGCAGGAGGACAGCGGGGAGTCTGCTTCGTGATGCCAAGGGTGGGCAGAATCCAACAGTTGTTCTGTCTGCCGTTGGGTGACTGCTCGTTGAGGTGGTGTTGTGGGTTGGGTTTTGTGCTTCAATCCATGACCTGAGCTGGCACGGAAGGGGTTGCTGGGGTCACTGGTGGTCTGCAGCCGGCTTTCCTTTTTGGCCTTAGCTTCCTTTCGCTGAGGTAGAGCTGCTCGGGGCTGGAGTACATCCCTCATCACCGGCTCATGTTTGGGGGGAGCCTCCCCTTCTCTCACTGCACACGTCTTTGGGGTTCCAGGGGGACCAGGGGGGCCTGAGGACCTTACAGAAGAAGTGGACCTCCTTCCTGAAGGCCAGGCTCATCTGCTCCCGGCCGGACAGCAACCTCGTCTTCAACGTGCTGCGGGACGTCTTCGTCCTCAGGTCTCCGGACCTGAAGGAACCCGTGTTCTACGGGGTCTTCACCCCGCAGCTGTGAGTGCTCTAGGCGGGCAGGGGTGTTTTCACCACACTCTCCTTCCCCCCGATCTGCGCCCTGCCCCCCGCCTCAGGGCAGTCATGTCACCCCCTCCTCCCCAGGAACAACGTGGGGCTGTCGGCTGTGTGTGCCTACAACCTGTCCACGGCCGAGGCGGTCTTCTCCCGTGGGAAGTACATGCAGAGCGCCACGGTGGAGCAGTCCCACACCAAGTGGGTGCGCTACAACGGGGCTGTGCCCACGCCGCGGCCCGGGGCGGTGAGTGGGCGCGGGCTTCCCCCTGGGAGCGGGGAGGGCCGGGGGCACTCTCTCTGCTTCCTGGGTCCTTCTCATCAGCGTGCTGTGTCACAGCCGTTGCCGTCAACTGCCCGAACGAGAAGGTGTTCTGGCTGGCACCGGATGTTTTGTGGGATTAACATTGCACAATAGAATTAGATCTGTTTTGCTTTCTGTGTCTTGCAGAGAAACATGATTTCTTGGCAGAGAGATGAGCACCATTCGTTAATATGAGTCACATTTTTATCTCCCTAAAAGTAGTAAATTTTATGTAGAAATCGGTGTGGGTATCTAGGCTGATGTGGCGGCATTCATGTATGATGGGCCTGGTGAGCTGGGCCGTATACATGGTCCACGGGTGGGACCAAGACCTGGGAGAGTGGCCTGAGGCTTGGAGCTCCCCCGCAGGACCGTCCCCTTCTGTGGGTGCACCTTTGCTGACGGGTCAGTTCTTTTCCTGCATGTCATTGAGCAAAAGGCGTTCACCTGTGGTCGTGAATTTTGGTGTACACACATTAGAAGCTAGGACAGAAAAAAGGACCTTCATGCTCTCGACCTTTATGCTGTTTATATTTATAACTGGACTGTTTTTAGCCATTTTTCCAGGCTTCTCTTCTGGGAGAGCTATCAAAAGAGAAATGTGTGGTTTTCAGTTTTAGACGTCTGACACAACTTTTTTCATTTATGAGTTGATGAAAATGACTTCATTGACTATGTATCATGAGACACCATTGTGTCCTGTGGAGAAAAAGACAGTTGCATTTCCTACCTGCTTTATAACTGTGTCTTTAGATTCCTGGGGAAAGGTCAGCTCAGTGTTTCCGTCCTGGCAAGAAATCCACAGTGTACTCCCAAGTTCTACACCTCGGGGAAGCCTCAACTCTTGTGTGAGCACGTGCTGCGTCGCTAGTGCCCACGGTAATGGCTGATCTGTTTCCTGCAGTGCATCAACCGGGAGGCACGGGCGGCCAACTTTTCTAGCTCGCTCAACCTGCCGGACAAGACCCTGCAGTTCGTCAAAGACCACCCTCTGATGGACGACTCCGTGACCCCGATAGACAGCAGGCCCCGGCTGATCAAAGCCGACGTGAACTACACGCAGATTGTGGTGGACAGGGCCCGGGCCCTGGACGGGACCTTCCATGATGTCATGTTTGTCAGCACAGGTGGGTCCCTGGGTGAGAGCATGGGTACAGCCAACCCGGGCTTGCTTGGCAGCTCAGTGCTGAAGAATCCACCTGCCAACGCAAGAGACACAGGTTCGATGCCTGGGTCGGGAAGATCCCTTGGAGAAGGGAAGGGCAACCCGCTCCAGCATTCTTGTCAGGAGACTCCCACGGACAGAGGAGCCTGGTGGGCTACAGTTTATAGGACTGCAAAGAGTCAGACACGACTTGAGCAGCCAAACAACAATAAAGTCCAGCTAATCTCTGCCACACAGAGCCAGCATCTTGCCCAGGTGCCCGAGTGGTAGGAGGATTTGTTAGTATGTGGGAGGATTTCTGAGAAGTCCCCACACCTGGGTGGCTTCAGATCCCTGTGACCATCAGAACACCTGGAGCACCAGTTAAAAATGCAGGTCCTGACCCAGATCTAGAAATTCAGGTCTGATGGGTCTGGGCTGGTGCAGAGGGAGGCCAGGTGGTGCCATGGCGGCAAGGTGTGAGCTGCAGACAGGCACGTCCTGCCTCCCTGAGTGAGCAACTGGGCTCAAGACCTGTCCTGACCTGCCGCGGGAGGCACACCTCTCCTGGTGGCCCACAGACGCCAACACAAGTTTCCTGGAATGGAGATGGGGACCAGGCAAAGAAGCAGCAGCAGCGGGCAGACTCTGTGGTCAGTCCTGGGTGCTGCCCAGCTGCTGGCTTCCCCTGCCTGGGGCTCCTGGTGGGCTGGCACCCCCAGAGCCCTGTGGTGCCTAAGAACCATGTCACATTTATTTGGATGACACAGTGTTGACCATTCTGATGAGGAGTATTGGACTTAACAAAGAGCTGTTTATTTTTTCAGAAAAAGCTGGGGATGACCCATGCCAGCTGGGTGTTCAGTTGTTTATTTTGCCTGTGACTCTTCCCTTTGTGGGTCTAATGCAAAAACATCATCTGTTTCTAAGCCTCCTGTTGGGGGAAGGAATGGGAGGCAGAAGGCTGACTGTTGGCTGCTGTGGCCAACAGCACCAGCACTGTCCCCTCCTCCTGGAGACTGACATGCAGCTTTGACCTTGCAGACCGGGGTGCCCTGCACAAAGCCATCAGCCTTGAGAATGACATCCACATCATTGAGGAGACTCAGCTCTTCCAGGACTTCGAGCCCATCCAGAGCCTGCTGTTGTCTTCCAAGAAGGTAAGTCCCTGGGGGGCTGGCAGGGCGGCCCCACATTTCAGTGACCACAGGGTGGGCTGGACCAGGCAGGCCCCATCATCCATCTGGCCCAGATGAACCTACCTTCAGGCTCTTACAGAAAGTTCTTCCGTGAGCTGTGGGGTACAAGGAAGGCAAAGAAAGTGAAAGTGTTAGTCACTCAGTAGGGTACAACTCTTTGCGACCCCATAGACTGTAGCCCACCAGGCTCCTCTGTCCATGGGGATTCTCGAGGCAAGAATACTAGAGTGAGTTGCTATTCCCTTCTCCAGGGGATCTGCCCGACCCAGGGGTTGAACCTGAGTCTACCACATTACAGGAAGATTCTTTGCCATCTGAGCCACTAGAGAAGGCAAACTGTGTCCTAAAAGTTGTAGAACCTCCCTGAGTTGTTGGGACTGATGTGCGATGTTGTCGGGGGCTCCCTGGGCCATGGAAACACGTCCTCTTGTGGGAACTTAGTGAAGCTGAGACCTCATCCTTGGGTGCCATCCATGCCGCTCCCTCATTTGCACAGAAAACTGTGCTCTGAATGATGATATGCTGTGTCTGTAAAGCCCCCTTAGACAGGGTGCTGTCTCCTCACCAGGGGCAGCACGGTTCTTCCATTAAGGGTGAGAGTGAACGCTGAGGGCTTTGAGGGCCGTGCCGTTATAGCTCGAGAGCAGCCTGGACAGTCGGGAAGCAGGTGACTCTTGTTAGGCCCTAGCGAAGCCTTATTTACAGGCCCCGAGCTTTGCAGTTCACCTTTTCTTTCTTTTCTGTTTCTGCACTCTTAATTATTTGGCTGCATCAGGCCTTAGTTGTGGCAGGCAGGCTCTTTGTTGTGTTTGCATGATCTTTCATTATGGCACATGGACTCTAGTTGCAGCACACGGGCTCGCTAGTTGGGACACGTGGGCTTAGTTGCCCCATGGCTTGTGGGACCTGAGTTCCCTGACCAGGGATCGAACCTGCGTCCCCTGCATTGCCAGGCAGATTCTTAACCACTGGACCACAAGGAAGTGCCCGAAATTTTCATATGTCACAAAATGTTAGTCTTTTGATTCTTCAATCATTTAAATATATGAAAATTGTTCTTAGTGGGTGGGCTGGCTGGAAGCAGCACGCGGGCTGGATCTCCCCTGCAGTCCACAGGCTGTCCTCAGCTGTGCATCCCAATGGCCTTTGGGAAATGTGCCTCCCGGCTTACAGCTGGAGTGGAGAGTGAGGAGCAGAGCGTGGGCCTGGCTTCAAGTGGCCCTGTCCACATCCTGCTCCAGGCGTGTGACTGTGAGCCTGGGCGGGCCAGTCCTGTCTCTATTTCCTCCTCTGTGCAGTGAAGTTTGGCAGCCCCTGGGAGGGTCCCGGCCCTGCCCTGTGACATCCCCCATGCTGTGGCCTCTGGACTGATAGACTCCGGTCAGCACCAGAAATTGGCCACCTGGCCACACGTCACATTCCCCTCTGCCACAGGGCCCTCCCTCACTCAGCCGCTCCCACCTGTACCCCGTTTGTAAAGCCTGGCTTAGGGGCACCAGGCTGGCCTGTCCCTGCTTCATATGGCGTTGCCCTGTTGTTGAGATTTTCCCTCTGGACCCACAGCACTCCTGAGCTTTCTTCCCTTCATGCTGGAAAGAGGTTGTTCCTCTGGCCTCCCAGAACATCCTCCCTGCCCTGGGTCCTGGTGGGAGCTACACGTGCCTTGTGGGGCCCAAGCTCAGTCCTTCCTCAGCACCGGGGCTGTGGGCAGCAGGACTAGGCCCCTGATAGGCAGGAAACAAAGAAAAGAAGGCAACGTCTTGGTCAGGCTTGGCTTGCAAATGCTGCACGTGGGCTTTCATCCTCTCCCCTTCATCATGAGCTCGAGGAGCTGTGTCTGGTTTCCAGTCTCCTCCCCTCTCGGCCCCTGCAGTGTGTGTCTTCTCCCTCCAAGTCTAAAAGGGAAGGAAGACGGAGTAGCCTGGTGGAGTTAGGCTCGCAGACTTAGATCTGTGCCTCTCGAGCCGGTGCTTTTGGCCACCCTTCGCCACGCCCTCCTGTACAGTTTTTTGAAATAAGGAAACCCAGGGGCCCTTCTGGGCACTGCCATGTGGTTCAGGTGCTTCAGCCAAGAACGCTTAAAGCCTCCAAGTGGTCAAATACTCATCAGAACCAAGGCCGGGCCCCCGGTGTGGACATGTGGTGAGAACAGGGCTCCGCTCTGCTCCGCTCCACGAGACATCATTCCTGGACCCAGCTGGCCCTGCCATCCTGACCCAAGTCTTCGAGGTCACCGATCCCACAGGAAGGGTGGGGGCAGGACCGCCCACTGGAAGGTCTCACAGGTCAGTCCTTTGCTCACTCCCTGCGGTCAGGAATGGTCAAGTGCCCAGGGAGGGAGCCTGGCACCCCGGGGAGGGAACCACCTTTCCCCACAGGAGCCCCCACTGCACTGGGGCCTGGCTCATTTGCCTAGAACAGATGCAAATGCATTGTGCAATCATGGAGTCCCACACCTCCTGGGCTGGTGGGCTCAGGCTGGCTTTTGGATGCTGGCTGTGCTGCCATGGCAGCAGGAAGCGGCTGTTTGGGGTGAAAAGACACCAGTTCCTCCCTTCCCACTCCCCACCGGCAAGCTCTCCTGGGTTCTCACTGCAGAAAGCTAATGAGCAGGCACCAGAGGGCCAAGGGAGCACAGGATGGCCCGGCACACAGCCTCCACCGGTGGGGAGTTCCTTGTCACTACCTCCTGTCCTCTCATGCCAAGCACATTGTGGTAAATGCACTTCACAAATTACACCTTAGAAGCATTAAATACATTCACATTGTGAAATCCTCCTCCCCATCCATCCCCAGAACTTCTTATCTTCCAACACTAAAACCCCGTACCCATTAACCACTAAGTTCCCTTCCTCCCATTCCCCAGCCCCTAGCACCCACCCCCCTGCATTCCACCTCTGTGTCTTTGACTACTCTAAGAAGAACCTCGTGTCAGTAATCCGACAACATTCGTCCTTTTGAGGTGAGCCTGTTTCCCTTAGCATCATGTCCTAAAGGTTCATCCGTGTTGTAGCAGCTGATAGGATCTCCTTCCTGTTTGGGGCTGAGTAGCATTCCATCCTGTGCAAACCCCACATCTGCTTTATTCACCCCCTGGTAGACACTAGGGTTGTCTCTCCCCTGCTGCATGAACAGGCCTGGTCTCATCTCTGGTGCGTACGTGCCAGGTGTGCCCTGGGTCCAGGGGCCAGGCTAAGTATGGCTTTTCTGGGGATATTCTGTAATGGTGAGATGCCACCTGTGCAACAAAGGCTGGAGTCCCTCCAGCTCTGGCCGCATCCACCCACAACTACCCACCTGTGGACCCGGAGATGAGAGCCCAGTGCTGCAGCTGAGGGCACAGTCCCCCGGGGGGTGGGGGCCTGAGCATGTGCATACTCAGCACATCTCGCAGGAGCCAGGTGGTCCCCAGCCAGCTTGTTTTCTCTCCCGCAAGAGCTGAGGTGGAGCAGTCCTGCAGCCCTGCCTCAGCGCTCCTGTTGAACCTGAGCAGGTCTGCTGGCAGCAGCACCCTAACTCACCTCCACATTCCCGATCCTCATGTTCCCATGACCTGCTTTCTGACTCCAGAGCCACATGTGGCCTTGGCACCTTTCCTCAGTGCCCCTCGTCTGGATGGCTCCCCATCTGCCCTCATCTTGGTGACCTTGACACTTTTGGAGAGCACTGGTCAGCGTTTCATGGAATGCCCCTCCGTTTTGGGCATACCTGGTGTTTCTTGTGTTTAGATTGGGGTTGAGCATTTTGGGGAAATGACCTCTGTCTCAGGAAGGTGGAGTCGGTGTGACCTCTTGATTTTTGTTTTTGTTTTTGTTTTGGCTGCATCCAGTTTTACTTTTAGCTTGTGGGGTCTTCATTGCAGCATGCAGGATATAGTTCCCTGACCAAGGCTCAAACCCAGGACCATTGGGAGTATGTACTCTTAGCCACTGGACCACCGTGTTATCCCCACACTCTGTCAGTGGGAGCAGCCCACCCCAGAGGGCCGAGCCAAGCCCCAGCTCCTGGGGGGAGGGGTTGAAGAGTTTGGGGGCCACATTCAGCCCCTGCAGTGGCTGACGCTTAGTTGTGGGCAACTGTGGGCTTCCCTGGTGCCTCAGATGGTAAAGAATCCACCCTCAGTGCAGGAGACCTGGGTTTGAGCCCTAGATCGGGAAGATCCCCTGGAGAAGGGAATGGCAGTATCCTTGCCTGGAGGATTCCATGAACAGAGGAGCCTGGTGGGCTACAGTCCATGGGGTCGCGAAGAATCAGACATGACTGAGCGATTAATGTTCTGTGGCTAAACAGACACCTAGTTCCCTCTTGCCCAGTGACTTTGGTGTCCACCCGGGGGCCTTGCCTGCTGCGGTCACTGCCACTTTACTGTTCCACATTCACTGGGATGGGTCAGGCGCAGTCAGGGGGCTCAGCCCTGCCCTGTTGGGGAGCCAGGCTGAGTGGGCTGTAGGGCGGGGGGGTGGAGCCAGCCTGGGACAGGCTGCCCCGCTCCCCAACCCAGGCCACCTGCCCCACTTTGCATGAGTGTCCACACCCTCGCCAGGGCCCTTCTATAGGTTCCTGCTGAAGTTGCCCGCTGGGCCAGTCATCCCAGGAAACATTTCCTCTCCTCAGAGTCATATGATCCCAACTGAGATCTGAGATGTCATCCTGATTCCTTCTTACGAATACAGGGTGCTCCTGGCCTCAGCACCCAGGTCTCTGCCTACGTGGACAGGCCAGCACTGGGCCTGGCTCTCTGTCACTTGTCTTCACAGTGTGACACCATCACAGGCGCACTGCCCTCTCTCTCACCTGTGCTCACACACGGTGGGTCTGTGACCCCTGGCCCTTCGAGGCATCACAGGCCAGGGCTCTGGGGTCACACAGGGACTTTGCACTCTGGCCAGACAGGTTACTTGAAAATGCGTTTGCGAGGACAGAGACTGTGTCTCGTCTGAGTCTCAAATACGAAGCATCGTGTAAACTTGGCAATCTTTTGACATTAAACAAAGGCCTTTCCAGAATGTCAAGGTGAGTGACTCACCAGCAAAGGAGAGAGAAAACTCTGAGCTTCGGAATCGCCAGCCCCGAGTCTCCTGAAGCCTCCTAGGCTTCAGGTGGATGCCGAAGGGCAGGCTTTGTTGTAGTTGAGCTCAGTGAGAAAAATCAGCCTGCCAGATGGCCTCTGCGCCCAGTTTACCTTCTGTGCTGTGGGCTCTGGGGCCATCGGCCTGAGAGGGAGATGTCCCAGGCCCAGTGCTGCGGAGCACGGAGGAGCCCGCTCTGCTCTCTGCTCCTCTCCCTGGTAGCTCAGATGGTAAAGAATCTGCCTGCAGGAGACTCAGGTTCAATCCCTGGGTCGGGAAGACCCCCTGGAGAAGGGAATGGCTACCCACTCCAGTATTCTTGCCTGGAGGATCCCATGGGCAGAGGAGCCTGGAGAGCTACAGTCCATGGGTCCCAAAAGAGTCAGACACGGCAGAGCGACTAACACAGACGCTCTGAGCGTGGCTCTCCCTTTCCCCAGCTGTGTTCGTTTCTCGTAAATGTAGACGCGAGAGCAGTGGCCGCCTCCTCTCTCGTCTTACTCTGTTTATTAAAACTGTTTGCTCTCCTCCAGCGTTCGCTGCGGCCTCGCTGGACTTACACGCTGACATGTGTCGTCTCTGTGCTGGGATTCGCGTGTCGGAGCGCGGGATGAGTTTTGGAGGCTGTGGCCTCTGGGCTAGTGAGGCTGGGAGGGTGGCCAGGAGAGTCAGGCTGGTGCGTCTCCCTGCACACGGAGCTGGCAGCGGAGGCGCAGAGGCCCTGCTGGCAAGTGAGGTGAGGTGGGCACTCGGAAGGGGGGGGTGGCCAAGGCCCAGTGTACTCTGAGTTAGTCTGTGGGCTGCCCCCACTGCCCATGATGTCACAAAGCTGCTCTGCAGCTCTGTCCAGGATCTGACGTAGCCTTGTACCGCTTCCTTCTCCAGAAGCTCGGGGAGATGCCTTGTCACCGTTCCCTGTGAGCTGGAGAGGCCCCCGGCCCTTGAAGGCTGCCCCCACCCATGCCCACCGCTCTCGTCTGTCTCACACCCCCAGGGCAGGAAGTTTGTCTATGCCGGTGCCAGCTCGGGCGTGGTGCAGGCTCCTGTGGCCTTCTGCGGGAAGCACGGCACCTGCGAGGACTGCGTGCTCGCCCGGGACCCCTACTGCGCTTGGAGCCCGGCCGTGGCCGCCTGTGTCGCCCTGCACCAGAGTGACAGCCCCAGCAGGTACCATGCGTGGCATGTCGGCGCCCTGCCCAGCCCCACGGCCTGACGCGTGTGCACCCTGTAACCCGTGCCCCATTGTCTTGCAGGGGACTGATTCAGGAAATGAATGGGGATGCGTCCACTTGCCCTGGTAAGTTGCCCAACCCGCCACCTCCCCTTTAGGGGTGGCCGGGTCTCCTAACCGTTCCATGACGCTGTGCTGTTGTAGCATTTCGCACGTTTTGTTTTTCTTTCTCTACTCGGAACAGAGGTCGAGTATCTCGTGGCAGACCCCCGTGATGTTTCTCTGTCCCTTATATTGCAAAACAGGATGCCGAAGCCGTGCAGAGTGTGTTTACTGGAAGGCACTCTCATCCCAAACCGTGACGTCCACTCTTGATACACCTCTCTCTTCCACTTAGCTTGGGGCTACACCTCTTGTGGGGCTTCCCAGGTGGCTCGGTGGATAAAGAATCCACCTGCAATGCAGGAGATGCAGGAGACATGGGTTTGATCCCTGAGTTGGGAAGATCCTCTGGAGGAAGGCATGGCAACCCACTCCAGTATTCTTGCCCGGAGAATCCCATGGACAGAGGAGCTTGGCAGAGGAGCCTGGGGTCACAAAGAGTCGGGCACAACTGAGCAACTGAGCACACACACATACACACCTCTTGTGAGCCGGAGGGAGGTGCTCATGAGAGATTAGTTCCCATTCCCCTTAGGTCATCCCACCCCTGCCAGGAGGTCAGGCATGTCCCAGCTGAAGGCAGGTGTGCCCTGGGCTCCCATCCCTAACCTGACAGATGTCATCAGTTAAGACAGGTTTAGGAGGAGGGGGCAAGGCCCACTGAGCTGCTAGCAGGAGTTTGACATGTTTGACTTGGCGCCGCCACCAGAAGGCACAGCTGGCTGCTGTGCAGCCTCCTGAGTTCTCCCTGTCCCCCGGGGCTGCCACTGGGAGCTCATCTTTGCTTCTTGGTCACGCATGTCTTTATCTCCTTAGCTGTTCTGGAAGATTCCATGTTGCTCCACTGGGTAAAATTCTTGTGTCCTCTTGTACGTGTTGACCTGTTTTTGAGAGAAGTATTGAGCGGGGTTGTTGATGCTGTGCACATTTATTTTAATGTTCCAGATAAAATTAAAGAAAGTTACCTGCAGCATTTTTTCAAGCATGGTGGCACAGCAGAACTCAAATGTTCCCAAAAGTCCAACCTGGCCCGGGTGGTATGGAAGTTCCAGAACGGCGTGCTCAAGGCCGAAAGCCCCAAGTACAGCTTGGTAGGCAGAAAGAACCTGCTCATCTTCAACCTGTCGGAAGGAGACAGCGGGGTGTATCAGTGCCTGTCGGAGGAGAGGGTCAGAAACAAGACGATCTTGCAGGTGGTGGCCAAGCATGTTCTGGAGGTCAAGACGGCCCCGCGAACCACAGTGGCCTCTACCTCGCCGGCCACACGGACGGAAGGCAGTCGGGTCACCCCTGGAGTGTCAGTGGGGCCCACCCCAGTCTCCTTTCCCCAGACCCCAGCCGTGCGGGTCACCGCGCCGGGCGCTGTCCCCCCACCGTCCAGCCCCGTGGCACCCACCAGCACATCCTGCGAGCCAAAGATCGTCATCAACACGGTCCCGCAAGTCCACTCGGAGAAGACACTGTATCTCAAGTCCAGTGACAACCGCCTCCTCATGTTTCTCTTCCTCTTCTTCTTCGCCCTCTTCCTCTGCCTCGTCTCCTACAACTGCTATAAGGGCTACCTGCCCGGACAGTGCTTGAAATTCCGCTCAGCCATGCTCCTCGGGAAGAAGCAGCCCACGTCGGACTTCTCAGACTTTGAGCAGAGTGTGAAGGAGACGCTGGTGGAGCAGGGCAGCTCCTCCCAGCAGAATGGGGGACAGCCCAAGCCAGCCCTGGACACTGGCTACGAGACAGAGCAGGACACGGTGGCCAGCCGGCTGCCCACTGACCGGGAGGACTCACAGAAGATCGACGAGCTGCCGGTCAGGGACCGGCCGTTCGACGTCAAGTGCGAGCTGAAGTTCGCTGACTCGGATGCGGACGGGGACTGAGGCTCCGGCTGCCCGCAGGGCCTTTGTGTCGCCAGTTCAGTGCCCCGTCCAGTGCTGCATAGGTAGCCGTCGTCAGCAAACCTCAGCCTTCTGTGTCTCTTCTCTTGGGTCGCGCTTGTGACTTGGTTTCTCTTTGTCCTTTTGAAAAACAGCGAGCATCGAGTCTGGCCTCCCTGGCCGGTGGCACGCTTGTGGAGTCGTGCCCACAGGCTCACCCATGGCCGTTCTGCGGCGGAAAGATGGCCAGACTGCCACTGGTCTGAGAAGAAGGGCCGTGAACGTCCCCTCCTCGTAGCAGCCACTGAAAGATAATTTAATTCCAGATTGGAAATGACGTTTTAGTTTATCAGATTGGTAACTTATCACCTGTTGTCCAGGTTGGCACGTTCCTTTCCTTCCACGTCATTACTTTTTAGGATTTTGCTTTAATTACGTTGGCGTGTTGGGTCATTTTATTTTTTTAATTACTAAAGCAGATGTTTTAATATTTGGAAGATGTACATCTTCTGAATTTTGTTGTATATTAGGATACAGGTATGGCTTACGTTGTTGCTTAAGATTCTCAGGGATAAACTTACTTTTGCTAAATGCATTCTTTTCCGCTTTTAGAAATGTAGACAAAATCATCTCTTGATCACACTTCTTTTTTTAATTATTCTTAAAATTTTGTTCCTTGAGGGAAGCATCGTTTTTAGAAATTTTTCTTTCTGTACCTTTTTATTCTTGGCTTAACTCTTTCAAGGAGAAGGCTAAGGGGGACCATTCCACGACACTGGGCAGAGTTTGGAGGGAGGGACGGGCCCCAGAGTGCTATGGATGGAGCTGGGCTAGCCCAGAGCTGAGGGGACAAGCGTGTTACAATCTGATGCCCATGGCCACTGGTGGAAACCTCTTGTTCAGGCAGAATGCTCCCCAGGATGTCTTGGTCATCTGAACATCTCCTTTTCCATTTTGCTTCCATCTCATGCTCTCCGCCTGCCCAGACTCTCTGGCCTAACTGAGCTGTCCACGACTGGAAAAGAGCTGGGTGGCCAGGGGGGCAGCCAGTGACCACAGTCCCCCAGCCCCCACATGCTGCTGCCGCAGACCTGCCAAGCCTGGCGCCATCTGTCAAGGTGCAAGTGGGCCGCACGGCCCTCCCATCACTGACGTCACACTCCACCTCCTGCTTTCCAGACGCCCACAAGAGGAGGCTTTCTTTCCGTGGCAAAGAGCCATAAACTCTGAGCGTGTGTGCCTGTGTGGCCGATGTCATCTTCCAGCATGATAGGATTTGACCGTTCTGGTGTAAACATTTGTGTTTTATAAGATTTACTTTGTTTTTATTTTTCTACTTTGAATTGTATACATTTGGAAAGTAACCAAATAAACAGAAGCTTATATCCTTGATGCGGGCACGTGGTTCTCTGCGGTCCTCCGCCACCTCCCCGCGTGGCCTGGGCCCCTTTCCTCTCCTGTGCTTCATTCTCCTTCCCTGGCATGCGGTGCACTCCTGACGACTTCTCCTCAGAGCCCTCTCTCTTTTCTGTCCTCTGTCTCGCAGCCTCATCTCCTCTGCCCTTCCCTCCTCCGGGGTCCTCTTCCCTGTCCTGTCTGGGCCCCGACTCATCTTCCTCTCCCAGAAGCCCCTGGCCGGCCTCGGGCCCAGGGCCTGACAGCCACCTGCAGGTCACCTTGCTGCCACCCTTCCTCAGCGACCAGGCCCAGCACGTGCATGCCCTGGGGACCTTCCATCTCTTCTGCCAGGCTACAGGTGAGCAGGGCACCTGTCCAGGTGGGGATGGGGGGGACTTCCTCCAGGAACACTGCCTTCCTTACTGCACCCCTCTGGTAATCTCCAGCAACACTTAACTGTGACCCCGGAGCTGTTCCTGTGGACAGTAGGGCTCAACCAGTGTTTTCCATGAAGGGCCAAACTCTCGGGCTTCGCAAGCCATGGTTTCTGTTGCAGCTACTAGGCTCTTCTTTTGTAACTGAAAGCTGCCGATGGGTGGGCATGGCCGTGCACCCAGATTTATTTACAAACTCGAGCTGCAGCTTGCCAGTTACCAGTATATAAGGTTACTTCTGTGTTGGCTAACAGTTTGGGTTTAATAGACGTGCCAGAGATTTAAAAAATGAACTTTAGAGCCTCCAGAATGGGAATTGTTTTAACAATTTGCTTTGAGATGTTTAAATGCAGAAAAGGCGTCAAGTCCATTGTGCCCTCAGCCGTAGGCAGTGTTGGCTGAGTGCTGGACAACACCAAGATGGGGTGTCAGCCACGCCTCCCTGCCGAGTGCGTCCCATGGGGGCTCTGGGCAGTGCTTGGTGGCCAGGTCTCCCCGCTGCCATCTTCTAACTCATTAGTAGCTGCAGAGAGAACACACAGCATACTCCAGGCCTGCTTAAGAATAAACTTAGGAGGAAAAGCAAATCTCATATTTTTTTCTTTTTCACTGTTTGGAGAATTTAAGCAAGCTGTGGGAAGTGTTAAGCTGCTGCCCACTTCCCTGTGGGTTGGCTCACGAGCCTTCCAGCAGCCATGTCCTCTGTGACCCTGCACTTGTAGCCGCTGGAGGCTCCGCGTGGGCCCCAGGCAGTGGACAGGAAAGTTGTCCATGAAGGAGATGTTTGCAAACAGACCTGCGAGGGCTGGGTCTGTGTGGCCCCCAGGTCACCTGGGTGCTGCTCTCAGCCCTGACTCCTTGGGCAGGAGCTGGGGAACTGCTTCAGCCCTCCCTGGCCCGGCCCACGGTGGCAGCATCCTCCACAGCCACGCTAGGGAACCTCCTCAGCGGTGGGAAGGTGGGGACACTTGGTGCTGGTGTCTCCAGGCTCCCTGCTGACAGACGCAGGCCTCGGGATCCCCACAGACAGCTTGTGAGGTCCCACCCCTCGATGGAGCTGTTTCGCTTGGTCTCCACTCGGGGACCTCCCCTTCCCAAGGGCGACCGGCTGGTGAGGGGCGGAGTGGACGAGAGTGCCTCTCCTCTGTCTGAGGCTGTGCTTGGGCCCTGGCCCCAGGCTTTTCCTGCTGCAGGTGGCTGGGTTGGGTATCCCCCATGATACATCCAGATCTAGGCGGGTGTTGCCTTTTTCTGCTAAATCTAGCCCACAAGCCCACGCTGGTTCCCTGTACAGTGCGGGTGTTCCTGCGGGTGTTCAAGCGCACGGTGTTTAAAAAGGCAGCAGCCCTGGACAGCTCCTCCCCCAAGTGGTGGCAGGCACTGGAGCTCAAGCAGCCAGTCCAGGCTGTGGCTCTGCACAGGTGTCAGCTCCTGCCTCCAGCTGCAGGCACCTCCCTGTCCAGGCTGCTCCCACCTGGCCTTGGCCTGGGTGTCACTGCGGAGCTGGGCTTACCAAACCGTCCCACGGTAGCTGGAGCGCTGGCCCAGCTAAGGCCAGGTCGGCGTCTCACAGTGGGCACAGCCTTACAGCTGAAGGGCTGTGAGGGGCTTCTCCGCTCACTGTCTTCTCTGCATCTCCAGATTATGCTGGTGGAATGTGTGTGTGCTTGGGTGTCTGTATGTTGATATGTGTATGTGTACATAGGTATGTGTGTGTGCTTTGTGTACTGACATATCTCTGTGTGCACACGTGTGCCTGTATGTCTGTGTTCTTGCATGAACATGTATGCAGACACCCGTGTATGCATATGTGTTTCTTTTTGGTGCAGAGCACTCCGCACAACTGTGCCTTGTGGCCATGCTCCTATTCAAAGGCCTTGAGGCTTGAGTGTGGGGAAGATGAATTCTGGGTTTGGGGGTGGTTCTCCTACCTGCTGGCTGTCTTCTGTTTGAAAGTTAGGAGTTAGGAAAATACCGATAAATGGAGAAAAGGGGTTCTGAGCTGGAGAAATCGCGAAGGCATGTAGTCGTGTTCCGCTTTTCTGAAAAAATCCATGCTCTTGTGGCAAAATTAGAACAGATAAGCAAAGAGATCTTCCACTGTGTGCATGTGAGCACATTTCATTTTATTTTGCCTGTAAATACAGATTAAGATATGGAATCTCTCAGTGGTGTGGCAAGTTCAGATTCAGACCCATTGCAATAAAGGAACTATTGTAATAAAGTGAGTTGCATGAATTTTTTCCAGTATTTAAAAGTTACATTTACACTATACTATAGTCTGTGGCAAAACCAACACAATATTGTAAAGTAAAAAAAAATAATAATAAAAAAATAAAGCAAAGTGCAATTAAAAGAAAAAAAGAATGGAATAAGCATTATGCACCTTAATTTAAAAATGCTAATGGTCATCTGAGCCTTCAGCAAGCTGAGGCACTTACATCAAATATCACCAGTCATAGTCACCATACAATTATTATATTCATGATAATGAAAAAGTTTTAAGTAAAGTGAGAATTACCAAAGTGTGATACACAGACAGGAAGTGAGCAAATGCTGTTGGAAAAAAAGGCACCAATCAGCTTGCTCAATGCAAGGTTGCCACACACTTTTGATTTGTAAAAAACATAATCTCTGCAGTGTGATATAGCAAAGCACAGTCAAACGAGGCAAGCTTGTGCAGATCACAGCGATTGGTGATGTGTCCGTATGCATGTCTGTGCAAATCATGTGCTTGCACGTGCACGTATATACACACAGAAAGTTTTGCTGTCGTTTAGTCGCTCAGTTGTGTCCGACTCTGCCTCCCCGTGGACTGTAGCCCGCAAGGCTTCTCTGTCCATGGGATTCTTGTAGACTCTGGAGAGCTTCCCGAGTGACTCAGTGGTAAAGAATCTGCCTGCTAATGCAGGAGACAATGGGTTTGATCCCTGGGTCAGGAAGATCCTCTGGAGGAGGGCCAGTATTCTTGCCTGGAGGATCCCCATAGACAGAGGAGGCTGGCGGGTTACAGTCCATGGGGTCGCAGAGTCCCAAAGACATGACTGAGTGACTGAGCACATGCAGACGCTGAGCCACTCAGGGGAATCCGGAGTGAGCGTCCTTGGCGCATACTCAGAGCCTCTGGGTGCTGAGAGACCAGAACAGCACCCCTATGGGGGCACCTGACGTCCAGTAGCTTGCAGGACTCGGTGTGAATATGGGAGGAGAGCTGGCCCCAGAGTCAGAGTTGAGCACAGGGAGGGGGATGCCTGGAGCTGCACAGGACATGGCCCGATGACTTGGGTGATCTTACAGCCCTCCCCAGCTGGGGGCTCTCATGGCCCTTCACCTCTAGAATGGGTCGCCTTCCCTCAAGAAGGGGCCGTTGCTCAGAGGAGTTCTGGTTTTGTCACACAGTGGAATGTACTGGAGAAGGAAATGGCAACCCACTCCAGTACTCTTGCTGGGAAAACCCCATGGATGGAGGAGCCTGGTGGGTTACAGTCCATGGGGTCGCAAAGAGTTGGACACAACTGAGCAACTAAAACATTCCCACAGTCAACTGTGCCTAGCGGTTTCCTTGGACAGGATGGGGTCAGGGTGGAGCCAACAGTCCCACAAACCTGAAGTAGGGCTGGGACCTGAGACTGCCAGCGGCCCCAGCCCACGGTGGCTATGAGGGATGGGCCCAGCACCCCAAACTTCTGGGTAGCAGGCCCCGGGGAGACAGGGCAGGTGGGTTTGGCTTGCTGCCCTAGGTCCCCACTGACATCACGTGTTGGCCCTGCTGACCGGTTTTAACTGTTCCTTTCCCTCTCTCTTTAATCTCTTCTGCATTCAGAATGAGTTGGATAGTTATTTAAAAAGAATAAATGGAACGTAAGTACTTTAACATTTTTAATACTTGACATGGTTAAATCTCCATTTAGAGAACATTTAATGGTGCTTCATGTAAAGGTGCACGTGGGAGTGATTTTCATGTTTGTGCCCCAACGACTGTGGTTCTAAGGAGATTTGGCTCCTGAGAGGTCCCGGCCTGTATGGTTCAGGGTGACACATTGTCTCCAGCTCAGGCCACCTGGGTTCTTTGTCTCAGCATCGGTCAGGAGAACCTATCTGAGGTTCCTGTGACCCATGTTTGGGGCCCCGTCACCACTGGGCAGGGCGAGGAGATGAGAACCGACCTCACTGTTCTGAGAAGTCTTTGCATTTTTGATCAGTCATGGCTCGTGAGTATCAGCGTTTAGAGTTAGACTGCACGAAGTTGCCCACCAGCAGTGGAATGACTAAATGAAGCATGGTGTCACCAAGTGCCTTCAGTTAAAGGGAGGCAGGCACCCGACAGATGTCACAGACACGGGTGTGTGGACCTGTACGTGTGGATCTGCATATATGTATAGGTATGCATATCTGAAAATAAGAGTATAGAGCTATCTGCAGGTAGGGTACAGAATGTTCTGTACACAAGAATGTATATTGTACCAAATTATGGTTTCCCGGATGGCTCAGTGGTTAAGAAGCCGCCTGCCAATGCAGGAGATACAAGAGACGCAGGTTCAATCCCTGGGTCAGGAAGATCTGGAGAAGGACATGGCAACCCACCCCAGTATTCTTGGCCTGGAGAATCCCATGGACAGAGTAGCCCAGCGGGCTACAGTCCACGGGGTCGCCAAGTGTCAGACACAACTGAGCACACATACGGATGATAGAACAAAACACCAACAACCCCACACAGAAAGCAAGCGAGCAGACCCCACGGTCCCCATGGGACCCGTACGGCAGGGAGCTGCCGTGGGAATCTCTTCTGGACACCTTTCAGAACTCCCTCCAGAGCCTGTGGCTTGTGTCTTTCTTCCACATAGCACTCTGTTTTATTGTAGAAGCAATATTTGCTTGTTGTAGTGAATTTGAAACTTCAGGGAAGTATAAAGAGCAGAATCAAATCACATCGTTGAGGATCCTGAACGTGGTGGGTCAAAGGTGAATAGGTCCCAGGGGGTCACACGGGGACCTGACTAGGAGTCCATCAAACGTAATTTTATCTCATTTTCTCTCCCCTTGTAAAAAGCCCAGCATGTGAGAGAGAAGCGTCTCAGTCAGCCGCCTGCACCAGCCGCCAGCGGGCACACACGCTCCCGCTCACCAGCGCACCCAGATGCCTGTTGTTTTCATGCTTGTTAATCCTTCAGCTCTTTCGTTGGTTTTTCCTGCTTGGTGAACTCCAGCCACAGATAGATGTAGTCCTGGTACTCCTGACCATCCTGTGTGAAATGTTTTATTATGTCCTTCCCAGGTTGGTGGGCATCTCAGATGGAATTGAGCTCTTGAAAGCTGATTCTCAGGCTGGACTGTGATCAGGCAGGGCTGCTCTGGTCTAGGTCAGACTCTGACCTGCCCGCCTGCCCACCCAGGGTGGTATAATCGACATGGAATAGCAGGGCATTTGTCAGGGAGCGAGGTCCCTGGGCAAGGAGGCCAGAAGGGCCCCCTGGTCCACATGGTTGGGGTACTCGGCTGGCACAGGCATTGCGGGGAGATGGCCTCAGCACGGCCCCCTGCTCTGTTCTGGGAGCAGCAGGAACAGAGGGCGTGGGTTTCCCCCAGGGCCTGCCTCCCTCTCCGCCCGGCTCTGAACCCCTCAGGTGCCTGGGGCAGGCAGCAGCTGCTGCTATCTAACGNACGCACTGCCCGATGGCAGGGCCCTCGTGCTCAGCTGGCTGCGAGACGCCCTCCGGGAGAGCGCCGAGTACCGCTGCTCTGTGCTCTCCCGGGCCGGGAACAAGACCTCCAGGGTGCGGGTCACCGTGACCAGGCTAGGTGAGTGAGCTCCACTGTTTACCCTTGTCCCTTGAGCAGCAAGCAAGCTCGCATGAGGACATTTCAGCCTGGGGATTTCATGAAGACAGAAAGTTACTTTCTCACTGTCTTTATTTCCCAACTGCATGCCTGTGTGTGCCTACCTGCACACAAACACACCTGTGCCCATGAGCACACATGTACACATGCTGGCTGCCAATCCCGTCCTCCCAATATTAGACTCTTACATTATAAGGATGGCCAACTCTGTATGGCCACATAACAACTCTGTTATGACCTCCCCTTGTGTACTTCTGTTTCCCACATAACCAACCACTGTGCCGATCCCTGTTTTCTTGGTTTATTGTTGTTTTTCTTTGTTCAGTTGCTAAGTCATATCCGACTCTTTGTGACGCCATGGACTGCAGCACGCTAGGCTCCCTGCTCCTTCAGTATTTCTGAAGTTTGCTCAGATTCATGTCCAGTGAGTCAGTGATCTAAAACATCTCACCCTCTGCTGCCCTTCCTCCTTTCGCCTTCAATCTTTTCCAGCATCAGGGTCTTTTCCAGTGACTCAGCTTCTCTCATCAGGTGGCAAAAGTATTGGAGCTTTAACCTCAGCATCAGTCCTTCCAATGAGTATTCAGGACTGATTTCCTTTAGGATTAACTGATTTGATCTCCTTGCTGTCCAGACTCTCACGAGTCTTCTCCAGCACCACAGTTCAAAAGCATCAATTCTTTGCTCAGCTTTAGGGTCCAGCTCTCACATCCATATATGACTACTGGAAAAACCATAGCTTTAACTATACAGACCTTTGTCAGCAAGGGATGGTTCTGCTTTATGATATGCAATCTAGATTTGTCGTAGCTTTTCTTCCAAGGAGTGTCTTTTAGTTTCATGGCTGCAGTCATCGTCCGTTGGTTTTGGACCCCAAGAAAATAAAACCTGTCACTGCTTCTGCTTTTTCCCTATTTGCCAGAAATGATGGGACTAGATGCCATGATCTTAAGTTTTTTAAATATTGTTTTAAGCCAGATTTTTCACTCTCCTTTCACCTTCAAAAGCTCTTTAGTTCTCTTCTCTTTCTGCCCTTAAGAATGGTATCATCTGCATATCTGAGGTAATTGATACTTCTCCTGGCAATCTTGATTCCAGCTTGTGATTCAGGCAGCCCAGCATTTCGTGTGATGTACTCTGCAAAGTGAGGTTGCTCAGTTGTGCCCGATTCTTTGTGACCACATGGACTGTAGCCGCCCCCCCCACCCCCAGGCTCCTCTGTTCATGGGGTTTTCCAGGCAAGAATACTAGAGTGGGAGGCCACTTCCTTCTTCAGGGAATCTTCCTGACCCAGGGATCAAACTCCGGTCTCCTGCATTGCAGGCAGACTCTTCTACTGTCTGAGCCACCAGGGAATCCCAAATGAAAGTGAAAGTCACTCAATCCTGTCCAACTCTGCGACCCCATGGACTATATAGTCCATGGAGTTCTTCAGGCCAGAATAGGGGAATGGGTAGCTTTTCCCCTTCTCCAGCAGATCTTCCCAACCTAGGAATCAAACCAGGGTTTCCTGCGTTGCAGGCGGATTCTTTACCAACTGAGCATTTACGGTATTCTGCAAAGCTAAATGAGGTGGCAACGCAGCCCTGACATGCCCCTTTCCTGGTTTTGAACCAGCCCATTGTCCTTGGTGGTTGTGTTGCTTGGTTCATACTTGTCATTACTGCCACCCAGACTCTGCAGTTAAATCCCCGATTAGCACAGACACACTGGGTCCCCCTACTGTCAGCTCCCCAGACCCTCTGCACCAGGAGCCGTGTGCCTCCTGGGAACCAGCCCTTCCTGCTGAGGCTGGAGATTCCGTTCCCCTGGTATTGGGTCTCATGACCTGTTTCTGGTGTTCCTTTGACTTTCTCCGTTTTTCTCTAAAGTGTTTCTTCTGGCACACTCGGAGTGTCTGGGGGAAGACAGCATTTTGAGAGCCTATGTCTTTTCTCTGTCTTCACACGTGAGTCCAGCGGGATGGACAATTCTGATGTGGAAATCATTCCCTAGTGTGATGCTGGCTCTGTCTTCTGCTCCAGAGGGTCTCCCTGTGACCCCATGTGACCACCGTCTTTCTGAGCACTGTACCAATCAGTGCCTGGCAAGACCCCAGGAAGGAGCCTAGTTGCTGACTGGGTGTTTCAGTTGGAACTTGTCCTGCCTTTGGCCCACGTTGGAGTGGAAGCCAGGGTCTTATCAGATGCTGGGGAGATGCCCTGGCTTGCTTGTTCTTTAGTAGGGACGGGAGGTGGGCCTGACTCAGCACAGCCCTTGGGGCCCAGGGTGAAGCCTGAAACCCTGGGCCCACCCAGCCGCACGTTATACAGAGGAACAGGGGCCCCATCCGGGAGGTGCCATGCTGAGTGAGGCTGATTCCAGCCTTGGGGCCAGAGCCCAGTTTTGCCCCAGGCTCTCCACACACTGGTCTCCAAGGCCCATACCCTCTGGCCTCTCTATGATGAGCATGGGATCTGGGGGTGATGGTGCACAGAACCCTGGCATGCTTCAGGAAGGGGGCTTCGGCCTGGGCCCTTCTCTGCCTCCAGTCTGTTTTCCTCCAAGTCCTTATTCTTTAAGACAGGCTGTCAGCCCTTCTCAGCACCCTGGTGCTCCTTAGGAACTCCTGGTGACAGTCCCACCCCAGTCATGGAGGCCCAGCCAGGCCCCAAGGGGCAAGCAGCTCTGACCTCCCGATGCCCCAGGGAGAGGGAGCAGGCTTGCAGGGGCAGAGCTTTAGGCCAAAGGTGGGGGCACAGGGCCAGGTGGGCACATGAGTTTCCCAGGCTCAGACCCTCTGTGCAGAACAGACACCCTCTCCAGAGCACAGCTACCAGGCATGTCACGGGCGTGCACAGCCCAGCAAGAAAGGAAAAGGAGGTTCACTCCGATGGCCCCGTGTGCGTGTCCTGGGGACACGGCCATGCAAGGGCACCTGAGCAAGGTCAAGGAGCAGGGAGCTACAGGGCACGAGGTGGTGAAGTGTTTGTACCCCTTTGCTCCCTGGGGACCACAGTGGGGAACCACCTCCAGGGAAAGGACAGACTTAGGAGAAAGCTGTCCTGTCATTTTGGGACCAGCTGGGATAAGGCCCCTAATCTGGGAAGCCCCCACCCCCAGCCTCCCGTATCATAGTTCCCATGACCCCTAGTGGGGGTCCCGGGGTGAAGATGGTCTGTGTATCCCCAGGTCCTGCGGATGTTCACTTCCTCTGGGAGAAGAATGGGCGCGAGCTGGAGGTGTGTGTGCCCACGCAGACCCACGCACTGCCCGATGGCAGGGCCCTCGTGCTCAGCTGGCTGCGAGACGCCCTCCGGGAGAGCGCCGAGTACCGCTGCTCTGTGCTCTCCCGGGCCGGGAACAAGACCTCCAGGGTGCGGGTCACCGTGACCAGGCTAGGTGAGTGAGCTCCACTGTTTACCCTTGTCCCTTGAGCAGCAAGCAAGCTCGCATGAGGACATTTCAGCCTGGGGATTTCATGAAGACAGAAAGTTACTTTCTCACTGTCTTTATTTCCCAACTGCATGCCTGTGTGTGCCTACCTGCACACAAACACACCTGTGCCCATGAGCACACATGTACACATGCTGGCTGCCAATCCCGTCCTCCCAATATTAGACTCTTACATTATAAGGATGGCCAACTCTGTATGGCCACATAACAACTCTGTTATGACCTCCCCTTGTGTACTTCTGTTTCCCACATAACCAACCACTGTGCCGATCCCTGTTTTCTTGGTTTATTGTTGTTTTTCTTTGTTCAGTTGCTAAGTCATATCCGACTCTTTGTGACGCCATGGACTGCAGCACGCTAGGCTCCCTGCTCCTTCAGTATTTCTGAAGTTTGCTCAGATTCATGTCCAGTGAGTCAGTGATCTAAAACATCTCACCCTCTGCTGCCCTTCCTCCTTTCGCCTTCAATCTTTTCCAGCATCAGGGTCTTTTCCAGTGACTCAGCTTCTCTCATCAGGTGGCAAAAGTATTGGAGCTTTAACCTCAGCATCAGTCCTTCCAATGAGTATTCAGGACTGATTTCCTTTAGGATTAACTGATTTGATCTCCTTGCTGTCCAGACTCTCACGAGTCTTCTCCAGCACCACAGTTCAAAAGCATCAATTCTTTGCTCAGCTTTAGGGTCCAGCTCTCACATCCATATATGACTACTGGAAAAACCATAGCTTTAACTATACAGACCTTTGTCAGCAAGGGATGGTTCTGCTTTATGATATGCAATCTAGATTTGTCGTAGCTTTTCTTCCAAGGAGTGTCTTTTAGTTTCATGGCTGCAGTCATCGTCCATTGGTTTTGGACCCCAAGAAAATAAAACCTGTCACTGCTTCTGCTTTTTCCCTATTTGCCAGAAATGATGGGACTAGATGCCATGATCTTAAGTTTTTTAAATATTGTTTTAAGCCAGATTTTTCACTCTCCTTTCACCTTCAAAAGCTCTTTAGTTCTCTTCTCTTTCTGCCCTTAAGAATGGTATCATCTGCATATCTGAGGTAATTGATACTTCTCCTGGCAATCTTGATTCCAGCTTGTGATTCAGGCAGCCCAGCATTTCGTGTGATGTACTCTGCAAAGTGAGGTTGCTCAGTTGTGCCCGATTCTTTGTGACCACATGGACTGTAGCCGCCCCCCCCACCCCCAGGCTCCTCTGTTCATGGGGTTTTCCAGGCAAGAATACTAGAGTGGGAGGCCACTTCCTTCTTCAGGGAATCTTCCTGACCCAGGGATCAAACTCCGGTCTCCTGCATTGCAGGCAGACTCTTCTACTGTCTGAGCCACCAGGGAATCCCAAATGAAAGTGAAAGTCACTCAATCCTGTCCAACTCTGCGACCCCATGGACTATATAGTCCATGGAGTTCTTCAGGCCAGAATAGGGGAATGGGTAGCTTTTCCCCTTCTCCAGCAGATCTTCCCAACCTAGGAATCAAACCAGGGTTTCCTGCGTTGCAGGCGGATTCTTTACCAACTGAGCATTTACGGTATTCTGCAAAGCTAAATGAGGTGGCAACGCAGCCCTGACATGCCCCTTTCCTGGTTTTGAACCAGCCCATTGTCCTTGGTGGTTGTGTTGCTTGGTTCATACTTGTCATTACTGCCACCCAGACTCTGCAGTTAAATCCCCGATTAGCACAGACACACTGGGTCCCCCTACTGTCAGCTCCCCAGACCCTCTGCACCAGGAGCCGTGTGCCTCCTGGGAACCAGCCCTTCCTGCTGAGGCTGGAGATTCCGTTCCCCTGGTATTGGGTCTCATGACCTGTTTCTGGTGTTCCTTTGACTTTCTCCGTTTTTCTCTAAAGTGTTTCTTCTGGCACACTCGGAGTGTCTGGGGGAAGACAGCATTTTGAGAGCCTATGTCTTTTCTCTGTCTTCACACGTGAGTCCAGCGGGATGGACAATTCTGATGTGGAAATCATTCCCTAGTGTGATGCTGGCTCTGTCTTCTGCTCCAGAGGGTCTCCCTGTGACCCCATGTGACCACCGTCTTTCTGAGCACTGTACCAATCAGTGCCTGGCAAGACCCCTTACACGTGGTAGTCTCCCTGTGACCCCATGTGACCACCGTCTTTCTGGGCACTGTACCAATCAGTGCCTGGCTAGACCCCTTACGCGTGGCAGCCTCTGCCCTTCCACTATCAGAAGCATTCAGCCCTCACTTTTCTCACTCCCTGTCTCCCACATCCTGGGCTACTTGGCCTGGCCCTCTGTCCATCTTCTCTATCCGGTCCCTCTACTTGTCAGCTTTTCTCAACTTTATCTTTCTCACCTGTGGGTGAATTTTTGTCCCACCGTCACACTTTCACTACTCAGAGGTTTTAATTCTGTTGTCATGACTGCATTCTCGTCTCATGGACGTAGTATCTTCTCTCCTTTCTAAGGTTATTGAGAGGACTTTTCTGTTCTTTTCCCTCTCAGCTGTCCCCTTTTTGATGGTTGTTTCCCTCCGAAGTCTTGGGACCCTTGAAAGCCATCTACCCAAGGTGTGGCCTTTGGATGGGCAGCATCTGTCTACCTGGGAGCTCTTTAGAACTGCAGAGCCCCTCCCAAGTCCCGGGGGCATCTCAAGTTCTCCAGGCAGTTCCTACGTGCACTAGGGAGTTGATCTGCCCTGCACCCCTCCACTGGCACATGGAGGGGCTCAAGCTAAGTCCACATGGCTCAGGTTGGATTATCAGTGAGGACACCGGTTGGCAAGAGGCTGGGGCCTCATCATTTAGTTCGTAAGCCCAGCATTCGGTCTGCTTTCAGAGCAGGTACTGCCCAGGCCCCCAGGCCCGAGCTCTCCAAAACCACCAGTCTTCAGGGAGCAGACGGAAGGCAGCATCCTGGCTGTGGAAAGTGGTTAGGGCCTGGGGGCTGTGCAGGAGTGCACAGCCTGTAAGTGGCCTGCGGGCCTGCCCTGTCTTAGCTCCCAAGGTCCCGACCACCTCCCCACTGCTGCCGGCCTTGGACCCTGCAAGCTTGCGTCTGCTGGTTCTACCGAGGCTGTTTCCACTGGTCTCTCTATTCTCAACTCCCAGCTTTTCAGCTTCCTCTCTTGTTCTTCATCCATTTTCAAGATGGAGTTTATATGTTAATGTGCATATTTTAAAAGGTCCTTTGTCCTTTAAGTGGGAATTACCAGAGAAAAGGAAATGACAGATTACTCTCTCCCACCTAGAATTTCCATTCATTTCTGTAAAATGCCCTTGGCTGTTGCTGTCAAGATAAAATGAATCTTGTGAGAGGTTGAGATGGTTACATAGCATCACTGGCTCAATGGACATGAATCTGAGAAAACTCTGGGAGACAGTGGAGGACCAAGAAGGCTGGCGTGAAAGTCATGGGGTTGTGAAGAGTCGGCTATGACTTAGCAACTGAAAACAAGTGCCTTACAAATTGTGACCTTGTATCCATAAGTCAAGTGATCAAACACACGCAAGGAGGTGTGGAGTGAGTGGCAGGTGATGTAACAGGATGCCAGCCCTAGTGACCAAGCTGGTTTCCAAATGTTGGCAACCAATCTCCCTCGAGGGAGGTAGCAGCAGCCCCAGCCTGCCAGGATGAGTGCAGTGCCCCATGAGGTGTGGGGAGTTAGCCCCTCTCCTGGTGGCTCCAGAGGTGCCAGTGAGATGTGGGGGACAGGGCCAGTGTGGCCTTGGGGAGCAGCTGCCATGGGAGCTGGGAACAGCAGGCAGGGGACATGACTGGGGAAGCCCCCAGAGCCAGGAAGTGAAGGCCTGAGGAGTAAACAAGACTTCCCTGGTGGCTCACACAGTAAAGCATCTGCCTACAATGCGGGAGACCCAGGTTCAATCCCTGGGTTGGGAAGATCTCCTGGAGAAGGAAATGGCAACCCACTCCAGTATTCTGGCCTGGAAAATCCCATGGACAGTGGAACCTGGTAGGCTACAGTTCATGGGGTCGCAGAGTCGGACATGACAGCAACTTCACTTTCACAAGCCCACTCGGCTCAGCCTAGCAGAAAGGTGTCACTCAGCTCGCAGCACAGCCTCTGTGGCCAGAGGCTGGGGGGGGCCCACCCTGGGGGCCATGAAAGCCTGGAAGCTGAGATCTGGAGTGCCCCCTCTATCTTGCAGAGGCGACCCAGCAGGAGAGGTGGACCAGAGAGCTTGCCAGCTGGAGGGCCGTGGTTGGGGAGCACGACCGCATGATGCAGAGCTGGAGGAAGGCGTGGGTACGTGGCCGGGCCCGAGGGCGGGCAGGGATGACAGCTGTCCCTCTTGGTGGCCTATCCTGCCAGGGGGACCCATGTGCTTCCTCCTGGCCCACCAAGCAGTTGTGCTTTCTGAAACCCACACCCCTTCTACCTGTCGCCCTCCAGCCTGGGGGGAGGGAAAGGGGGCTCTTACAGGAAACCAAGTTAGGTGGGGCCAGCTGCTTCCAACAAGAGGGCCCCCATGGTCACCCTGACCCCTAGTCCAGAGCTTAGTAGGCCCAGGCTTCCCTCCTGCAGGACCCTGGAGCCCCCCAGGGAGCACATGGGAAGCAGGTTCCAGGCTTTTCTATTCTACCAAGAACTCAAGTCCACGGTGTTCTTTCAGGAAAGCTGTAACCAGGACACATTCTAGCCAGAGGAAGCCGTGCTGACCAGGCTGACCGTGCTGCCACCCGCCATGTGGCCCCGGAGGCCTCAGGGCAGTGAGCTCCCCATCCGCTGGACACAGCTCTTTGGGTTGCACAGCAGAGAACACGGAGCCCACAGCTCTTTGGGTTGCACAGCAGAGAACACGGAGCCCTGAGGGGGCCTGCGACAGTAGCCAGAACGTGTTTTAATTAGATACTTAGATGGGACAGAATGGCCTGTCTGGCAGCAGCAGGAAAGCAAGGTTAACAGGCTATAGACAGGAACTCTGGTTAAGACAGCAGTGTGCATGACGGGTCCTTTTCCAGAAGCACTGTTGTTAACACTCCACAGGTCTGAGTTAATTTCGTGTCATGCAACGAGTCGTCCTTCACACAGCCCAGTGAGCTCAGCTCTCATGACTGCTGGTTTTACTGCTCTGGAGCCCCCTTCACACTCAGCTGCTCAACTCTTGAGAGACAAGGCAGGAAGAACAAGGCTCCAGATGACCAGAATTTGCCTTAAACCTTGAGTGCTGAGGTCCAAACTCAGGCGCTAACTTGGATGGGAGACTGTGTTATTACTCACTAATGTCAGAGCCTGCTTCCTAAAGCTCCAAGTGTGCACCTGTCCACTCGCAGCCATGGCCCAGGTGTCGACCCTGTCTGATGGAAAAGCCAGCATGTCTGCATCTCCTGGGTCCCAGTCACTCTGCTCACGGCAGTACGGGTCTAATGAGACTACTCTGTCCACGTGCTATGGGGTCCCCAAGTTACTCACACTGCACCTGGAGACTGCTGTGTGTAAATGTGGTGGCTGAGGCTGCTCAGCCTGGAACCTTATAGGCACTGTTTGCAGAATGACTGCTTTTAGTGGAATGCTCATCTATCACAAAACCAAAGTCTCTGTTAAATTAAGTGATACTTCTCATGACCCTAGCAAATGGACCTCTCGGCCTCATGACCACAGCCTGTTTCCAGACCTCTTGTTCTGAAGCTGGGTGCCTTTGTTCAAGAGCAGCAACATTTCCAGCCAGTCACCCCCAGGATCCGTTGTAAACAAGGCTTCTGAGAATGGCTGGTTTTGGGGTCAAAGTCATCCTGGTTACCACCAAGCTGCCCGTCCACCTTGTCAACAGAGGCCAAGCTGGATCACAGGTCACCCACGATGCACTGTGACAAGACTTTTGGTACAACTTCCATCCGCTCTCGCTGTGGGTCTCCTGTGGGGTGGTTGCTCTGCTCAATGGGCAGGGCCTTCTCCTTGGTGCTAGGATCGGAACAGACACTTGCAGTTATTGTAATATCAGCATGTAGGGTTCTGGTGGGAAAGGTAGTTATGAGGATGAGTTCTGATTCTCTGAACTGTGGGAAAAAAATAAAAGAGTTCCACTGAAACGTTTGCTCCATGAAGAGTGTCTGTACTTGGGAAGCCTGCCTGCTTCCCCCGGTGCCATCAGCAAAGAGTAGGGCACTGTGTCACCTGCGGCAGTGGCCTCTGCCAGGAAAGTGACACCATGCCCTGGCTGCCAGGGTAACCCAGCGTTAAGTCACACGAGAAGCAAACCCTCTTAGCAGCTTCATGTGATGTTGAAACCCACCTACTTCGTTCAGCTCATCTGACCACCAGACCCAGAGGCCTTGGGGCTCTAGACAGACAACCTGCATCTCTAGCAGAGACTTTTTAATGTGGGTTGTTTATCTATCAGTTTTACAGTTCTAGACTGCTGAATACAGCTGACAAGTTAACCTCCTGCCTGTAAGTTCATTATGGAACCTTTACTCTCAAATAATCTATTTTCAAAGCTACCACAGTTGATGGGACAGTGGGGTGGGGACCCTCCCCTGCTGCTGTTCCTTCTGGTGGCCCTCAGGGAGAAACCTGTGACCGGATGGAGGGCTTGCTGGACCAGATCACATGCTCCTCACTGAAACAGCTCAGAAAGTGTATGGGAGCAGGGTACTCATTGGGAACAACAGATGAAAAGACAGAGTGGTACTTCACACAGACAGCCTCCACCTCGCCGCCAGCCCTGGCCACAGCAGGCTCTTTCCAATTCACCGTGCTGTGCTCCTGTCACTCAGTCATGTCCAACTCTTTTTGACCCCACGGCCTGTAGCCCACCAGGCTCCTCTGTCCGTGGGATTTTTCACACAAGGTTACTAGAGTAGGGTGCCATTTCCTCCTCCTGGGGACTTACCAACCCAGGGACTGAGTCCGTGTTTCCTGCTTCTCTTGCATTACAAGTGGATTCTTTACCACTGAGCCATGCGGGACGCCCTTCCAACTCGTTACGTCACATTATTTTGCTTCCCACAGGCCACTCACAAAAGTACATCCGCCATGACTGAATTCAACTAACAGCACTTGCAAATCCCACAAGATACCTTGCTTGCTTGACAAACGCAAAGCAGTTAAAGTCTGATCCTGCCATTTCTTGTGTGACCAGCTTGCCAGCAGGCTGGATCAAGGTGGGTCCAGCAACAGGATCTCTAAGGGCTGGAGACTTCACAGTCACTACCTTCAAGATCCAAGAGATATAAGGGCAGCAAACCTCTTCCCGCTCGGCCCCCTTCAGTTCAAAGAAGAGTGCCCCCAAAATACAGATCAGGATGTAAGAAGCGCTGATTAGACCAAGGTGACCAGAGTCTTCAGTGAAATTAAATAATCACTCTTTATTCAAAATAAATAAGCCCTCTTACTTACAGGAAAATATGAAAGTAAACTTCTATCCTTCTGGCCTCTAAGAAACCACATTCGCAATATGTTCATTTACAAAAGAAAGAAAGTATTTGTAAATTATCAAAACTGAGATTTAGGAACTTCAAAATTGTTTCTTTGAAAAATAAACAATAAAAGGAATATTCATGTCAAAAGGTCACAGGTTAGAGAACTGATTTTCCCTCTGAGGCTCATTTTAGCAGACCCTCCAAGTATCCCCAAATCTTCTGGCTAAAAAGCCATATCCTGAGAAAAGTATTCCCCGTACCCCACCCCTATGGCTTCTGCAGGGCTGTGCAGGTCACCGGGACTGGGAACACGGGGTGGAACTACCCCGCCTTCAGAGCCACATCGCCTCAGCCTGCCGCTGCTTTCCACAAACTAACTTGGCTCAGCTGTCCTACAACGGAGAGATGTTCCACAGCAGCAGAGTACTCTGAGTACCACCTTGTCCAGCATTTTCCAGACTCATATTGTGCTCAGAGAGCCGAGGCTGCATCCCAAGGCTTTGTGAGAGGGTCTCCGCCAGCCTACCGAGTGCCCCTCTGCAGGACTCGCAGCTCTTGGACAGCCACAAACACTGCTGGTTACTTCCCCAGTTGAACAGCCATACACAACACAAGTAAGTCAACGAAAAACAGAAGAAGAAAAAGGCCCCCAAGTCTTTCAACCCCACCCGCCCACCTCAAATACACAAACACACAGGAACAAACTCTTGTTACAAATTCAAGTTCATCATCTGAGAGGTTGAAGCCTCCAGCGACTCCTCCAGCTCCAGGGCACACCGACTGTACGCTTCCACATGGTTTCTCCAGACTTGAACTGGGAACAAGAAAGCACGCCACTAACAGACAGGCAGGGTCAGCCAGGGAAAGTGAAGTCACTCAGCTGTGCCCGACTCTGCGACCCCATGGACTGCAGCCCATCAGGCTCCTCTGTCCATGTGATTCTCCAGGCAAGAGTACAAGAGTGGGTTGCCATTGCCTTCTCCAGGGGAATCTTCCCAACCCAGGGTCTCCCGCATTGCAGGCAGATTGTTTAGCCTCTGGGCCATCATAGTCAGGGAAGTCTCTTGGAAAGCAAGCAGCACACAGCCTGCCCAGCAAACTGGCTCCCTAAGTGGGGCCTCAAAAGGACTCTAGCAAAAATCCCCAACTGCAACCTCCCCCTCGCGAACAGGATCAAGCAGGTCGGTGCATGCTGGCCTTGACAACCACCCGCCAGGGATACAGCTGTCCTCTCAGCTGCCCTCTGGGTGCCATGTGACCCAAGGAAGCTCTGTCTGAGATACCCAGTGACCAGCCCTCCCCTCCACATCTGAGACCACCTCTTAAACAAGGGCTGGGGCTTAACAAGGCCTTTTGCAGCTAGTTTTGCCATAGGGGCCATGCCACTCTCCTAGGCGCCCTGTTCAATCAGCATCGATGAAGACCTAGAGGACGATGGGCCCCAACTCCATTCCCCCAGCACTCACTGTAGTGTGGCTCCTCTTTTCCAGTGGGGGCCAGGGGGCTGTCCTCCACAGGGCAGCTGGGGCCCTGACTGGGCGGGCTGGCGGCGGGGCAGGGCCCGAGCTCGCCCAGCAGCTCCTGGCGCGCGTTCTCCAGCATAGTCCTATAGGCCTGCCGGGCCGCCATCGTCAGCTCCACCATCTTGTGGAACTGGTCCTTGAGCAGAAATCAGAGTACAAGTGAGGTCGCCTGCAAACTGGCGAAGGCACCCTCTACAGGGAAAGCGGGGTTGATGCCCGCCTAGGTACCAGGGGTGTTGCCCTCAGGCCTTCCTGAGGCTCCTCTGTGATACCAGTGAGCCCAGAGCAAAACTGGAATCACCCTTCTAGGTTTTTAAGGAAACCAGGCCACTGAGGCTACCGCTTTTAAGACTGGGGCCCCTAGGGCTCAGGGCTACTCTGCCAGTGAAATGCAGACAACCACCATACCCCCGACTCCCTCCAAGAGCAAGACAGGCCAGCACCCCCGCCTCACCTGAGCCCCATCGTAGCTGAAGATGCCCACCACGCTGACGGGAACAGCCTTGTTCAGGCTGCGCCCCAGAGCTTTGCGGTTGAGAGCAAACACAAAGGGGATGTTCTGGTCACAGGCGTAGTCAATGATGGTGTGCAGGGTGTCGTCTAGCCCGCCTGCTCGGAGGACAAGGAAAATGACAGGAGAGGGCATCCGAGGAGCAACCTGGCGACAGTGGCTGCCAAGAGCTTTTCCCGATGGAGGGTGCCACTGCCCCCCAGGCCAGGTTTCACCAGGAAAGCCAGTCACTGCGGTGGACGTACACTGTTACTCTTGGCCACATGGAAGAGATCAACTGTTCCAGAGACACTCCTAAAGCAATAAATCACTATAAAATAAGTCCACATCAAGCCAGCAGCTGGCACTGTGTGAAACGGGACAAGGAAGCCTTAGTTCGCTGAATACTGTGTGCCAGTCTGGGTCTAATGGCCTTGGGTGGATTGGCTCCTGTATCCTCACAAAACCCTAAGAGGGAGGGCGTACCCACTTAAAAAGATGGATACCCTAAGAGGGGAGGTCCCTGAGTAATCCTACCCTGCCTCCCAGTGAGACACGGCCTGGCAGAAGGAGTGACTGGGCGGGTGACACTGGTTTCCGACTCTGTGTGAGTGACGCTCACACAGAGTCGGAAACCAGCAACACCGACAAGCTGTTACCAACAAGAGAATCACATCTGGGCATCTGTGCGTGAGTAACACAGAAACCACCCATACACGTGCAAACATCAGCCAGCTAGAACGCAGAATGGGAGAGGTGATTCCACGTACAAGTGCAACCAAAGGCTACAACAGGTGAGGATAAATGTAGCAAGAAACGTGAATGATTTACAAAGCAGCCTCAACATGCTAGTGAAACACAAAAGGAAATCTAAGCCAAAGGCATCTATACTCTTGGGTGGAACAAACCAGTATGATCATATGTCAATGCTGTGTTAACCTAAAACTTTTTATACTGTAACTTCCTCTAAATGGGACTTTTTTGGAGAAATACAAAATACACAAAATGAGAATGGCCTTTTGAAAAAAAGAAATGTCAGGCTAGCATTTCCAGACAGTAAAGCTTGCTACAGAACTGTAAGAATGTAAATTATGGGATACAGGGTGACAGAATGAAGGCCCAGAAATCTCCAAATGAGTGGCACTTAGGCAGGATGGCAAGAGTCCCCTGAAGCACAGAAGGTGCAGACACGGTGGGGTCAGCCTCTGCAAAAATACATCTCAGACTGAACTGCATTCTACCTAATAAAAATGAAAACACAGAACAAGAAAAAAAAAACTGAATTAAAAAAAAAGTTAATAACCCTGGAGTAAGAAGGTTGAAGAGTAACATAAAACCTAGATGCAATAAAAACAAGAATAAAAAATATCCACACATACACACCCAATCTCTGAATGGCCAAAGAGGCTTAACGAAACAAAGGCACGCGACAAACTGGAAAAATATTCACAATTCTTAACCAAAGTGGCTCATATTATTAAAAAAAAAAAAAAGTATATGTGAATTTAGAAGACTGACATCCTGAAAGACAAATGGGAAAATAATCAACAATTCGCAGAAAATGCCAAGCCCTTAAACAAGTGCAAAGTTGCTCAGCCCTGCCTCACAAGAAAATGCTAACAGAATCACCCGAAGACTGCGGGAGGCTGGGAGGAAGCTGCATGCCCGCCTGTGGGGGCTGCAGTGCCCCCTCGAGGCAGTGTGGCCCCACCCCGGTTCCTCTGCAAACTGACCGCTTCCTGAGGGAACACATAACATCTACAGGAGAAAGAAAAAATCTCCTAAGATCTCTTATCACCTGGTACTTAATTACATATGATTACCTAATTTTTTTTTCAAAAGAACAACTTCTCAAATGCATATCCATCCTTGGATATGCAGATGGTATCACTCTAATGGCAGAAAGCGAACAGGAACTAAAGAGCCTCTTGATGAGGGTGAGTAAAACAGCTGGCTTAAAACTCAACATTCAGAAAACTAAGATCATGGCATCCGGTTCCATCACTTCATGGCAAATAGATAGGGAGGAAGAGTGGAAACAGTGGCAGATTTTATTTTCTTGGGCTCCAAAATCACTGTGGATGGTGACTGCAGCCACAAAATTAAAAGATGCTTACTCCTTGGAAGAAAAGCTATGACAAACCTAGACAGTGTATTAAGAAGCAGAAAATCACTCGGCCTGCAAAGGTCCACAGAGTCAAAGCTATGGCTTTTCCAGTAGTCATGTATGGATGTGAGAGTTGGACTATACAGAAAGTTGAACCATAAAGAAGGTTGAGTACTGAAGAACTGATGCTTTTGAACTATGGTGCTGGAGAAGATTCTTGAGAGTCCCTTGAGAACAAGGAGATCAAACCAGTCAATCCTAAAGGAAATCAACCCTGAATATTCATTGGAAGGACTGATGCTGAAGCTGAAGTTCTAATACTTTGGCCATTGAATGCAAAGAGCTGACTCATTGGAAAAGACCCTGATTNAAAGTTGCTCAGCCCTGCCTCACAAGAAAATGCTAACAGAATCACCCGAAGACTGCGGGAGGCTGGGAGGAAGCTGCATGCCCGCCTGTGGGGGCTGCAGTGCCCCCTCGAGGCAGTGTGGTCCCACCCCGGTTCCTCTGCAAACTGACCGCTTCCTGAGGGAACACATAACATCTACAGGAGAAAGAAAAAATCTCCTAAGATCTCTTATCACCTGGTACTTAATTACATATGATTACCTAATTTTTTTTCAAAAGAACAACTTCTCAAATGCATATCCATCCTTGGATATGCAGATGGTATCACTCTAATGGCAGAAAGCGAACAGGAACTAAAGAGCCTCTTGATGAGGGTGAGTAAAACAGCTGGCTTAAAACTCAACATTCAGAAAACTAAGATCATGGCATCCGGTTCCATCACTTCATGGCAAATAGATAGGGAGGAAGAGTGGAAACAGTGGCAGATTTTATTTTCTTGGGCTCCAAAATCACTGTGGATGGTGACTGCAGCCACAAAATTAAAAGATGCTTACTCCTTGGAAGAAAAGCTATGACAAACCTAGACAGTGTATTAAGAAGCAGAAAATCACTCGGCCTGCAAAGGTCCACAGAGTCAAAGCTATGGCTTTTCCAGTAGTCATGTATGGATGTGAGAGTTGGACTATACAGAAAGTTGAACCATAAAGAAGGTTGAGTACTGAAGAACTGATGCTTTTGAACTATGGTGCTGGAGAAGATTCTTGAGAGTCCCTTGAGAACAAGGAGATCAAACCAGTCAATCCTAAAGGAAATCAACCCTGAATATTCACTGAAAGGACTGATGCTGAAGCTAAAGCTCCAATCCTCTGGCCTTCTGATTATGATGAGCCGACTCACTGGAAAAGACCCTGATGCTGCGAAAGATTGAGGGCAGGAGGGGAAGGAGGCAACAGAGGATGAGACAGTTGGATGGCATCACTGACTCAATGGATTGCGTCTGAGCAAACTCTGGGAGATAGTGAAGGACAGGGAAGCCTGGCATGCTGCAGTCCATGGGGTCACAAAGAGCTGGACATGACTTAATGACTGAAAAACAACTGCTTTTGAGGGAACTGGGAATTCATTCCACAGCTGATTTAATAGGGAATTAATGGTTAAGCCCCACATCCTTTTAATCTGTCCATCCCCTCCCCAGATCTACCCACAGAGACCAAAGGTGATGAGAAAGCAACTTCTGGGGATATGAACTTTTCAAAGAAAATTTACTCCTAGGCAGGTGAGGAAAAGGCAGAGGCAGGACCAGAGGCTAGGTGATGGCTGCGTTCCTTACAGCGAAATGTTTCCAACAGAAGACTGACGAGTCTCCTAAACATCAGCATCGTGGTCTCTCATTCAAGGGTGACTCAGCTTTGTGTCCTCTCCAGCTCAGGAGCTGATCAGAGAAGCTATTTGAGCAGTGTGCAGAAAAGAGCTATAATAAGACTGGCCAGATGGCTGCTCTCCTAGAAAAGGCCAGCTTACTTGGCTGACCCTTGGCTGGTGCCTGAACTTGGGCTTTGGGGGTGCCCCTGTGAACCCATCTGCTAAGAGTGACTACTGTTCCCAAAATGCATATGCAGATTACACTAAACACTGGCTTTCCTTCTGCAAGTCTGGAATGTGGGGACCTGCCTGGCAGAGGGTGCCCTTGTGACCATCCCCAATAAAAATCCTGAGTGCTTATCTCTAGTGAGCTTCCCTGGTAGATGACATGACACTTTACACGTGTCGCTGCATCTCGTTTTGGGGAATTCAGCCTGTTCTGTCTGACTCCCCTGTGGGGAGGATGCTGCAGGCGTGCACCACTTTCCCTGACGCAGCAGCCAAGTCTCAAATGATTTTGCTCAGCCCTGTTCCCAGCCAACCTCACTCATGAGAACTGAAAAATATCTCCAAGTGCCAGCTTCTAAAAGTTTCACGACACAAAAGCGACACAAAACAAGTAAATGCTATATCCAATCAACAATTCCCATTTAAAGTTTGAGTTCAGAATTATTCGGCAAAATGCCACTCTGAGCAAATAATAGTATTTCAACTTAATCCCAGGCCATAATAACTCAATTTTACCTTTAAAATGACCACAATCTATTGGCTATCTTAACCAAGGAAGAAACATCCTAGAACATGTAATCAAGTTCCTTATGCCCCAAGGGCAAAAAACAAAAAAAATAGGTAGGAACAAATGAGTAAACAACGTATTTTAAATGCATTAACAAATCCTTAAGATGATCTCTCAGCTCCATTCTCCGGCATGATCAGAGGAGTAGGGGCTTAGAGAAAGAGCAAGGCGGACCACTGACTGAATACACATATTCCAGGTTTTTGGTTTGTCTTTTAAAGATGAAAATCCACAGGAGACTCTGAGACGAGTAAAAAAATTTTGGAAGCTGAAACACAAACAGGTGACTCAGCTGACCTAAGCCACCAGCAGGAAAGCGCCTAGAAGCACCAGTGGAAAACGTCTTTACCCTAGAATTCATCCCCCAGAACTCGGCAACTAACTGGCAGCACCCGGCATTTGAGAGTGTGGAGTCAAATGAGGTGACAGCAAGCTGGTGTCCAGACCTGCTTCACTCAACCAACACCCTGATGCCGGGCCTGTGGCACAGCAGGGTGGCAGGCCTGCAGGACACTGGGCCCACACTTCTAACTGTGGCTGTCAGGATAAGGTCCTGATCATAGGGTAGAGCTCAAAGCCTCCACCCCTTCACCCCAGACTCCCAGCAGAAAGTAGAGAGTTCTTCCCCAGGAGATGTGGCATCAGAGATGCACCCAGGACGGTGCTTTTCAACAGAGCAGCAGCCCAGTCGCCATCCCACAGCAGAGGCTCTAGCCTGGGGTGGTCCCTGAAGTGGCAGCAGCAACTAAGAACTTACTAGAAACACAAATTTGGGGGTCTGCTGGACCTGCTCAAGGAGAAACTCTGAAGTCTGTGTTTTCATCAGCTTCCCAGGTGACTCACGACAGTTCGAGAACCACTGCTCTCAAAGGCAGCTCACGGCCTTAAGTGCTAGCCTCACCCCCAGAATTCTAGTCAGCTTTGTTGTGGCTTGGTCACTTGTCGAGTCCAACTCTTTGTGACCCACTGGACTGTAGCCCGCCAGGCTCCTCTGTCCATGGGACTCCCCAAACAAGAATACTGGAGTGGGCTGCTATTTCCTACTCCAGGGGATGTTCCCGCCCCAGGGATCGAACCCAAGTCTTTGGCACTGGTAGGGGGATTCACTCAGGCACCAGTGAAGTCCCTAGTCAGCTTTAGCAGCTGCAAAAGACAAACAGACAAACAGACCTGGGCATCTGCAGAAACCTCTACCGTGAGCTCAAAAAGCAAACCACCTGGGCAGGGAGGCTGTGCAGGGAGAAGAGACCCTCACATCACTATGATTCTCAGGGAGGAAACGCATCCACGAAGCAACCGCTACAAACACAGGAACTTTGGAGAACAATGAAAATAGCTCCCAGAAATTAAAAATAACAGCAGAAATGAAAGATATAAGAAGTATAACTGAAGAATCCTTACAGAAAACAGAACTGAAGAGCTGAAAAGAAGAAGAAAACTAACAGGTGGATGACAGTGCAGGAGACCCAGCATCCCGGCAACACGGTTCCAGGGGGAGCCGCGAGAGGGCCAACAGGAGGGAGCGTCCGAGCACAAACCCCGCAGCATGTCCCAGGACCAAGCGCACTGCCCGTACGCCGTCCCACCTCCAGAACCCCAGACACGGGAGTTCCCGCAGGCTTCCAGGGAGACGGGAGGAGAGAAATAAAGGTCAGAAATTGGGAAGACTGGATTTCAAGCACCATCTTCTAGATGTCCCGCCATTTTTTCTCATAAGCCACTGACGGGGGGATGCACACACCCCAAGACAAGGGAGTATTTGAGAGCCAACAAACACCACAGCCCACCAGAAGACACGTCCCCAGGGTGACAGCTGCATGGGAGGCACAGAGCCAGAATGGCCCCAGAGGAGGAGCTGCAGAGTGCCTGAAGCACCCACTACTTTGAGGGGGGGGCGGTCAGGCTGAGCGCTTGAGGGGTGATTCGTGTAAAGCCCAGCGTCTGCCATGGGACTGTGGTCGGGACACCGCCAGCGTACAACCAAAGGGACGAACCTGAGAGCCCTTTCCAATGGCAGGGACTGGACTGCCTCCAGCTAGGATGGGGATGAGTCCATGGGGCTGGCCATGAGCAGGTCCAGCTGCTGCCCAAGGGCCCCTGGATGCTGCAGACAAGTCAGGAAACCTCAAGTGTTCAGAGTGGAAACAGCAACCGGAAAGATTCGGCACTGGGATCTGGACTGGTTCCCTGAAAGCGCTATTCCAGCCAAGTGGACTCTACACCATGGGAGAGAGCAATGGGACCAGAGGAGTCTGAATGTTGAGACTAAGATGGAAGGCCACTGTGTGAGTGATGGCATCCTGCTCCTAACAGCCCCTCTACTGAGCACCCCAAGGGGACACAAAGTGGGTCAGCTGAGGGCCAGAGAGATGTCAGACATCTGTCTGTTGGTCACCTCACCCAGCACATCACATGCTGAAAAAGAGAACCAACCTTCCAGCATCAGTAAGATGGCCAAGGGCTTGGACAAACCCCCACCTTTAGTAAGTGAACAGACGAGTTAGTCACACACGGAGGAAAAGCCCAATGCAGGGACTGCCTAGCTGCAGTCAGGAAATCTCTGCGGTATGAGGGCCCACCCCCCAGCTCCGAGGCAAGCAGCACGGCACCTAGCCCGCTGCACGAGGTGACATACCCTCTCCGGCC
>SJYX01019562.1:72893-123123 GCA_006410675.1 Oreotragus oreotragus
TATGTATACCTATGGCTGATTCATGTTGATGTGTGACACAGAACTGTAAAGCAATTATCCTCCAATTAAAAATAAATTAAAAAAAACTCAACTAAAAGAAAACGAAGCAAACTGCACTTCCTAGGGCCCCAACCCCAAGTGGCTGATGGGGGTGTGGCGGCCGGGGGGCATGAACTGCAGGAGCCGCACACCAGGGGCCACACGGTGCCCTTACCTTTCGACTGAATCTTCTCACAGTTTGGAGAGATGATGATGCATTTCAGCTTCCTGAGCTTCAGATGTTTGAGGACTTCCCTCAGCCCCAACACAAGTCGGCGTTTGGCCTTAGCCTTGACTGGATCTTTCTGGTACATACGATCTTGGAAACGCACCAGCTCTTTCAGCAGGTCCGTAACACAGGCATCAACTTCTTTACTGAGCATTTGGCTGCAGTAGCTGAAGGAACATTAGACATGGTCACCTTTCCTCTGGCTGTGACAGTCTGGTGTGCTGCTCCTGGCACATCTCAGAGGAGGTGTGGGCAGTTCGGCTCTGTTCAAGTAATCATGCTTTGATGAGTAATGCCAGTCAAAAAGGTAGAATTCCTGACTGACAGAATTATATAAAACATATGGATGGAGGCATCCTCCCCACCCCCAAGCACAAGGGACCAAGACTTCTGGGCCCCACATCCCCAGGGCAGCCAGCCCTGAGCACCTCTCCTCATGAAGACAAACATCTACAGAGTCCACTCTGAAGAAAAGTGGGAGGGAAAGAGGCGGAGCACCCTAAGAAACTGCACACAGAAAGGGACCTCACATCATGAGCTGTCACCTTACTACCCGTTCCCAACCACAAAAGTGGCTTCAAGGGCACCTCTGGGACCACAGAATGAGGACAGAGACCTCTCATGAGCAGATTATGTAGCCCTGGCACGTGTTAAGATCAGGTCCTAGCGACCTTCTACCAGGAGGACACAATACTATGGCCCAGCTTTACTGTGCTGAGCATGGCGGGCAAAGAACTCGAGGCCCAAGATCAGAGTGAGCACAGCGCCCCAGGTCCCACAGGAGCCCAATGCCCCGCTCACTCACTCCCTGAAGCGCCGGCTGTGGATCCTGGGGCCGGCCTCCATCTCCTTCTGGGGCTCAGCTCCTGGCTGCTCCTCTGACTTGCTCTCCGCCACAGGAACACAGGACACAGGCTCTTTCGTTTCCCCTGGAGTTTCAGAGAAAGAAGTTATAGCAGGGCCCCCGCAGGGCTGAGTGCACAGATTGAGGGGCCTGGGGCAGGAAACGCAACACCACCTCCACAACAGCGTCGCCAAGGCACCCAGACTCAGCGGCTGGCCTCTCCACCACCCATAGGTGTAGCTCATAAAACCCTGGGCAGCCTGTGTGGCAAGGGCCTCTAGGCTGGATGGCAGTGGACTCAAGCTGGAAATGCACCAGGGGTAAATTCCAGCAGGAGGTGTGCTCGCATTTCTTATATACACCCCAAGCTGCCACAGCATCTCTGCTTCTAACGGAGCCCATGTGGAAACTCGCACAACACCCACCTGGCATGTTTGTACACCTGAATGCTATGCCACACTGACAATCAGGAACTACTTTTATAGGCCACAGACATACTGCCGGCCAGAACAACACCTAAGATTCCACTAGAATGAAGTCTGAAAGCTCATGGGTGAACTGCAGACAGGGGTGAGGCCTTGGACCAGAATCATAGGGACTGGGGGGCCATTCTGTTTCTGAACTGGGTATGATCTGTGTACTGTTCTGCAAGGACAAGTCAATAAGAAGCTTACATAATCCATTTTTTTTGCAATGACACCATGTCTCACACACTTGTGGGCAAGCAGCTTTGCAGTTAACGGTGTTAATTCTCATGGCCATTTCAAACTGCAAGGACCATCGAGTATCACACACATCAGGCTCAGGGGCTTCACCCCTTTATCTCTCACAGCCCCGAAAAGCAGAAGCACCAGAAGCTCCACTTGTTCACAGGGAGGTGCTCTTACTGTCAAGTTAGGACACTGGAAAACGTCTGCATTCCCAAGGCTCAGGGCCCACTTGCTTTTACCACACAGGGACCGGGGCTGGGCAAAGGCCAGACAATTGGCTGTGTACACGGTTACTCCCGCCGAGGGATCCTTTAAGAAGCAAGCCGACGGAACTCCATACCTAACACGTCAGGCGGCCTGAGGAGCTGGTCACCACCGCAGCTCTCTTCATCTCGCGCAGCCTGCACATCGTCACTGGGAAAAGCTGGGCTCAGAGCATTTTCTTGGAGACGCTGCTGCTTTCTCTCTTGCCGTTCTTTCAAAATAATCTTTAAAATTAAATAAACAACTGAAACACCTCAACACTCACATCTGAAAATAAGCTCTTCTGTGAAATAAGCCACCCACGTTCAGCTGGCTGGCGCTGTACCTGTTTGTGCCCATACCCCCCACCCCACCCCCGCCGCTGTCTCTTATACACATCTTCCCTAGTCAGCTTTAGCAGCTGCAAAAGACAAACAGACAAACAGACCTGGGCATCTGCAGAAACCTCTACCGTGAGCTCAAAAAGCAAACCACCTGGGCAGGGAGGCTGTGCAGGGAGAAGAGACCCTCACATCACTATGATTCTCAGGGAGGAAACGCATCCACGAAGCAACCGCTACAAACACAGGAACTTTGGAGAACAATGAAAATAGCTCCCAGAAATTAAAAATAACAGCAGAAATGAAAGATATAAGAAGCATAACTGAAGAATCCTTACAGAAAACAGAACTGAAGAGCTGAAAAGAAGAAGAAAACTAACAGGTGGATGACAGTGCAGGAGACCCAGCATCCCGGCAACACGGTTCCAGGGGGAGCCGCGAGAGGGCCAACAGGAGGGAGCGTCCGAGCACAAACCCCGCAGCATGTCCCAGGACCGAGCGCACTGCCCGTACGCCGTCCCACCTCCAGAACCCCAGACACGGGAGTTCCCGCAGGCTTCCAGGGAGACGGGAGGAGAGAAATAAAGGTCAGAAATTGGGAAGACTGGATTTCAAGCACCATCTTCTAGATGTCCCGCCATTTTTTCTCATAAGCCACTGACGGGGGGATGCACACACCCCAAGACAAGGGAGTATTTGAGAGCCAACAAACACCACAGCCCACCAGAAGACACGTCCCCAGGGTGACAGCTGCATGGGAGGCACAGAGCCAGAATGGCCCCAGAGGAGGAGCTGCAGAGTGCCTGAAGCACCCACTACTTTGGGGGGGGGCGGTCAGGCTGAGCGCTTGAGGGGTGATTCGTGTAAAGCCCAGCGTCTGCCATGGGACTGTGGTCGGGACACCGCCAGCGTACAACCAAAGGGACGAACCTGAGAGCCCTTTCCAATGGCAGGGACTGGACTGCCTCCAGCTAGGACGGGGATGAGTCCATGGGGCTGGCCATGAGCAGGTCCAGCTGCTGCCCAAGGGCCCCTGGATGCTGCAGACAAGTCAGGAAACCTCAAGTGTTCAGAGTGGAAACAGCAACCGGAAAGATTCGGCACTGGGATCTGGACTGGTTCCCTGAAAGCGCTATTCCAGCCAAGTGGACTCTACACCATGGGAGAGAGCAATGGGACCAGAGGAGTCTGAATGTTGAGACTAAGATGGAAGGCCAGTGTCTGAGTGATGGCATCCTGCTCCTAACAGCCCCTCTACTGAGCACCCCAAGGGGACACAAAGTGGGTCAGCTGAGGGCCAGAGAGATGTCAGACATCTGTCTGTTGGTCACCTCACCCAGCACATCACATGCTGAAAAAGAGAACCAACCTTCCAGCATCAGTAAGACGGCCAAGGGCTTGGACAAACCCCCACCTTTAGTAAGTGAACAGACGAGTTAGTCACACACGGAGGAAAAGCCCAATGCAGGGACTGCCTAGCTGCAGTCAGGAAATCTCTGCGGTATGAGGGCCCACCCCCCAGCTCCGAGGCAAGCAGCACGGCACCTAGCCCGCTGCACGAGGTGACATACCCTCTCCGGCCATGAGTGATGGCATCCTGCTCCTAACAGCCCCTCTACTGAGCACCCCAAGGGGACACAAAGTGGGTCAGCTGAGGGCCAGAGAGATGTCAGACATCTGTCTGTTGGTCACCTCACCCAGCACATCACATGCTGAAAAAGAGAACCAACCTTCCAGCATCAGTAAGATGGCCAAGGGCTTGGACAAACCCCCACCTTTAGTAAGTGAACAGACGAGTTAGTCACACACGGAGGAAAAGCCCAATGCAGGGACTGCCTAGCTGCAGTCAGGAAATCTCTGCGGTATGAGGGCCCACCCCCCAGCTCCGAGGCAAGCAGCACGGCACCTAGCCCGCTGCACGAGGTGACATACCCTCTCCGGCCCGCGTGGGCCAGCCAGAGCCGTGCCGTGAAGACCGCAGGGGCCCAGCTGCTCAGAGTGAGCACTTGGTGATCCAACCAACTTGGAAACAAGTACGTAAAACAGCCAGCCAGTGGGGATTTGCTGTATGACGCAGGGAGCTCAACCTGGTGCTCTGTGACAACCCAGAGTGGTGGGATGGTTTGGGGTGGGAGNCCCCGCCGCCTGCCCCCTCCCTGTGAGCAGCCCAATCCTCTCAACCATGGCCCAAGAACAGCAGGCTCCCCTGGGGAAACAGAGCAGTGCATGCGAGACCTGGGCTCCGATTCAACTGTGCAGCTCAACCTGACCCCAGGCAAGACACGCCTTCCTCCATCTGAGACTCACCATACCCCACAGGCTGCTTTGAGAGTTAAATCAAAGACATGTAGCAGGAAGTGTCCAATATTTACCAAATCAGAGCATCAGACACAACGCCTCGGGGTAGGATGAGGGTAAAAAATGTAAAGGAGAACAGACTCCCCCCATTTCTGGATTTCTGTCTATGTCACTCCGAAGTATGGACATGAATATGTATGAAATGAATAAATAAATAAGGCCTCCCCCTCCAGCAGCTGAGGTGCTCTGCACACCATGAGGGGAGAGCGAGGGATCATCTTTCAGAGAATCATGCATGCATCTTGATTAAGAGCAGGTTCAAATGAGAGTAAATGTTAAAAATCTAAAAACTTAGGAGTCGAAAGAAGTAGAATGGATACAGCAGTCTACAAGTTTACTCGAGCCAGATTTCAAACAAAACACCACACACCTTCTTCAACGGGGTTGGCTTCTTGGCCTTGGGGACCTCCCTCTGCTTCCCCTTCTTCGTCATAGGGGAGGTGGAGTCTAACGGGTTGTGCGGGGTCTTCACCTGGGCAAGGCGGTGGCCCTTGTTCCCTGACATGGAGTCTCTGGAGAGGACGGGCACTGCCCCAACTGCAACACAGCAGGGACGCACGGCTCAGGCTGCCACCCACCACCCGCCAGGCTCCAGGGGCAGGCTCGCTGCAGATCTGCCTCAGGAGCTCCCTGTGCCGCCCACCCATCCCCACAACCTTCCTCGTCCCTATCAAACTGTCCCTGAGGGAACCAGCTTCCTATCCCCACAAGCAAACCTCCTACACTTTCCAGCTAAGTCTGATGATGTGTTTGGGTCTCGTGTTTTGATGAAGAGCTTTTCCGGGTAGCTTGCCCCTTTTACTCCATGATTTTCAGCTTACCTTGCCTTTGCAGAAGTTGGCCACTGGCTTCCTTCTACCTCATGTATATATATGTATACCTTCTACCTCACTATCTTAAAAGGCCCTTTAAGATCCTAGCAATATTTCAAGTTGATTCTCTTCAGTTTTCTAAACATACGTTCCTAAATTCCCTGCAGAGAGTAAATACATGATCACAACCACTGCTCCAAACACTTCCACTGCACACTGTGGTTCTGCTCTACCTCCCATCTTGTTCCTGTTCCAAGGGAATAGTTAATTTGTGCCTACTCTCCCCTAACTTTTTAATTAGGAAAACTTCTAAACACACACCAAATGAAAGAGAATGTATAACAACAAACCCATGTACTCACTGTCCGGCTTCAACAACCATCAAGTGTTTTTCCAAATATATTTTACTCACCCTCCTTAATTTTGGTACATGTTTTTAAAGTACTGCGTAGACACAGGAATGACTCCTGGAAAGGCGACCCAAAAACAAGAAAACAACAACTAGGCAGAGACATCAGCAACCACACATTGTGGGGAAGGCAGCCACCAGACTCCGACCAGGCAGTTCCTCACACGAGACAAAAAGCAGCCCATCACAACCACTACTTTCAGAAGGAAAAAATAAAATACCCAGTTGCTACAAAGTATTAACTAAAAGTCAGTATTCAACAAAATATTGTGAAACTTTCCAAGAAACAAGAAAGTATAACCCACCCTAAAGAAAAAAGGAAGTTAACAGAAGCTGTCACTGAGTGCGTGCCCCGGCTGACCAAGAAATGAAGGCAACTGGGAGACTAGATAAACCCAGAATTTCAATAAATACAAATAATAAAGGAGAAAGGCTCAACAGAAGATTGGAGATGGTAGAAAAATCAATGAACCTGAAGATAAATCAACAGAAACCATTCAATTAAAAGAAAAGATTTTGAAAGAGCCTCCAGAGACCTGTGGGGCAACAAGTATACTAGTGTATATATATAATGTGAGTGCCAGAAGAGGAAAGAGAAAAGAAAATATTTTGAAGAAATAATGACCCTAAACTTCCCAAATTCAATGAATATTTCAACTGACAAACTCAAAATAGGATAAATATTACTCAACCAAAGGTAGGACGTATACAGAGATTCCCACATAGAAACATCATAGTCAAACTGCTGAAGGTCAAAACAAAAACAGCAAGGGAAAAACAACTCATCATAGAAAGTGCAACAAGACAAGTAATCTCACTGGCAACAATGGAGGCAGGAGGGCAATGGAATGACATTCAAAGACGTGAGCGGGCAAACCTGTCAATCAAGAATTCTATATCCAGTGAAACTATCCTTCAAAAAAACGAATCTAAAATATAGACGTTTCTAGGTAAACAAGGACTGAATTTGTTGCTTGATTTATTTATTTATAAGCAACTACTTACTTTCTTACTTTTAAGAAATTTAATTTTTTAAAGGAAAAAAATCAAAGGAATCAAAATGGTACTATGTATTTATCTAACATAAAAGAAAACAATTAAAGAGGAACAGAGAAATAAATTAAGACACGAAAGAATCAGAAAAAAAAAAATAGTAACAGCAGTAAATCCAACCACTGTAACAATAGCATTAAACGTGAATGAACAATAAACAAAGCACAACACTCAACAAGAGAATTTTAGCCTGGATTAAACAGAAAGCTCCAACTATAAAACTGTCTACCAGAAACACATCTTAAAGACACTGGTAGGTGACCAAGNAAAAAAAAAAATAGTAACAGCAGTAAATCCAACCACTGTAACAATAGCATTAAACGTGAATGAACAATAAACAAAGCACAACACTCAACAAGAGAATTTTAGCCTGGATTAAACAGAAAGCTCCAACTATAAAACTGTCTACCAGAAACACATCTTAAAGACACTGGTAGGTGACCAAGGTTACTCTTCCCTATGCTGCTGGTAAAAGCATTCACCTCCTCATTAATCTGATCAGCCAGTTGGGAAGACCAAACCTGGGCTCCAGAACAGATATGTCACCAAAGGCCTTTAAGTTGTGTTCTGGCAAGAAAGCCCCTTGTAGGACTATTTGGTACTGGAAAACGTAAGTTTTCATTCGAATCCCAAAGAAAGGCAATGCCAAAGAATGCTCAAACTACCGCACAATTGCACTCATCTCACACGCTAGTAAAGTAATGCTCAAAATTCTCCAAGCCAGGCTTCAGCAATACATGAACCGTGAACTCCCTGATGTTCAAGCTGGTTTTAGAAAAGGCAGAGGAACCAGAGATCAAATTGCCAACATCCGCTGGATCATGGAAAAAGCAAGAGAGTTCCAGAAAAACATCTATTTCTGCTTTATTGACTATGTCAAAGCCTTTGACTGTGTGGATCACAATAAACTGTGGAAAATTCTGAAAGAGATGGGAATACCAGACCACCTGACCTGCTTCTTCAGAAATCTGTATGCAGGTCAGGAAGCAACAGTTGGAACTGGACATGAACAACAGACTGGTTACAAATAGGAAAAGGAGTACGTCAAGGCTGTATGTTGTCACCCTGCTTATTTAACTTATATGCAGAGTACATCATGAGAAATGCTGGGCTGGAAGAAGCACAAGCTGGAATCAAGATTGCCGGGAGAAATATCAATAACCTCAGATATGCAGGTGACACCACCCTTATGGCAGAAAGTGAAGAGGAACTAAAAGACTCTTGATGAAAGTGAAAGAGGAGACTGAAAAAGCTGGCTTCAAGCTCAACATTCAGAAAACGAAGATCATGGCATCCGGTCCCATCACTTCATGGGAAATAGATGGGGAAACAGTGGAAACAGTGGTTCACTTTATTTTTTGGGCTCCAAAATCACTGCAGATGGTGACTGCAGCCATGGAATTAAAAGACGCTTACTCCTTGGAAGAAAAGTTATGACCAACCTAGACAGCATATTCAAAAGCAGAGACATTACTTTGCCAACAAAGGTCAGTCTAGATGTGAGAGTTGGACTGTGAAGAAGGCTGAGCGCCGAAGAATTGATGCTTTTGAACTGTGGTGTTGGAGAAGACTCTTGAGAGTCCCTTGGACTGCAAGGAGATCCAACCAGTCCATTCTGAAGGAGATCAGCCCCGGGATGCCTTTGGGAGGAATGATGCTAAAGCTGAAACTCCAGTACTTTGGTCACCTCATGCGAAGAGTTGACTCACTGGAAAAGACCCTGATGCTGAGAGGGATTGGGGGCAGGAGGAGAAGGGGATGACAGAGGATGAGATGGCTGGATGGCATCACTGACTCGATGGACACGAATCTGAGTGAACTCTGGGAGTTGGTGATGAACAGGGAGGCCTGGCGTGCTACGATTCATGGGGTCGCAAAGAGTCGGACACGACTGAGCGACTGAACTGAACTGAATCTAAAACTAAAGAGAAACTGAATTCCTCTTAGCTAATTTTTACTTTTTCTGGTAAGAATGGTTCCATTACTGATGTCGAAAAGAAAGATGATGGACATGTCAGTATCTGGGCATTACTGGGATCTGTGGCCAAAACACCCTTTCAATACTATCAAAATCCAACAACCCAATAACCAACCTTACAATCTAACAACCTCTAGCTACTTAAAAATATCACCTGACTGAGGGCCCCTACTTCTTGCCAAAATGTCTCGGACTTCACATACAATTCCATCTAAAAGGCACAACTTGAATCTAGCTGCACAAGAGCCGCCTTATGTGGCCTCAGAGGCAGTTCCCTCACATTTCTTGCTTTTACCTTTGGCGGGAGGTCTAGAACATTCAGTTAGTAGCTCACATGCTTCCCTGCAGGCTCCCCAAGAAACTACATTTTTCAGAATCAGAGGTTGGCCAAGCACTTTCCTGACTTTTCTGGAAAGGCCAACACTGCAGACCTTTCCCAAACAGATGCTGATCAAAGTAACTTTGAAGGAGGAATACCTAAGAAGGCAGTGATCCTAAGCTTTGATACATTTAAGAATTATTCATACATGTGATGTATGATCCTGAAATGAAAAAAATCACCAAAATCATTGAGAAAGAAATTTAAATACAGACTGGATACAAGATGCTAACAAAAAAATAATTTTTATTATTATTACAAGGGAGAATGGCAGAATGGATCTATTAAAAATAAAATCACCATCAATTAGAGATACTGACTGATGTATTTACAGGTTAAATGACATGATGTCTACAAGTACTTCAGGGGAAAATAACAGAGTTCCAGATGCAACAGCACTTTGGGCAAAGTGTTGGTAACTGATGGAGCTGGGTAATGGGCATATGGTGGCAGTCTTCATCATATTCTATTCTACTTTTGACTATGTTTTAAATGTTCCACCACAAAAATTGAAAAACAAGGACAAAACAAAACCAAAAGTTCCACTGTGTGCTTGTTAAAAACACCTATTGCCCATCCCATACCAAGTGGTTCTCAGTGTACCACATCAGAGGTGTTCCCAGAACCTGCACTTTCAGCTTGCTCCCAAGTAGTGCCATTGCTGGCAGTCCCAGGGATACTGCATGAAAAAGAAATACTGGGTTCAGGGACACACTGTCAACTGGTGCCTCAGCCACTGAATACTTGGACTAAATTAACTGCATTCACACATTTTAAATTTGTACTCTGGGCTTTTAATTAAGGTCACTATGAAACTCACTAAGACTTACTTCTGCTATACCTATGAGAAGGCTATTTAGGAAACTTCTGACTATACCATTCAGCAGCCCATATAAAATAATCCATATGAGAAACAGCATTTAGAATTTTAGAATTTTCGGCTTCAAAAAACTCCCACCTCTACCAATAAACTAAGATTTCATTTATATTAAGTTCTAGAGCAGGAAAAAACAGTCCATGGCAGGAAATGGCAGGGGGAAAAAAAAAAAAAAAATCAGAACCTTGGCTGCCTGCAAGGAACAGCAGGGACTGACTGGGATGGGAAGGGGCTGGAATGTCAAAGGTGATGATGATATTCTACACAACCAGAAGTTTGGGTTACAAAGTTATATATTTGCTAAAACTTTTTTTTTTTAAGTGATATTTTTTTCTATTTATTTATTCATTTTTATTTTTAAATTTGCAGCATGTGGGATCTACTTCCCTGACCAGGGAATGAACCTGGGCTCCCTGCATTGGGAGGGCAGAGTCTTAACCACTGGACCACCAGGGAAGTCCCTAAAACTCTTAAAATGATACATCTAAGATCTGTGCATGCCATTAAATGCATATTTTGCCACCAAAGGAAAATAGGAATCACAAATACACAAATCTATTAATGATATGCATGCTTGGGGGTAAAATATACTGATGTCTGCAAGTTACATTAAAATGCAGCAAAAATAAAATACAAATAAATTGATATTGGATAAACTGATGGATAGATTGGCAAACTTCCTTAAGGGCCAGAGAGTAAATATTTTAAGCTAGTGAGCATACATGTATTGCAACACTCAAATGCCATTCTAGTTCAAAAGCAGCCACAGATGATACTTAAATAAATGTGTGTTGGCTGTGTTCTAATAAAACTTTACAAGTATCCAGGTTGCTTCCCAGGTGGTGTGATGGTAAAGAATCCATCTGCCAATGCAGGAGACACAAGAGACATGGGTTTGACCCCTGGGTCGGGAAGATCCCCTGAAGCAGGAAATGGCAATCCAATCCAGTATTCTTGCCTGGAAAATTCCATGGACAGAGGAGCCTGGTGAGCTTACAGTGCACACAGACACACTCTCTTTGTATGTGTGCAGAGTCAGACACAACTGCGCACACATACACACTCACAGCCAGCAGAATATAGTTGGCTGACCTCGGGAAAGTTATGTGACAGAAAAACTGGGAACAACTGTACAGTCTAGGTGGTGAGTACATGGGTATTCACTGGATGATTTTATTCAGCTTTTCCAGATGCTTGAAAATTTTTGGAAAAAAACAAAAATATTCTATTTCCCTTCCCTTGAAGAAACAAATTATGTTTATCCTTTCTAGGATTGATGCCATAATAAAATTATCACCAGAAAGTGAAAGTGAAGTCACTCAGTCGTGTCCGACTCTTTGAGACCCCATGGACTGTAGCCTACTAGGCTCCTCCGTCCATGGGACTCTCCAGGCAAGAATGCTGGAGTGGGTTGCCATTTCCCTCTCCAGAAGGAGGGGTTTATAAGTAAAATTACATGATGAATTGCTTTAAAATGCTTCAGGAAAAAAAAAAGTAAGCTTCATCATTTCCTGGATCCTATTTTTCACTTTTAAACCACCAGAGGGAAACATATCTACAAGACTATGGTGGCAAATGAACATTATCTCTTTGTATGACATATTACCAATTTTAACTGTCTTGGCTCTCAGGCATGATTCAGAGAAAATGACTACATCACTACGGAGTTAACACTGCCACCTGCTGTGTTCCCATGGACAAGCAGGTAATTCATTTCTACCAAATGCAGCATAGGGCACTTAGAAGATTTTCACCAGGTCGTCACATCAAGTGGAAAACCCATCTTTTAATAAAACCTACTTCTTAAAACCATCACACTTATTTAACTTTAAAATTTTTGTGGTAAAAACATATAAACCCCACTATTTTAACCATTCTTCACTTCACAATTCAGTAGCATCAATTATGTTCAAAATATTGTTGCAACCATCACCACTAGCCATTTCCAAAGCTTTTTCATGCCCCGAAATAAAAATCTGTCCCCATTAAACAGTTCATTCCCTACTCCCCTCAACCCCTGGTAACCTCTAATCTACATTCTTTCTAGAATAGAATTTCCTGCCTTTTTAAGGTTGAGTATTCCATTGTATGTATATACCACCTTCTGTTTACCCATTCATTTGCTGATACACATTTGGGCTGCTTACACCTTTGGACTACTACAAATAATGCTGCTTTGAACACTGGTGTACAAGTGACTGAGTTTCTAATTCTTTCGGATACACTTAGACGAGTGCACCTGCTAGGTCACGTGACAACTCTCTACGTAGCGTTCTAGAATCACCAAACTATTTTCCAAGTACACCATTTAATGCTTTCATCAGCAACAGTTCCAATTTCTCCAAATCCCCACCAACACTTGCTATTTTCCACATTTCTGATTAGTTATCATAGTAAGTTTGAAGAATTACCTCCATGTAGTTTTCACTTGTATTTCTCTAATGACTAATGGTGTTGAGCATCTTGTTGTGTGTTACTGGCCATATGTATATCTTCTAATGGGGAAATGTCTTTCAAGAGCTTTGCCCATTTTGTTATAAGAGTTACGGAACTGTAGGAATTCTTATATATTTGTATATTAAATGCTTATAAGATATATGATTTTTAAATATTTTCTCCCATGCTGCAAGTTGTTTTCTCACTATCTTGACAACATCATTTGGTACACAAGTTTTTAATTTTTATGAAATCCAATTTACCTATTTTTGCTTTTGTTGTTTGTGCTTTTGGAGTTCTTTCTGAAACTGCATCATCTAATCCAAGGTCATGAAGATTTATCCTGTTTTATTTATTCTAACAGTTTCAAGGTTTTAGCTCATATTTAAAATGTGATCCATTTTGAGTTAATTTTTGTATATGGTGTGAGGTTAACAGTACTACTTTATTGTTTTAGCATGTGGAAATGCTAAAACAGTTGTCCTAGTACCATTTTTTAAGTGATTGTTATTTGTCCTTTTAATAAACTCAACACTCCTAACCAAAAATTCACTAGCCACAGATATGTGTGTTTATTTCTGGATTCTCAACTCTATTCCACTGGTCTACATCTACCCTCATTCCAGCACTACGCTATTTTGATTATATAGCAATAACTTTTGATTGAGCTTCCCTGGTAGCTCAGATGGTAAAAAATCCGCCTGCAATGCGGGAGACCTGTGTTCGATCCCTGGGTTGGGAAGATCCCCTGGAGAAGGGAACAGCTACCGACTCTAGTATTCTGGCCTGGAGAATTCCATGGACAGAGGAGCCTGGCAGGCTATAGTCCATGGGGCTGCAAAGAGTTGGACACAACTAAGTGACTTTCACTCATTCAACTTTTGATTACAAGAGAAGACCATCACAAAACAGTTATCTGAAAAAGACGTCAATTATCTGTCTGAAACGAACAAGCTCTTTTACCTGAGAACACCACTGGTTTGGAGGACTGCTTTGCATTCGGGGAGTGCTGCTTCTTTTCCAGTGCGGTTAGCATTCCTCCCAAATCCAGCTGTACTGGAATCTGGCTTTTCTTTCTACTACTTTTAAAATTATTCTAAAAAGGTAAAAATCAGAAGTTTACTCATAATACTTTACAAATTGTATTTTACAAACTGTACTTTTCATTTTATAACAAAAAGCCATATAATTAAGGATAAAAAAAGACAGACACTATAAAAATCTTGATATTAAAAGTAATTTTAAAAAGGCCCATCAATTCCAAATTATCTGCCAATATTACCACCGAGGTTGCTTATTTCCTTCTCCTTTCTTAACACTGGTTTAATTAAAGCTCTGACATTTCTATTTGCACCTCCATTATGAATAAATAACAGCACACATCTACAGATAAGGAACAAAGGCTGGAATAAAGTCTGGCTACAAAGTCTGTGTGAGGCTAGCTGGTTAGTACTACTGCCTCATTAGCACCTTTTGCTCTCCAACTGCCTAAGTGCGCAAAACTGACTACCATGGAATCACAGGGGCACAACAAAAAATGTACACAAGTCCAAAGTATTAAATTTAGGCACAAAGTCAGATATACTCTCAACAAGTGTTATTTCTGAAGTAATTGTGACGTGGGTTTTGGGACTATATAAAGGCTGTATGGGCATGTTGTCTCTTGTGCTTTAGTGCCTCCACTCCTGCCCTCCAGCCACTTTTCTCTTCCCTGATGCCAAAGTCACACTGGGCGAGCGCTCACAGCAAGAGGGGAGTGCTAAGCACAGTATCGGCACCTACAGAGACCTCTGCAGTGACGGAAGATGGCCAAACTACAATACAGGAATGCAAAGCTACAGGGGTGAGAATCTTACTCTTCATAAATGTGAAAATAACCACCCCGCTTCGAGAGGCAAAAGGACAATGAAAATGCCCAAAGTACACAAGTTCCCCATCTGGATTATGAACTATAAACTCATTCCTGAATCCACAGTGGGGCCGAGGTACAAGGAGATTCATCTCTTTCTCTGATCCTGACTACTTGACTATGCTTCTGTCAGACAGAACTGCCTCACAAAAGGATTCTTCTATTTCCTGAATACACAAAGTTAATGTTTTTTCTTTAAATCAAACTTAGACAAGCAGTATGTGTTCCCTTCTTTTCTGATATAGCAGTAGCAGTTACCAATCATCTAATTTCAAAAGTGAGGAAGCAGTTCTGGCTTAAGAGCAAATTTGTTTCAACACACTGGATGCGGTTCCCCAATGAAGAAATGAATCAAAACAAAACTACCTGTGCCCATAAAGGAAGACGTCTGGAAAGGAGGCTTTCTTGAGAGTTTTAGTTTAGCAAGAAAAGTTAAGCCTAAACCAACTGTGGTTTCAATCTAAAAATTACCTGTGGCTGCTGTTTAGACTGAAATTTCGGTGACTCTACTCTGTCTCTTCTTTCAGATGCAACTGCCAGATTGGGAAATTCCTCGGCATCCTAAGTAAACCACATACCCTTTAGCTCTTCACACATCACAAGAATCAAACAAGCTTAACTACAATCTTTTCTTCGCTCATATTTTCTTTCCATAAAAATCTCCTATAGAAGTGCTCAAAGGTATCATTAAAAAAAAAAAAAAACTAATGTAACTACTTTGGCTTTATTTCACTTTTAGAACAAACTTAAAGACCTCAGTTTGAATGCCCCTGCCCCCAGAGAGCACGGGGCCTCAAGGATGGGTTCACCAAGCAGTCTATGAACTGCCTCTAACCATCCTGGCACAAGAGTGTTCAAGCACCATCCTTCAACTATGTTTTCTTTAGGAAAACCATCAACTTGGACACAGGAGATTTAAGCATCCTGTCCTGTGTGCTGATCCTAGGTTAGAAAAAAGAAGTCTCTAAACAATGTTTAAATCATTTAAAAATGTTTTATGTACTTTTGTCAGTATTTTAGGCACCCTGGAGAAATTATGTGAAAAATGAGGGGTGGAAACATGAATTATCTGTTGGCCCAAACAATAATGCTCCAATGCAGTTGCAGGTTTTCAAATAGGCAATCCCATTATTCTCAAGGAAATGTCTCAAAAGCCCTAGGAGTCCCTCAAGTTTGTGGGAACACCTTGGGCTTGACCCTAAGTTGGTGGCCTGGGGAGCACTGCTGAGGACCCTTCCTGTCAGCACCAGGCTGTTGAGTCTGATAATTCCCAACCCAGGAGAAACATAACCAGAATCCAGGATGGCTTCTTGGAGAACAAGGACATTCTTGGAGTATTACAGGACAATCTAAAGCACATTTTTGGAAGCTCGTGATACTCTCTTCTTGACCAGGGCCCACAACAGATTTATGGTATTATAAATTCCTCTCTATAGTGGAGCACATTATAGCAAGACATCTAGATAGAAAAGGAGGCCCTGCAGAAGCAAGCATGCCAAAGCAAAGGAAAAACAGGTCAGAAGACACTGAGGGGTATGGTACATATTAGTAGTATGGCATATACATCACTAAATTTCAATACAAGCAGTTTTGTCTCTAGACCATTTATTCATTCTTTTCAGATATTTACTGAGCGCCTGCTATGAGATGGGCACTGTGCTGGAGACACCAAATTGAAAGAGTGAAGAAAGTGAGTGATATTAATTTTTTTAGCACTAGGAAAACAATTATTTAAAAAAAATGGGCAACCAGTATTTCTGTTTCTTAATAGAACCTATATTTCTATTAAGGAAGACCCACTTATTATATCATACAAGGTGAGTAATAAATATAAATGTACTTCAATCCTTGGTGGCTCTTGAACTGTCAGGACTTCATATTTTGATTTAGACTTTTCTTTCTTTTTCTTATTCTTTCTTGAGGCTTCATTTTGCTCAGGATTGCCACCTTGTGATGCTTTGGACTAACAACAACAACAACACAAAAACAAAAAAGCAAAAATTATGGTTTTTAGAGCATTCAATAAACATTTTAATTCCATGCATTAGAATAAAATTAAGATATCAAGTTGTACAACCACATGGCAACTTTACTCAAAACTTACTCCCTATTTTCCAAAGAGCCAGCATTTGGTAGAATGATTCTGAAGGAAAAAAATCCATTAAAGCAGATGCCACATCCAACTGTGCAGGAACAGGTGAATTTGGACCTAAGTTTTCAGCTTGAGGAGGTCATGATAATGACCCTACTGATGTCAACCTGAAGGCCTTCCATGAGTCCAGGTGTGCCACTTCCATCACCACAGCCCGAAGGCTCCTAAACCTGACTGTACCTCAGGACCACCAATGTAGCCTGTGACTCCAACCTCTGTCTGGGCTCATCCCAGACCTGCAGAATTTGACCTCACCACCTTTACTCTCCGCTCAGCCCCCGGCCTTTCCTCAGTCGAGTCAAGTACGCTTTAGCTTCAGGCCCTTTGCACTTAACACTCACATAGCTGGATCTAGACTACCATTTACTTCCTTATTTTAGCTCAAGAGTCATCCCACCTCTATCTAACCTCTCACTCTCCATCGTCTTTGGAGCACTAATCCCCATCTAACAAACTCTGTCTTGGTCTGCAGATGGCTAATCTCTCTCCAATAGAATGGCGGCTCTAAGAGGACAGAACATTTTTAATGTCTGAGACCCTGCTCTGCCCCAGTGAGACCTCACCCTTCAGAGGTAAAAAGTCTCAATGGCTATTAAAAAGAATATTTATCTACTAACTCAGGAGGAGCATTGCAGGAGACGTAGGTTCAACCCCTGGATCAGGAAGATTCGCCAGAGGAGGAAATGGCTACCCACTCCAGTATTCGTGTTGGGAATATCCCATGCACAGAGGAGCATCGTGGGCTACAGTCTGCGGGGTCGTGAAGAATCAGACACGACTGAGAGACTGAGCACATCACAACAAAGGGTGGGACAGACAGCAAGTTGCTAATGAAGGCTCTTGGAGTCGGGGGGACCAAAGGGCTATAGGACAAGGACCTTTTCCATAACTAGACCTTTGTAATATTACAAGTGCTTTTTCAGTAAGAAAAACTCACAACACAGACAAAGTTTTAGAGGGAAGGGGAAAAAACAACCAAAACATGATGATCACAATGCAAAGTGATCTGGGTCATAAGATTACCAGTGATCTTCATTTTCTAATCTTTATTTTGGAACTTCTTAACAATAAACTTCTCTTACACCTTTAATTAAAAAATAATTTTTATTCAGGTCTAGCATAGTCTCTTACTTCTCTGTACATTCATTCCATTAATTTCTGAGAGTTTGATACTGAAACTCCAACTAAAAATCTTAATTTATCTACTTAAACAATTGTAATATATAGTGGGAACTATATGTAACTTTGTTCTGTATTTGCCTAGTCTCTTGTAAACGTGTTACCATAATCTCATAATTTAGAAAATTTAAAAAAAAGAAATGAAAAAAAATTTTTTTAAGATGCTAGGAAAATAAAACAAAATCTGTTAACTCTTAGAGTGTTAAATGCTGGTTTAGATAGTAACATGGTGGCCTGTTGTGTAACCTGTGCCCAGATGTCGATGGGGCCTTGGAGCTGGCCGGTCTCTTGTGTCTACTTGGAGGGGGCCTCACCACCGCCTCCTGTGTTCCTGAAGTATGTGCATGAAGCTGCAGGGAACAGGCACAGCAGTCTAACTTCACCATTAATTGTCACCAGCACAGATTCTCTCAATCAACCAAGTATAAACACACAATTCTTTTTTGTGTGGGATGATCACTTTGGATACTGAAAAGTATCCCAATACTCAAAATGCTAGGAAACCAGTACAAAACAAATACTACCCCATACTTCAATCTAAAATAATGTATCAGTATAGAAAGAAAATCAAGAACAAAATCTAGCCTCCCCTTACAAAACGCTCTTCAAGAAACAAATCTAGGGACTGAAAAATAACAGCTTAAAATTATTTGAACTGAAAAGAAAAAATGAATTCTGAAATGCTACCTTACAGTAAGTAGGCTGCAAGTAACCAAGAATCAATTAGCATACTAGATAATTGCAAAATGGGGCATACAATTATTTTGTTATCAGTACTTGTAGCAATGTAAATTCAACAGACAAAAGACTGCAGTATTTTAAATACCAGAGCATAAGTTTCTTCCAGCATCTCTCTTTTAAAGAATTCAAAATAGTCACTGATATTTTAAGACCACAGGTCTAAAACACACATCCTCACTCATGTTTAAAAGGGATCACCTGTGCCCTTCAAATACTTGTGTCCCTCTTGAAAAAGAATAAGACCTCAAGTACAACCAACACAGGTTAGTGCCTATACTACCGAATGAAACACCTTCAGTGAGGCTTTGAGAGAGAAAAACTATCCAGTGAGTAGTACAGGAGAGCAACATGAACAAAGTGTGACGCATACCTTTTCAGTAAGACGGACAACGTGTTTCTCTTTGTAGGGAGGCTCCAAAGATAAACCTTCAGAAGACGACATACTATCATTTTTAGGATCTGCTGGTGAAGCAACCATCTTTAGGTTTATCATGGAAGTAACATTTTTAGGGGCTGGTAACACCTCTGTAGATAATGTCTGCCGAACAACATAACCCATTGGTGTCCAAGATAATTCTGCTTAAAGATAACCAAAATTGTTGAACAATCCCAACAGTAAAAAGGAAATGCCTTAGAAATTCCAAGCATGCATTACATGAACTACTCAAGAGCATAGTTAAACTAAGGTACTGTTCAGAACACTCTAGGAAACTAGTTTCCATTAAATTTGCTTTTCTTCTTGGAACATGCAGGCTGAATTAACTTGAAAGGGGGACTGCCTATCCTAGGATCTGCTCTTTTTAACTTGGGGGTGCAGGCAGTAAACAAATAATAGCTTCCATTAAAAAATAATAATCCACAATACATCCACATGGCAAACACACAGAAATACTGAACTGAAGATCAAACTATGGCCCTACTAACCTTGATGTGTACTTTTAAACATCAGAAGTCAAAGATCACTAGACTTCAGCTACCAAAGTAACTGGTAATTTATTTCTTTTTAGAACACAGGCATAAGTACAGCAACACTACTCCTTAGGTGCTCATGAAACTCTATACACAGACAAAACAAAAGGACATCCATCAGGACAAAGGCAGGTCATGTCAGCAGCCTGTGGCCACCTCACAGTGGAAAGACAGACTGTTCTTGTCACCACAGAGCTACACATCTTCACAGCAGCTGCTGAAGTGAGGATCTTGTATTCAATCACATATGCACCAAACATGCTAACACCATAGGAAACACAGCTGTGCATAAATCAAGAATAACTGTGTAAAAAGATCTTCTGTTAGGACAAGTTACCCACAAAAATTTCAAAAGCAGAATCTACTGAACTCATTCTAATATCTCACTTCTGCACCAGGCTAGGACAGACCAGCAGTTTTCAAAGTTCTGAGACTCCCAGGACCCTTTCAGGAGTCCAGAGTCAAAACTGTTTTCCTAATAGGAATGTGTCATTTGCCTTCCCTACTCTCTTGCTCAGAGAGGTATAGTACAGTGGGGTTTAAGACAGTATGACAGAGAACAGTGAAACAGCTGAATGTCAAAACAGATCTTCTGAGCTGGGTGTTAAAGAGTTGCTAAAATATAAAGGCTGCTCTCCTCTCCTGACTTTAACTTTGGCAAATGGCTACCTTTTTAAATTAAAACATGCTATGTTAACCTGTAATAAGTTTATTGTTACTTTTAAGCAAATTAATAAGTATTTTAGTATTTCTCAGTTTTAACCCTCAGATTTTACAAACATTGACAATTATCCAAATAAACAGACACTCTTTGGGGTTTCAAAGGGTATTAAGGGGTCCTGAGACCAAAAACTGTGAGAACTACTGGTATGTGAAATGCTTAAGAAAGTGGTCATTCCTGAGTTCATAAAATGTCTCCCTTAGCCTGATGAACATTTCATTGAGAATTCCTTACTTGTATGTAGTTTATATTCCTTGTGCAAGGAAGTGGGATCTTACCCACTTTAACTTCAATCTTCTAACAACGATGTCAGTTTATCAACAACCCATAAACTCCCTTAAAGAAGGCCTTAAAAACAGAAACATTTCAACAGCACTAGCCTGAAAATAAACTAAGAAAATAGACAACTGATTTTCTAAAATAGTATTTGGTAGCCACTCTTACCTCTTGTACATGAAGGGGGACTGGTAACAGCATTATCGGTTACAGACTCAGTCCGATTATTATTTTTCACCACTATTTCACCCTAAAAAGCAAACCAGTTGTTTTCTTACTAGTTCAAACTAAAAATAATCATTATTTTAAAAACATATAGCCTCCTTTACCAATCTTAAAATCTGCAAAATATAGGCTAATAAAAAATTCCAAACATGTACGTACATAACGTGCAAAGTTACTTTCTTTTGCCAAATCTCATTCCCCAGAGGAAAAACCACCCATCTACAGCTTAGCTACTAGCATCTTAGTGTTTCGTCACTTCAGAGATAAACATCTGTGTATCATTTTAAATGGATCTCAATAATGGGATCACACCACACACAGTATCACGTTAACATAATAATTTCCAAGTCAGCAAAGATTCTTAAAAGCCAAAGTGCCTGCTGTGAAAGGAAAAGCTGTTTTCATCACACCCCCACACCAAAGCTCAAAAAAATTCCTGAAAATGTCCACAAAAGCAAATACAAGTCTTCGAATGTGTACTTCCTTTTATAGACAGAAAGCTGCATCATGCGTGGAACAAGAGGAACCGAATGACACTCAGGGACAAGACAGTACATTAAGAGAGACCGCAAAGTGACCAGCAGCACCCAAGGCGAAAAGAAACTGATAATCTCAAACTAAGTGGCTTTAAAATGAATTCTGAAGTTCATGTGCTTCAAAAATTACCCATTTTACCATTTCATCTAAGCTTAATTAAAAAAAAAATTGTGCAGCAACTAAAACTGCTGAATAGGCCTTGTGGCACTTCTCTACCTAGTAGAAACCTGGCAACCTCAAAAAGCTGCTTCAGAACCATGGAAAGAACATGCTCCGTAACTAGGGCAGAAAGCCACCATTTTCATTAAAAACAAAAATACAGTAAAATCCTCCAAGGGACATCCGCTGATTCCTGGCCCCACGGCAGAACTCACTAAGAGCCTGGAAATGCCTACATCGCCCTGGGCCCTCCTGCCCCAGGACTTCCCCAGGCAAGGACCCAGTACTTCCCTCCAGAGGGCAAGCGTGGGTTCCTGGGTTGGCAGGTATCACTTGCTAACCTGCAAATTCCAAATCACTGCCTGACACAGCATACAAATCTTGCAGGAGGTGTCACCTAGAGCGCTTGCCCCTTCGAGGGAGTCTGGAGCTGTTTGCTTCAATCTGCTGGAGGCCTGAGGCCCCACCTCTGAAAAGGATCTCGATAATTTCTGCACATTACTTCAAATAAATGCAAGACAAAGGCCACTAGGGAAGTCAATTTTTACTTTCAAATGAAGCATTTCTGGAAACTCCAAAGGCATGGGAGAAAGATGCCATTCTCCCTTCTATTGGCACTATTCTCAGCTTCCAAAACACTGGGCTAGCTCTGGAGGAGGTGATGTGGCATCAGCAGAGCTCGTGGAAGTGGCTACACTCTGAGAAACAAATTCTTTTCTGACACTAGGGAAGTCAATTTTTACTTTCAAATGAAGCATTTCTGGAAACTCCAAAGGCATGGGAGAAAGATGCCATTCTCCCTTCTATTGGCACTATTCTCAGCTTCCAAAACACTGGGCTAGCTCTGGAGGAGGTGATGTGGCATCAGCAGAGCTCGTGGAAGTGGCTACACTCTGAGAAACAAATTCTTTTCTGGCCCCATTTGTAGGCTGCTGTGTTCTCTAGGGGATTCCAGATAGGCACAGTATATAAACATGTTAAGTAATCAAGTAAAAAATTAAATCCATCAAATGAGAAAATGATTTAAAATACAGCCTGCTCTTTGAGTAAACATAACATTTCTGCTCACCAGTCAATGAAACACTAGAATTGGCTTACCTATCCAAGAATGATTAAGTGAATTATATGTATCAATATCAAAGACTCAATGCAAGTTATAAGTCCAAAAACTATTTAACAATATGGGAAGATTACCATAAAAGTTTTTAAAAATTCAAACACAAACTTGTACATATGTATTCTTAATTGAAGGGAATGCCCCTCAATTCCCACAATGCAATACTAAAAAAAGACTACATGCCAAACATGGTTTGCTCTTGGTTGTACAACTTTAGACAGTTTGTCTTTTCTTAATATTTTTCTGGTGTCCTGTTACTAACACCATGAGGAAAAAGTTTCTTTTTATGGGAAAGTTGAGGAAGAACAAAACAACTCCACATATAATTCAAGAGTGTGAATATACAAGGCACTGAGTGTGTAAACCTCCCCACAGCAAGAGGTGCCCCACCCATCCACATGTGTAGTGCTCACACAGCAAGTGAGCACAACATAAAGCGTCAGTCATGCCCCTGCCCACCCTGGACCCTATGTACCCTGTACTACTTTTGTGAGAGCTCACAGGCTTGGAATTATCCACTGACCATCCACGACGAAGGCATGGAGCCCCTCAACTACTCAGCTAGTTCATACACCCAGCCAGGGCCCAGAAAACAGCCACACAACCGCTAAATGAAACTGTGATTTTTCTGTATCAATCAGCCTTACTTATCGCCACCATGTAAAAGGAAAACATCCAGGTGGGACAGCCTAAGGGTCGACATGTTGGGAACGATTTGTCTTCAGCAAATTATATAAGCCGCTACCACCAAGTCTTCAGAGGCTTCAGGATCCAGGCACCCAAAAGAAGCACTAGGGCAGGAAATGTAAATTTTTTCTCCATTCAAAAGGTGTATGAACTGGGAAGCTCTGTTTTCCTCACTGTTTCCTCTTTCTCCTGGCCTCTACACAGGAATAGGCCTCAATTTGTCAAAAGCCATTTTAGCAACTATAACCAAACAAAATTTTTTCCTGGAAATCTCAAAATCTGTCTGACAGGAAAATGCTTCAATCTGATGGACTAAAACTTGAGATCAAATACTGAATACAGTACAATTTAACACTTACTGCAGTGAGATTTCCGGTTATCATTGACAGGACAGAGGTGCAGATAAAACTGCCTGGGAAAATCAGAAGTTTCACTGTGCAGTTCTAACATTACTATTTGATTTTTAAAAATACTTTTCTCTGTACTGAAAACAGTGTTATCAGAATGCAATGGTAGAAACAACATTTTCACAATGGGCTATGGAATTTAGTTGAACCAAGGCCAGAATCTTCTCCTCCTGAGGCATGGCAATGCTTTCTAGCCACCAGACATGAAGACACTCGCTAAGCGATTCTCTGGGAAGAGCAACACCAGGCGTTACAGCCTGACCATACACAGCTCCAACAACACAGAAAGTCACCTAAGCGCACCCCACGATGTGAAGTGTACGTTAGTGCTTCGGGTGATGTCCTTGCGTAACTGTCCATCACTGAGGGGAACAAAGAGCAGGCGGCTGCACTCACCTCTGATAACCCTGCAGAGGCTGTCCCCATTTCTCTGAGAAGAGAAATGTCAGTAGAGGCGGGGCGTAAAGGCCCCCACTTGGGCTGCTTTTGTATCTTTGGTATCTCACTGTTCTCTGGACTCTGCAGTTCAGGAAAATCCAACCTGGTAAATCCAAACTCAGGTTTGGAGGCAGATCCACTCTTTTCAATGATTCTGGATTTCCTGTCTGTTCGTTTATAATAACCATCTGCATTTACAGAATTAAAAGTAAGGGTAAAAATTTAGAGGTTGTTTGACGACCTGCACTCACACTTCAGCTGCAGTGTAGAAAGTCTATTGCTACTGATGCAACAACATATTATTGTCCAAACAGCCTAGTTTTTGGTAGCGTTGTTAACCTCTGAAACAGTGGAAAACATAAATGACCATGGGGGTCACCAAGCAGAAAAAAGCAACATGCTGCAAATCTTAGGAGTAATTCTCAACTGGATGAAATAGTTACCTTAACCTGATTGTGCAGCTGGGCATTTCAATTATTCTCAAAACACACTTTAGAGTTTTGTGAGATTAAGGGGACTCTTGTGAATTTCCTTTAAATAATAAATTTTCCATATTTTAGTTTGCTGGAACGAACTAGAGGAAAACAAGTATTAATAGAATTAAACTTATAACCTCTCTCCCACTTTCCTCCTTCAAATGCAAACGAATGATGCCATAGGTTACAATTCCATAAAGCCCCAGCATCTTAAAAATTGTTTAATTATAAGGCTAGAGTTATTCCAGTTAACTGTTCAACTCTTCTTTCACATTATCACGTACCAGAAGATTTATAAATGACATCAACACAAAGAGAAAATGTTATGTATCAAGTAACAGTAAATTACACAAGTAAATAAAATGACAAACCATTCCCACTAAGTATACTATTATAGAGGTTTTAAGTTATGACATAAATAGATGATGGCTGTAATCAAGGTACAACAGTAAATAATTAACAGAAAAAAAACCAAGGTATCATGTATAATCACTAACTTTCAACCAGAGACTGGAACAGCAGTTCTTAAGCCCAGAACAGACGTGTCCTTTGAATAACCATCCTGCCCTGGGTTTGGTATTGTTCAGGATGGGATTTAAACTGCAGTCAACTCTCTCCCCTACTGAAAAGTGTTCCAACAGAAAACCAGAGAAGCTATTTTAGGGATCAACATGATCAAATACAGTACAAGGATATGGCTGTAATTCACTATTTAACAAGTGTTTTGAGGTGGTTGATTGTCTCCTACTTGCTATGTGATTTTACAGAAGTTCTTGCATAAGACAATGTAGTACCATCTTTGGATAAACTCCAGGATCCCACAGGAAACTTGATTGCCTCAGTTTTTCATGACGACTAAGCCCACAACAGTTTAAAGAACAGAAATGTTCCTGGGAGTAGACAGGGTAGAATATAATATACAGAGTGTGTTATTTTTACCTGATTTCAAACTATTCTCAGCATGAATGGACACACGAGGTGAACCTTTGACTGACTTTAAATCAGATGATACAGGTCCGTTAGTCTTCTTACTGTCAAACTTTTGTTCATCATAGGTTTTCTTCTGCAGGAAACATTAAAAAATAACATTTTTAAGAACACAATCACTATAAAAAAGGCCTGAATTTGCAAATTCATAATTACTCATAACTCAATCATTTTTTTAAAAGGTTAGACGATATCAAATTTTAAATACCTTAAATAACATGCAAGAACTGGCCTATTCTTTATGTTTTAAATGCTAAAGTGGCCAACAACACCAAGACATTTACAGACCTTAAACACAGCTTTTGTGTCTTGTGGGAGAGGGCACGTGTGCTCACTTCGTGGCTTCACTCTTTGAAAACCTCCAAAACAACTGGGTTGGTTGTCATCATATGGGGAGCCAGGCACTGGGCAAACGTTTTGTGGTGACTGCAGGGTGTAGGGAGAGTAGGCATATGGATGAAGAGGGATCTCAGCAGAGAAATACTGAGATGGAAAAGCTGAAGCTCCAAAAGCCATATCATCAGTATAGAGTTTCTGTCTAAATAAAAAGGGTAAATTTTAGTTGCAGATTTCATACCACAAACCAAGAAGCTTAACAAAATTTAAACATACTATTTTTGAGGTCATTCTTTCTAGCACTGAAATACTTCTAATTAAAAACCAAATAAAACTCTTCTTAACCTGCAAAGAAAGATGCTGACCTAGTTCCACTTTTTTCATTACGCAGCTGGAACCTCCATAACAGGACTCTATTATAAAGAATATTAGAAAAGCCCAAGGATGCTCCAGCAGCTTTCCACTCTCATGCTGTCAAATATTCGGAAATGCCTCACTCCAGCAACCCTGACCAAAATTTAAGCCATCTAGACCACTCTCTCGGCAGAGGGGGCTTTTATAGAGCCCCCACTGCCCATCCAAATCCCACCCTGACAACCTCCAGGGCCTGCTCCCTGAGGCCTCTGGGCGCCTGCAGACAGCCTGCCCAGCCCCTTTCCGGTTCCAAGCCAATGCCACACCCTGCTCTCTACTGACTCAGGGGGCTGGGACCACGACGCACAACGTGGTCCAAGAACTGCATGTCCTGCTGATAAGATGGAACTGTCTGTGAACACTGCCACTGCCTCAACTTGCTCAAGTCACAAGGCTGGAGCGAACTCTAATTTAACACTTGATTTTTTTTTTTTTTTTTTTTTGGCAAATTTAGTACAAGGCCAGAGGTTTCAACCATTTTGCAATGAAGGTTGATACAATGATAAATGCTAAGCAACTGACTTAATACAAATCACAGTATTCTCATTCCCACAAATAAGCACCAGCAGGTGTTTCCCTGACTTTCCAGGGCTTTGAATTATTTGTAGCAAATCAGTGAAATCCTGAAGTGTAGGGTCCACTGAAAGGCAGGAAGAGTCAAAGCTAAGGATAACACACCCCATGTGATCTTCCAATTGTTCGAATGTCAGGAGATACAAGCACAGGCACCAACTAGTAGAATTTGTATTTCTACTCTGCTACAAGTAAGAGTCTGCAATGAAGAAGGGAAGGAGTCACTGTAAACAGGCCAGACCTGTAACACACTGACAGCTGCCAAGTCTCCCGTGACCTCCTTCCTGTCCATCTCATTAACCTCTACTACATGGTCTCTACTTCTATCACACCACTTGAAAAGCTCCACTAGCCTGGACTTGACAACCTCTGCCCTCTCCTTGCGCTCACCCATCTTCCAGTTTCCTCCGTGGCATGGTCCCCACTACACTCTCCCATCTCACCTGTCAAGACTCACTCTGAGCCAGAACCTCTCCTCATTTTGCTCAGGACTTCACTTCAGCATATTTATTCCAGCACTTTATCACCTCTAGGCCTCTATCTCCAACTTACAGGTCATTTTCACCCACCTAGCACGTATAGCTCCAAAACATAGCATATGATCCCCAAACCAGCCCCACTGCCAACTTATGCTCTCACAAACGATCCCAAATCTTTCCATGTATTCAACTAGCTAGGATCTTTCCCACCAAAACCCATATGAACCCTTTTCTCCTGCAGAAGGTCTCCCTGTATTTTGTTCTCTATTTCCAGTGCCTAACTCAATCGGAATCCTGCAGGGCCCCAGGAGTGTTCCTGATCATTGCTCACAGTGAACTTACTGTGTGTGGAAAACTTCCTGGGTACCAAGCCTTGTGTTGAGAACTTTAGGAGTCTTTGTCTCTCTTGAGCCTCTTCACAGCCCAGTGAGGTCGATGCCATTAAGCCCCGTTTAGTAGAGAAGGGAATGGCAACCCACTCCAGTATTCTTGCCTGGAGAATCCCACGGAGAGAGGAGCCTGGCAGGCTACAGTCCATGGGGTCGCAAGAGTTGGACACGCCTTGGCGACTAAACCACCACCCAACAACAACCCAATCAAAACTTTCAAGCCCGTCTCCTTTAAAGCTGAGCCAGAAGCCANCCACTCCAGTATTCTTGCCTGGAGAATCCCACGGAGAGAGGAGCCTGGCAGGCTACAGTCCATGGGGTCGCAAGAGTTGGACACGCCTTGGCGACTAAACCACCACCCAACAACAACCCAATCAAAACTTTCAAGCCCGTCTCCTTTAAAGCTGAGCCAGAAGCCAGGTGTGATTATCATGATCCCACCCAAAACACTCCCAAAGTTCTCTATTTCCTATCCAACAAATCTAACTTTTCAGCTGTACCACATAGGCCATAGTTGACTAGTGGCTCATGGGATCTTACTTCTCTACTGTCTCCCAAACATATCTTGCACCCGGTCCCCTCTGACCTGTCAGGAATCCAGTCACTTCTCCACCCACCAACCTGACATGAGCCATACTCTGTAGAGAACCACTAATTCACATAGTGTATGTGCTTGCTTAGTTGCTCAGTCGTGTCCGCCTCTTGAGACCCCATGGAGCCCACCATGCTCTTCTGTCCATGGGATTTTCCAGGTAAGAATACTGGAGTGGGTTGCCATTCCCTTCTTCAGGGGATCTTCCTGACGCAGGGACTGAACCCAGGTCTCCTGAATTACAGGCAGATCCTTTACCACTGAGCCACCAGGGAAGCCCCAATTCTCAAAAATGAGAGTTTTAACCTAAAAGCAACCACTGGTACTGCAACTTTCACATTATACTACAAGATACCAAAAGCAAGAGCAGCTGAACTCAGGTCAGAAGAACTGAATGCTAATTCTAGTCCTGGTGCTACCTCCTTGAGAAATTTTGGACAAGCATTTGCAGCCTCAGTTTTTCTTGTGCAGAAATAACACTACATCTCCCTGCCAAACTCATGGATTTTGGCAAGCATGAAATCAATGTGTTCAGTAATCCCCAAACAAAACACACACTTCCTCACCCCTGTGTTACACAGCATTTGTCACAAAGCACATACTATGACAATCAACAAAATCATTTTCTGGGGAGGATGACTGGCAACAGAGAACTTGCTTTGTTTGCACAACCTTTATTGGTTCATTATACCAGTAAATACTCAGTACTTCCCAAACATGGCCATTCTACATACTAGGATACTTCTAATGATATTTGCCCTGTCTATAACATAAACTTGAAGGAGACTGATAGTACGTTTTCTTCCATCTCCACCACAGCTCACGAGACAGGCCTTCCCCCACTTAGGAACTAGTGCTTTTCCAGCCTTTAGCTCATGAACTCCAAATGAATAGATGAAGTCCTTTGGCAGGCACTGCTAGAAGTACCAGAGGTGGACATTCAGCAAAAGGTCACTCACTTCCTTTAAGGACCCAGAGAACTAGGTTGCTTCGGGGAAGAAGTAGAAAAGAGGATATGCTTGTTATAGAGAACTTCAGTCCTTTTCTCAAGGCAGCAAGTGATCTCTAAACAAAATCTGATTATAGCAAAAAACAATTCTTAACTTATATTAGAATTAACTAGATAATCACGTCTTCACTGTGTAATGTCTCACCACTTCACCCCACTTTAAAGGCTCTCATTCTTTCTAAGCTTGCTCTTTGATGTCATGACTCCACTGTCCTTAAATCGTTTTCTTGTCAGGCAGCAATACTGTCAAGTCAACCTTTTCAGTGGTTATAAATATTTTTTAAAAAAATCAAAGCTATAAGGGAATAAGGGGTTAAAAAAGCATAATTTTAAAATTCAGCATTGAGCATCCTTAAGCCTCTGATTAGTCTCAATGTGTTATAGCTAGAATGCTGCTTTAGCTGTACGACTATTTTCCACCTTTATTTTAGGTCATTAGAATTTTACCCAGCAGATGACTTAACAGTTTTTATCACAGAGTGAGATACAGCTTGTACTTTATCATGTGAGCCCATTCAAGGTAGGAAATGACTTAACTGAGACCCATGTCAACCTTCCTGCTACAAAGGAAGAAATTACAATGGAAAACTTGGCATTCCTACCAAAGACCTTCAAGCACATTCTGTCAGGACTTCAATTTCAGTCAAAAAATATAACTTTTCTTATTTCCTAAATATACCAGACAATCCAATGATTTAATTTATTCCAACTTTTATTTTTGTGAACACAGCTCTAGAATTTTTATGAAGTATAAACTATTTTCAAGCACACAATGCAGTTATTGGGGGGAAAGGTAACAAGCCTGACCCAAAACAACAAAACATAAAGATAAGGATTTTCACATAAGCATAAAGGTGATTCATGCCTTAAAAATAAATCTACAAGTAATCCACACAATCATGTGAAAAACTTAACACTTATTTTTCTAACTTCAGCTAATAAAATGGAAACCATTTTCTAACTACCTAGAGAATAAATCCCGGGGAGGATAAACAACATTTAAAGGACAAAATAAGCCTTCTTTCAGCTCAAATCTAGAAGAATGTATAACCAAAAATTTGTAGGATCCATCTCCACAGGACAGTTATAAAGCAAAACAGTTAAAAGCAAACCTCAGCAATTTCCAAACACTTTATCTGCACAAAGAGGCAGCCCTGGTTGCTAGCCCTGCTCCATCACTGAGCAGCGTTTTTCAATGTTACACCCTAAAACTGAGGAGCACGTTTATTTATTTATTGGGGCTTTTCTTTGCCTCATTTGCTCTCACCCACTTGTTCTGGCCATTTCATCACCCATAAATACATGATACAGTTTTAAACTGTAGGTACAACAGACTTGCATTCCCCACTAATAAATGCAATGCAGTCTCCATATTTTCTCTGTCCCAAATAACCAAATGAATACAGAGAAAAAAAAAAAAGAAGAGCTCAATCTTCAGTTTTTGGTGTGCTACACAGTTAAGCTGTACTGTAATTTCCTTCTTGGATGAGGAGCACCTTCTCCAGCTGCTCTGAAAACGTTAACACATAGCTGTAGAATATTTCAAGTCTAATTACCATTAAAGCCAAGCAACAAGGTCCCCATGTTAAGGCAAGACGTTCGGAAGAATACATACTCAGGCACTGCTAGTTCTTGGACACATGGATAGTATGGGGTGGCTGCACAGCTGGGGAAAACCGGTGCTTCTGAAGACTCTGACCATCCCACATTGAGCCCAGCAAATTTGGGAACAAATGGTTTGACATCTGCTGACAACTTGATGCTCTGAGGAGAAAAAGGGGGTTATAGCTACAAACTTTCTAAGATGAACCAAGTGGGGGAAAAAACAACAAAGAGTCCCTCCCATCTCAAAGCCCCAGAAATGCTAACACCAATGCTGCAGTTCAAATATATATGCCCAGCAAAGACAAGAATTTGTTAGCAATTTCTTCCCAAACCCTTTTTCACTAGAAAAGCCAGTCTATCAAATATTAAAAATGGAAAATAAGGATAACCATTTAAAGTGGGAGTTAGAACTACAAGTGACGTTTCCTTATCTTTAAGGTAGAATACAGTAGTTTACCTTTCGGCTGAGTTAAAGGATAACAAACTATCAAACTTAACTGTAGCAGCACTCAAAACGCACATGGTCCTTAGCCTTTATTGGTTCTATTAAATTTCTCAAAGAACTTAGAACAGCTGCTTTTCATTCAGCCAACCAATAAAGGCTGTTTTGTTAAAAACCAAAAGTAAGCTTTGCCAGAAAATCTTTGTATCGCCACGAGCCCTTGAAATATGAATATAAAATATTCGTCGAATTTTTCTTTCCGTTTTTAGATCTGTATTGAGAAATTTACTTCCATTAGCAACTTATAATCATGTTTTTTCATTCGTGTGAAAGCCTGTTTTTGCGATTGTCAGGGCTCCTGCTAGAGGTTACTCTTAAGCTAGCCGAGCAGACTTCCGCTTCAGAAAACATATTCACAAGCTTTTAATAAGCAGTTCCTGCTCACCAGTGCGGTGAGGAGACACGGTCGCGCAGCTCCTCCGCAGCCTCGGGACTAGTGGCAGTTTCCCATCGACGGAGTCCTTCCTCATTTTGTTAAACCGTGGGCCGTGTGGACGCGCCCGGGGCTAGGAGTCGCGGCCGCCCGGCCCGACACCCCCCGCCCTGTCCCCAACCAGCCTCCGGCCCACGCTAATCCAGTTCCCACTCCATCCGCGCAAGGCCAGCACTCTGGGAGGCCCAGGGCCGCCATCCTCACCTCGGCCGCGGGCTCCCGCCGCCCCTCCGATGCCATGGCGGGCGGCTGGGAAGAGGTCCGGCCGGGGAGGCCAGTAGCCGCCCCGTCGGCTGGCGGGACCGAAGGGCGACAGTGCTCCTCCCCGCCTTTCCACCGTCGGAGAGGACGCCAGGAAGTGCGTCACAAAAACGCGCCTCGGCCCGCCTTACTTCCGGTCGGAAATGCGTGGGGCGGCAGTTCTGCGCCTGCGCGAGGTACCCGGCATGGTGAGTACTTAAAGCTGCACCGTCGCGCTTGTAGTGTGGAGTTAATATGAGACTGTCTCCGCAAAGGTAGCGAACAGACCGCGGGATGTGGTTAGCTAGGCCCGCACGAGGGGTCGGTGCACGGGGTGGTGGGCACGTGGAGCGAGAGAAAGGTCTGTGGGGAGTTGGGGGCCTTAAGGAAACCTCACACCTTGTGGACCTACAAAGGGAGAAAGTCAACAAGATTTGGCATCTTACATTTCCAGGAACCTAGAGCAGTTTGGAGAAGGCAATGGCAACCCATTCCAATACTCTTCCCGGGAAAATCCCATGGGCGGAGGAGCCTGGCAGGCTGTAGTCCATGGGGTCGCACAGAGTCGGACACGACCGAGCGACTTCACTTTCACTTTAAACTTTCACGCATCGGAGAAGGAAATGGCAACCCACTCCAGTGCTGTCTGGAGAATCCCAGGGATGGGGGAGCCTGGTGGGCTGCCGTCTGTGGGGTCGCACAGAGTCGGACACGACTGAAGCTATTTAGCAGCAGCAGAGCAGTTTGGAAATAACCACGAAAAAGAATTTCAAAACTGCTCAGTTCAACAAAGGGCTGTTGACCACTAGGAAATGTGCTGGGAGAGGAAGAGATGGAAAAGCAGAGTGGAAGTAAGCAATCCTAGGGCAGGTGGTGTTAGGTAGAATGGGAAATGCAGGGCGTTGCTTGGGAGACGGAGGGAGGGAGGGGGAGCGCAGACGGTAGAACTCTTGTTTACTTGGTGAAAAGTGGAAGCTGTTTGACCAGTAGAGGTTAATTAGGTTGAACATCCTAAACTGGAGGCTAATTGTAGGTTCTCTGGTGGCTCAAGCGTCTGCCTGCAATGCAGGAGACCGGGGTTCAGTCCCTGGGTTGGGAAGATCCCCTGGAGAAGGAAATGGCAACCCACTCCAGTATTCTTGCCGGGAGAATCCCATGGACAGAGGAGCCTAGCGGGCTACAGTCCACGGGGTCGCAAAGAGTCGGACACGACTGAGCGACTTCACTTTCAGAGTGACTGCTGGGTATTTCAAGCAGTAAATGCAGGCAATTCCAGCTCATCTCCTGGTGTTCTGTGCGCCTCCCACAGGTCAATTAAAACACACATCCAAACCTCCAGAGTGGAATGAGGCTTGGGGTCTGACAGTAAGCTGTGCTGGAGATTGAGCATTATGCATATGTTGGTCTGTGCTAAATACAATCAAGTTACTACTTAACAATTCTGACGTCTTTCTTGGCCTACACCCTGAACCTGTAGCCAGTGGACGCATGGAGATGGGATTAAGTTCTAGGCTCTTGCCCATCACCACACTGCCCTCAATATTTATCATGCTTATTATGTGAAAGCACTACCCTTTGCAAAGAGAGGTGCATACAGAAGACCAGCAATACTGGGGGTCTCATGCTTATTGGCAGCCTAGCTGAAAGGTTTCTTCAGGATTAGCAATGATAAAAAGCCTGTGTTTGGATTAACTAAAATATTTCCTTAGCAGTTAAAGCAATTTGACACCAAATGCACACCATGTTGTAAGTTTTAAAAGTGCACTGTATCCCCCTTTGGCACATGGAGAAGAGAAATGGGGTTAAGTGGTTTCTCCCAAGGCAGTAATTACATAAATAAGTGAAGTAACCCAGAGTATTAAGTTGGGTTTCTTTTTGTTCAGTTGGAGATTCTAAACAATTCTCTAGGAACTAAACAACAGAGCTTTAAAATCTACCTTGGCTCTGTTAAACTTATCCCTAGTTCTTAGTATCTTTATAAGTGAATTTAAATGGTACCCTGAATCACACCAAGCTGATAGGTTTAAACCCACTTAACATTTTATTTCTTTGAAGTGAATTTATTTCCTCAGCACTATAAAACAGATCCAACATCCTCAATAGTCACAGGTTAACCTTAAGAAAACAAACCTCAGTAACTTCAAAGAGTAATAAATGCAACATACAAACTTTATTTAACAAAAGTAACAGATAAGTCAAACAGGCACTTATATTAAAAGAAAAACTGACTAGAAGAAATTTTTATCTTAAAACACCTTATAGTAACCTACTTGCAGTTGCATTTAACTGAGCTCTGTTGCTGTGAAGAATACAGCTCATGCACAGGTATGGATGAACAATTTGTACATTTTTCAAGTATTCACTGAATACTACCTTATATACACATATACATTAAATTTGAGAAAGATTTAATTGATGATCCCCAGATAAGCTTCATTTTTGTTGATCTTTTGGAAGAGGCCGTCTAAAGAGAAGGATGTGTGGTTCTGTGGAAACAAAATGTTTTATATTATTTTAATACGATTGTCATTCCTTCAACAAAAAAATCAAGAGAATTCTCAACTGAACCAAAATAAAGTAAATCCACAGTCAACTGATGTTATTTATTACAGTATCTGAAATTTTGCTTTTAAGTTACTATCAACAATAAACAAGAAATCAACATTAACAAGGAGAATTTCCCCCCAGTTAATTTTACACACTGGAGAAAAGGAAAGTAAAGAAGTCATTTGAGGAGAAGGGTTTCTATCTTTAGAATCTCAATTCCAATGAAAAGTAAAGAAAAAGGTTATCTGTTGTGGGGAAAACACAGTTAACACCTCAAAACACCGTAGGTCCCAGGGGCCCTCCTGGTAGATTCTGTTTCAATAGGTGGAGGACTGAGTAGGAACCTACAGGTAGGTCCTCAGTTGCTTTGTATTACCTGGAGAAAGACCTTTCTTAATTACGTGCTCCGATCCCAAGATAGTTGCAAGTTTGAGTTTTTCCTGCCGATGCTTTTCTTTAAAAGCATAAATCGAGATAGCTTTAGCTTTACCTAATTCATATCATTAAGTTATGGCTCAGTTGGTAAAGGTCCACCTGCAATGCAGGAGATCTGGGTTTGATTCCTAACCTGGGTCAGGAAGATTCCTTGGGGAAGGAAATGGCAACCCACTCCAGTAATTCTTGCCTGGGAAATCCCTTGAACAGAGGAGCCTGGCACACTACAATTCATGGAGTCGCAAAGAATCAGACACATCTGAGTGACTAAACTACCACACCTAATTCAGCTTCTATGCCTTCAAACTTTGTTCAAAGCGATATAAATCCTTTAATTTAGATTTATTGAGATAACCCCAGAACACTAGTTTCTTAGTCTGTCTTACTAAAAGTTTACCAATAATCTAGAAAACTGTTCAAATCATTTCAAATTGCATCAGTTTCTATACACAGAACTTCTAGACACACAATCTTAAATTAAGTTTTTAGTTTTCATACAGACAACAGAATTCTAAATACATTTAGGACAAAATACTTCAAGATACTGCTAGCAATGACACACATTTTAAAATAAAACAGAATAACCTGTTTTCTTTTTTTACTTCATAGGTTATTTTTGCACATACAAGAATGCATTCTTTTCACTATGTAAACTATTGTTTACTATAAAATTAGAACCTTCCCTAGGAAGGAAAAGTCATTCAAAAATAGTCAAGCTATCACTTACTTAGGGATATCATTGAAACATCAGTATTACAACAAATTTCCAACAACCACTATTATTTTCAATTAATGCTTCTCTAAATAATAAAACTTACCTGGTTCATGAATCATGTAATGAACCCAGCCTAGACTCTGTTGGACACCAAGTCTCCTCCACTCCTCTTCAGACATCAGATGGGTTTTGGGTACTTGTTTGGAAAGTTCTCTGGGTAACATGACATGTCTGTTAAAAAAATATATAGCCAAATATTAGTACTCTATGTGGATATGCCTTTCCTACAATTATGATCGCTTTACACATGCATCTTTAGGACACTTAAAAAAGCAACCCTGTTGGGGCTTCCCTGGTGGCTCAGACAGTAAAGCGTCTGACCGCAATGCAGGAGACCCGGGTTCGATTCCTGGGTTGGGAAGATCCCCTGGAGAAGGAAATGGCAATCCACTCCAGCACACTTGCCTGGAAAATCCCATGGACGGAGGAGCCTGATAGGCTACAGTCCGTGGGGTCGCAAAGAGTCGGACACGACTGAGCTAATTACTTACTTACGTTATCACTGGCATCAATCTTAAGAACTACTTAAGTAGTTTGACCACCTTTAATTCTGATTTTTGATGGCCTGTGTTCAAATTAGAAATTAGAATATGTACTCCAAAGGTCTCAAATATTAGTACTCTATGTGGATATGCCTTTCCTACAAAAGGGAATCCCTTGTGGCTCAGATGGTAAAGCGTCTGTCTACAATGCAGGAGACCTGAGTTCGAGCCCTGGGTTGAGAAGTTCTCCTGGAGAAGGAACTGGCAATCCAGTCCAGTATTCTTGCCTGGAAAATCTCAAGGAGGGAGCAACTTCACTCCAGAAGTACAAAGCATTTTATTTACGATTAACATTTTTCCCTGATAGAGACTGCTTGCTAATTGTCTCAATCTTATTCAGGAAAAGAAGAACCTCAAAAACTAAGCAGGACACATGGTTATCGAAAACACCCCAGCCTCCCCTGCAGCAATCTCTGGTCTCATGACTAAATCGACCAATAGGACAAAAGCAGAAAATATGCAAATTATGGAAAGCATCCTGAAAAGAAAAGAGCATGCCAATTTTCATTTTTCTCCTTCCTGTTGGTTAGGAAGCAGATTGATGTGATCAGGGAGCAAGAGAAGTCATCTAAGACCACAGCTGCTGCTGTTAAGTCATTTCAGTGGTGTCTAACTCTGTGTGACCCCATAGACGGCAGCCCACCAGGCTCCCCCGTCCCTGGGATTCTCCAGGCAAAAACACTGGAGTGGGTGGGTTGCCATTTTCTTCTCCAGTGCATGAAAGTGAAGTCGAGTCCGACTCTTCATGACCACATGGACTGTAGCCTACTAGGTTCCTCCATCCATGGGATTTTCCAGGCAAGGGTACTGGAGTGGGTTGCCATTTCCTTCTCCACTAAGACCACAGAAGTGATTATAAATTGAGAATGGTCCCCGATTGTAAGAGCTGCAAATAACCTGTTACCTGATTTCTATCTTCTACCTAATTGTTGATTAGTCTCAAGAGAAATGTACAGTGCTTTTGTACTCATCTTATGTATACCCTACAAAATAAAGCAATATTTTATGTTTAAGTGGAAGTCACATTCCCTACCTTCTCCGTAAACCATAGAAATAGGCTAACCATCATCAAGGTTTGATGACAAGGGAAAAATCTCTAAGTAGCTTCAATCTTAGATGGAGAGTCTACATGTATTTATTTTCCCCTTGCATGGGTATATATTGGGCTTCTCTGGTGGCTCAGAAGGTAAAGAATCTACCTGCAATGTGGAAGACCCAAGTTTGATCTTTGGGTCAGGAAGATCCCCCTCCAGAAGGGAATGGCAACCACTCCAGTATTTTTGCCTGGAGAATCCCATGAACAGAGGAGCGTGGTGGCCTACAGTCCATGGCATCACAAAGAATCAGACACGGACTGAACAACTAACACTTTCACACTTTCAAAACTATATATATTTCTAACTACATATAAGGAGAATTGTTCTCCAAAGTTAACATTTCAGTACCAAGTGCTTTTCATGGAGGGTGCCGAGGTAAAGGCAATAATAATACAAACAAAAGAGCTACTAAGATAACGTTGCAGGATACAATTAAATTTCCCTTCTCTGAAGATTACTGCCCTGTTTCATAAAAGTTTAAGTGGCTTGGTCAAGAAACAACAGCTTTAATTAATACTGGATTAGATATTAATCCAGATTTTAGTAAGATTGTGGTTATATTCTGTCCATTACTGCATATCCCCAGCTGAATTCTTGGTCAACATCACACAATTGAACATTATATCAACACATTACAGGATTAGAACTGTGTAGTATGTAAAAGTAAGACAATTGACTTCAAACAAAGAGACTTCCTCAATGCAATTAGGTATTACTAATCTGCAAGGCTGTCCAGAGAAATCAATTTTTCTCCAGAGAATACAGATTTACAAGACATTAGGGGGAAGGGAAAAAAAGAGACCCACCCACTGTTACTGAATGTACGCTTTCTAACTCAGCTTTCTTGGAAATCTAAAAGGATAGCAGCCAGAAAAGGTCACTGTTTGGCCCCGCCTACGCGTTAGCAGTTTCCCAGGATGCAGCGTCCTAGTCACCACNTTTCCTGTACTGGCTCAAGAAGCCAGAGAAAGACTGAAGAATCCTATGTCAATTAACTTAGAGCAGTAATTGAAAGTCCAACTGTATGGTAACAGCTGCATAAGGGTGAACAGGAAAAAAACATTGAACTATACTTTAGAAGGGTGAGCTGTATGTATGGTATATGAATATTTCAGCTCAAATGTAAATTTTCAAGAAAGAAAAACCACTGGACATATATGGCTTTACAGAAAAGTTTTACCAAGCTTCCAAGTTTTACCAAGAGTTTATTTCATAGAATAAACTCTTCTGCTCTATAAGAATTTATTAGGCAAGAATAATATTGATTCAAAAAAAAAATGAGAAAGTAGACGTCCCTTTCACTCAAAGACACGTAAAAATTTCAAATAAAATGCTGGCCAACTGAATCCCATTGTGTTTCTTAAAAGGATGAGTTTACTATCTCCAAATGTAAAGAATAGCTTAATATTAGAAATTCTGTTAATCTAATTCACCACATTAACAGTGTAAAGGAGAAAAAATGATCCAACGGATGCAGGAAAAAAAAATTTGCTGAAATTCAATGTTCCTATAATCAGCAGTAAAGAGCCTACCTGCAGTGCAGCAGGAGCCTCAGGTTCAATTCCTGTGGGGAGAACCCCTGAAGAAGGAAATAATCCTTTCCAGTATTCTTGCATGGAAAATCCCATTGACAGTCCAAAGGGTTTCAAAAGAGTTGCACACGACTTAAAGACTCAACAACAACAATGGATGCAGAAAAAAATTTTTGCTAAAATTAACTACTCCTATAATACAAACTCTTAGTAAACCTACTTCTCATTGGTGATACCACTCTTAGCAATTAGAAGTAAGAGGAAGCTTTGTTAACCTTGTAAAGCTATCTATAAAAAACATAATTCTTATGAGAAAACATTGGAAGCATTCTCTTTAAAATGTTCTATTATCTCCAATTAGATTGAACAGTGTTTGAAAATCAGCACAATTAAGAGAGGTTGAAGACAAATTAGTAAGAGAGAAACAAAAATTGTTTGCAACTGATGTAATCATCTGTATGTATAAGATTAATATCCAAGCTCTATTGCATTCCTGTACACCAGAAACAATAACTAGAAAACCTATTTAAAAATAATGTATCAGCATCAAATGTCACCTACCTAGGAATAAGCCTAACAAAGGATATGCAAAATTATGAAACTTTGAGAAACATAAATGAAGTCTTGAATAAATGGGCAAATATACTGTGTTCCTGCTTAAGACTCAGTATAGTTAAGATATAAATTATTTCCAAATTGATTGTAGGGTTAGTCTAATTCCAATAAAAGTACCACATTCAAAGGACTTACTTGACTCTAAAATAATAAGAATAAGGAAATGGCTAAGAATAGCAAAGATACTTAATGAACTCTAGCAGATCATGATTTATTAAGAACCTATAGTAATTCACTATGAACAAAGCTAGTGGAGGTGATGGAATTCCAGTTGAGCTATTTCAAATCCTAAGAGATGATGCTGTTAAAGTACTGCATTCATTGTGCCAGCAAATTTGGAAAACTCAGCAATAGCCACAGGACTGAAAAAGGTCAGTTTTCATTCCAATCCCAAAGAAAAGCAATGCCAAAGAATGTTCAAGCTACCACACAATTGCACTCATCTCACACGCTAGCAAAGTAATGGTCAAAATTCTCCAAGCCAGGCTTCAACAGTACATGAACTGAGAAATTCCAGATGTTCAAGCTGCATTTAGAAAAGCCAAAAGAACCAGAGATCAAATTGCCAACATCTGCTGGATCATCAAAAAAGCAAGATAGTTCCAGAAAAACATCTACTTATGGTTTATTGACTATGCCAAAGCCTTTGACTGATGTGGATCGCTAAACTGTGGAAAATTCTGAAAGGGATGGGTATACCAGATCACCTGACCTGCCTCCTGAAAAATCTGTATGCAGGTCAAGAACCAACAGTTAGAACTGGACATGGAACAACAGACTGGTTCCAAATAAGAAAAGGAGTATGTCAAGGCTGTATATTGTCACCCTGCTTATTTAACTTATATGCAGAGTACATCATGAGAAAACGCTGGATGAAGCACAAGCTGGAATCAAGATAGCCGGGAGAAATATCAATAACCTCAGATATGCAGATGATNACAACAGACTGGTTCCAAATAAGAAAAGGAGTATGTCAAGGCTGTATATTGTCACCCTGCTTATTTAACTTATATGCAGAGTACATCATGAGAAAACGCTGGATGAAGCACAAGCTGGAATCAAGATAGCCGGGAGAAATATCAATAACCTCAGATATGCAGATGATACCACACTTATGACAGAAAGTAAAAAAGAACTAAAGATCCTCTTGATGAAAGTGAAAGAGGAGAGTGAAAAAGTTGGCTTAAAACTCAACATTCAGAAAACGAAGATCATGGCATCCCGTCCCATCACTTCATGGCAAATATATGGAGAAACAGTGGAAACAGTGGCAGACTTTATTTTTGGGGCTCCAAAATCACTGCAGATGGCGACCACAACCATGAAATGAAAAGACTCTACTCCTTGGAAGAAAAGTTATGACTGACCTAGAGAGCATATTAAAAAACAGAAACATTTCTTTGCCAACAAAGGTCCATCTAGTCAAAGCTATGGTTTTTCCAGTAGTCATGTATGGATGTGAGAGTTGGACTATAAATAAAGCTGAGTGCTGCAGAATTGATGCTTTTGAACTGTGATGTTAGAGAAGACTTGAGAGTCCCTTGGACTGCAAGGAGATCCAACCAGTCCATTGTAAAGTAAATCAGTCCTGAATATTCATTGGAAGGACTGATGTTGAAGCTGAAACTCCATACTTTGGCCATCTAATGCAAAGAGTTGACTCATTTAAAAAGACTCTGACGCTGGGAAAGATTAAAAGTGGGAGGAGAAGGCGACGACAGAGGATAAGATGGTTGGATGGCATCACTGACTCAATGGACATGAATTTGAGTAAACTTCAGGAGTTGGTGATAGACAGGGAGGCCTGGCGTGCTGCAGTCGATGGGGTTACAAAGAATCGGATACAACTGGGAGACTAAACTGAACTGAACTGAACTTACTAGCCTGGGAGATGAGTGCAATTGTCTGATGGTTAGCACATGCTTTGGTTCTACCCTTCTTGGGAATTGGAATAAGGATTGACCGTTTCCAGTCCTGTGGCCACTGCTGGGTCTTCCAGGTTTGCTGACATAATGAATGCAAAAACTTGATGGCATTCTCCTTTAGGGATTTGAATAGTTCTGCTGGAATTTCATCTGATCCACTAGCTTTATTAACAGCAGTGTTTTTTAAGGGCCACTTGACTTTGCACTCCAGAATGTCTGCCTCTGGGTAACTAACCACACCATCATAGTAATCCGGTTCATTAAGATGTTTTTATACAGTTCTTCCATGTATTCTTTCCATCTCTTCTTGATCTCTTCGGCGTCTGCTAGGTCTCTACCACTTTTATCCTTTATTGTGCCCATCTTTGGGTAGAATGCTCCCTTGACATATACAATTTTCCTGAAGAGATGGCTAGTCTTTCCCCTTTTGTTGTTTTCTTCTATTATTAAGCACTGTTCATTGAAGAAAACCTTCTTGTCTCTTCCAGCTATTTTTTGGAACTCTGTTAAACTGGATGTACCTTTCCTTCTTTCCCTTGCTTTTTGCTTCTCTTCATTCTTCTGCTATTTGTAAGGCCTCCTCAGATAATCACTTTGCCTTCTTGCTTTTTCCTGCGGGGGGCGGGCGGGATGGTTTTGTTCTCCACCTCCCTTACAATATTATGGACGTCTGTCCATAGTTCTTCAGGCACACTGCTAACTAGGTCTAGTCCCTTGAATCTATTCATTACCTCTACTGTGAATTCATATGGGACTTGATTTAAGTCATACCTGGCTGCCCTAGTGCTTTCCCCAATTTTCTTTAGTTTAAATCTGAATTTTACTATGAGAAGCTGATGATCTGAGCCCCAGTCATCTCCAAGCCTTGTTTTTGCTGACTGTATACAGCTTCTCTATCTTTGGCTACAAAGAATGTAATCAGTTTGATTTTGACCATTTGGTGATGTCCATGTGTAAAGTCATCTCTTGTGTTGTTGAAAAAAGGTATTTGCTATGACTAGTGCATTCTCTTGGCAGAATTCAGTTAACTTTTGCCCTACTTCATTTTGTTCTCCAAGGCCAAACTTGCCTGATACTCCGGGTATATCTTGACTTCCTACTGCTGCATTCCAATCCCTGATGGATGAATAGGACATCTTATTTTAGGTGTTAGTTCTAGGAGGTTTTCTAGGTCTTCAAAGAACTGATCAACTTCGATTTCTTCAGCATCGATGGTAGGGGCATAGGCTTGGATTACTGTGATGTTGAATGGCTTGCCTTGGAAATGAAACAAGATCGTTCTGTCATTTTTGAGGTTGCACCCAAGTACTGTATTTCAGACTCTTTTGTTAATTACGAGGATTATTTCATTTCTTCTATGGGATTCTTGCTCATAATAATTGGTATAACGGTCATCTGAATTAATTTCACCCATCCCATCCATTTTAGTTCACTGATTTCTAGAATGCTTATTCTTACCATCTCCTGCTTGACCATGTCCCATTTCCCTTGATTCATGAACCTGACATTCCAGGTTCCTATGCAGTACTGTTCTTTGCAGTATTGGATTTTACTTTCTTCACCAGACACATCCACATTGAGCCTTGTATTCACTTTGGCCCAATTCCTTCATTCATTTTGGGGCTACCGAAGAATTCATGCTTTTGAACTGTGGTGTTGGAGAAGACTCTTGAGAGTCCCTTGGACTGCAAAGAGATCCAACCAGTCCATTCTGAAGGAGATCAGCCCTGGGATTTCTTTGGAAGGAATGATGCTAAAGCTGAAACTCCAGTACTTTGGCCACCTCATGCGAAGAGTTGACTCATTGGAAAAGACTCTGATGCTGGGAGAGATTGGGGGCAGGAGGAGAAGGGGATGACAGAGGATGAGATGGCTGGACGGCATCATGGACTTGATGGACGTGAGTCTGAGTGAACTCCAGAAGTTGGTGATGGACAGGGAGGCCTGGCGTGCTTTGATTCATGGGGTCGCAAAGAGTCAGACCCGACTGAGCAACTGAACTGAACTGAGTAATTCTCCACTCTTCCCCAGTAGCATATTGGACCCCTTCAGACTTGGGGCACTCATCTTTTGGTGTCATATCTTTTTGGCCTTTTATACAGTTCATGAGGTTCTCATGGCAAGTGCTAAGGTTTAAGGAGATCTGTGCCAGGAATAGGATCAAAGACCAAATAAGTATTGCTTTCATAAATCACAGTATCACAATATGAAGTATCAAAAAGTCCAATGGGGTTGGTAAATCATGCTGGCCTGGAAAAAACCCATCTTAAGTACTATCATAGTGTGTTGAAGTGATGATTGGTTTCAGCGAAACATTATCACATTAAATTTAAGTCAATTTAATTTCTATTTAAACTGAAGTTAGTTTAGTTTGCATTTAGCATTTTGTTTTCTTTGTATAAAAGTTCTAAACTTTGTTCTATTTTATGTATTTAAGTAACATTATAATAAAAATGTTTTTCTTCCCCCCCTAGTATAATAGGTGTAAAGTTAACACTGGTAGTCAGGGGGATTTATTTACTTTCAAAAGGGATCTGTACACTTCTTACATTTGAAAATCTCTGCTAAAATGTAGGGCCCTCTCATTCTGGTCAGCCATGAGGCACAGTCTCTGGACACCCTTTACCTCATGGTCTTGATGCTAAAAACTTGACCACAAGTCTAAATGGACTGATGCCAAATCAAATCTTGGAGACAGAGTTTTGGGTGAAGTGAAAAAGAATACCTTTATTGTTTTACCAGGCAAAGGGGGACACCGAATTGTGCCCTGAAAAACTGTGTGTACCAACCCAGAAGGATTTAGTGAGAAATTTTTTAGCAATCATTCAAGGCTGATAAGGACTCGACTGACTGCAGAGCCTGCACTCCTTTAATCTGGCCTCGGGTGGTCTTCTCTGTAACGCTAGCATCTTTTACTTGTTGAGCTCTTGGTTCTGTGTTGGGCTGCACGCTAAATCACTTCAGTGTGTCTAACTCTTTGCGACCCTATGGACTGTTGCCCTCCAGGCTCCTCTGTCCATGAAATTCTCCTGGCAAGAATACTGAAGTGGGTAGTCATTCCCTTCTCCAGAGGCTCTTCCAAACTCAGGGATTAAACCAGGTCTCCTGCATTGCAAGTGAATTCTTTACTGTCTGAACCACCAGGAAAGCCCCTTTAGTTCTATAAAGAACTCAAATATATTGTTATATGTATCCCTCGAGAGGAGAGTGAACAAGTTGGCTTAAAACTCAATATTCAAAAAACTGAGATCATGGCATCCGGTTCCATCACTTCATGGCAAATAGATGGGGCAACAATGGAAACAATGACAGACTTTATTTTCTTGGGCTCCAAAATCACTGCAGATGGTGACCACAGCCATGAAATTAAAAGACTCTACTCCTTGGAAGAAAAACTATGGCTAAACTAGAGAGCATATTAAAAAGCAGAGACATTACTTTGCCAACAGAGGTCCGTCTAGTCAAAGCTATGGTTTTTCCAGTAGTCATGTATGGATGTGAGAGTTGGGCTATAAAGAAAGCTGAGGCCAAAGAACTGATGCTTTTGAATTGTGGTGTTGGAGAAGATTCTTGAGAGTCCCTTGGACTGCAAGGAGATCCAACCAGTCCATCCTAAAGCAAATCAGTCCTGAAGATTCATTGGAAGGACTGATGCTGAAGCTGAAATTCCAATACTTTGGCCACCTGATTTGAAGAACTCCCTCATTGGAAAAAGCCCTGATGCTGGGAAAGATTGAAGGCAAGAGGAGAAGGGAATGACAGAGGATGAGATGGTTGGATGGCATCACTGACTCGATGGACATGAGTTTGAGTAAGCTCCGGGAGTTGGTGACAGACAGGGAAGCCTGGCGTGCTGCAGTCCATGGGGTAGCAAGAGTCGGACACAACCGAGCAACTGAACTGAACTGAGGTAGAACCAGGACCCTGCCCCAGGGCTGCACTATTGTTTCTTGGCTCTCCCACCGTTGTCTCTGCATCCCTTCCCTTCCCTGATTAGCAACTGTTCTAATCTGCCCTTTTGGGACTCAGGGAAGGTCGTGGAGGCTGGAGTCTATTCCGTACAAACAAGAAATGAGGAAACAGAAAGGCTTCCATGCCCAGGAGCTGCACAGGGTCTACGTGGGCGGAGCCTTCTGGAACTTGGCTGCATGCAGACTGCTAGGCTGTGTGCACAAGTACTGGGTGTATCCTGTGTTAACTCATGCAAATCTTCCCTCAAGACAGAAAATTTTCACACCTGAAGGCTGAGAAGTGCCCTTGGTTAAACAGATTTTTCTGCTGAAATATTGTACTGTGTGGTCGCATAGATTTTGATTTGGAGGTGGGGAGGAAGGAGGAGTAAATTTATCTTACCTGGAGTGTAGGGGAGACTGCCCCAGGTAAACTTCAGGGAGAAAGTGATGTCTGCTTCTTCCAGGGTGAGGAGTGGGGATGTGCTAAATGGAAGAAAATTGTGGAAGAACTTTCCTCTCAGAAAATGCAAAAAGACCCAATAATCCTGGGGTCATGAGCAACAAACCTCAGTCATGGTACTGTGAAGACCTTTAAAAAGAAGAGGAGGATGATGACTCGGGTGATCGTTCATTTATCTGAGCATTACAAGGTTCCGAACAGCGCTGAGAGCTACAGTTGTGCCTCTGGGAATCCACGACCTGGATGCAGTGATGTCCCCATTTCTGAGTCTGTTAAGTATTTCGGGAAGTCATTTTTGCATACCGAGTCATATGCAAAAAGTTTTTCTTTATCTGTTCTGACAGTTTGGTAAAATGTGTGACAAATTTCCACACAAGTTCCTTAACTAATTTCAAATGGGGAAATTCTGCTTATGAAGATGAGAAACTGGACAACACCTTAACCAAGTCATCAAAGGCACATCACCCATACAGAGCAGACGGAAATCACGTGTCGTCAGATGTGCAACCCTGAGAAGGTCACGCCACCACTTAAGCCAAAAATACACAGCCTGAATCTCCCAGGGAGGAAACATCAAAAGGAAATGGATGGGTAGTCTTTAAAATAAGTGAACAACAGCATTAAAAATTGTTAATATGGGGTTTCCCTGGTGGCAATGCAGGAAACATGGGTTTGATCCCTGGATGGGGAAGATCTCACATGCTGTGGGGCAACTAAGACCATGTGCCACAGCTACTGAGCCTGAACTCGAGAGTTCATGCTCCACAACAAGAGAAGCCACGGCAGTGAAGCCCACACACTGCAACTAGAGAGTAGCTCCTGCTTGCTGCAACTAAAGACAGGACCGTGCATCAGTGAAGACACAGCACAGCCGAAAGTACACCAAAAAAAATTTTTTTAAGTGTTGATATGAAAGACAACGTTTGAGAAACAGTTCCAGATTAAAGAAGCCAAAGGGATATGATAACTAAATGCAGTATGTGATCCTGAATCAGGAAAAAGTAAAAAGATATTTTTGAGACTTTTGAAGGATGGTAGATCATATAAAGTGTTGATGTTAAAGTTCCTGAATTTGATAAGTATACTATGGTTAGAATATTTTTTACTATTTATGGTAAAGAATCTGCCTGTAATGTGGGAGACCTGGGTTCGATCCCTGGGTTGGGAAGGTTCCCTGGAGAAGGGAATGACTACCCACTCCAGTATTCTGGCCTGGAGAATTCCATGGACTAAATAGTCCATGGGATCACAAAGAGTAGGACATGACTAAGCGGCTTTCACTCCACTTCACTTCAGTATGATTAGGTGAATTGTGTCCTCACTCAAGAAATACATACTTCGGTTAAAGATAAGGGAGCATGTCTTCAGTTCAGTTTCAGTTCAGTCGCTCAATCATGTCCAACTCTTTGCAACCCCTTGAATCACAGCATGCCAGGCCTCCCTGTCCATCACCAACTCCCGGAGTTCACCCAAACTCATGTGCATCGAGTCTGTGATGCCATCCAGCCATCTCATCCTCTGTCGTCCCCTTCTCCTCCTGCCCCCAATCCCTCCCAGCATCAGGGTTTTTTCCAATGAGTCAACACTTCGAATGAGGTGGCCAAAGTATTGGAGTTTCAGCCTCAGTATCAGCCCTTCCAATGAACACCCAGGACTGGTCTCCTTTAGGAAGGGCTGATTGGATTTCCTTGCAGTCCAAGGGACTCTCAAGAGTCTTCTCCAACACCACAGTTCAAAAGCATCAATTCTTCGGTGCTCACCTTTCTTCACAGTCCAACTCTCACATCCATACGTGACCACTGGAAAAACCATAGCCTTGACTAGATGGACCTTTGTTGGCAAAGTAATATCACTGCTTTTGAATATGCTATCTAGGTTGGTCATAACTTTCCTTCCAAGGAGTAAGCGTCTTTTAATTTCATGGCTGAAATCACCATCTACAGTGATTCTGGAGCCCAAAAAATAAAGTCTGACACTGTTTCCACTGTTTCCCCATCTTCTTCCCATGAAGTGATGGGACCAGATGCCTTGATCTTAGTTTTCTGAATGTTGAGCTTTAAGCCAACTTTTTCATTCTCCTCTTTCACTTTCATCAAGAGGCTTTTTAGCTCCTCCTCACTTTCTGCCATAAGGGTGGTGTCATCAGCATATCTGAGGTTATTGATATTTCTCCCGGCAATCTTGATTCCAGCTTGTGTTTCTACCAGTCCAGTGCTTCTCGTGATGTACTCTGCATATAAGTTAAATAAGCAGGGTGACAATATACAGCCTTGACGTACTCCTTTTCCTATTTGTTACCAGTCTGTTGTTCCATGTCCAGTTCTAACTGTTGCTTCCTGACCTGCATATAGGTTTCTCAAGAGGCAGATCCTCAACCTACTCTCAAATGATTCAAAAGTAGGCATGTACTGGGATTTCCCTTGTGGTCCAGTGGCTGAGACTCCATGCTCCCAATGCAGGGGGCCCAGGTTTGACCCCTGTTGAGGGAACTTGGTCCTGCAAGACAGAACTGAAGATTCCACATGCTGCAACTAAGACCTGGTGCGGCCAAAGAAATTAGAAAAAATTTAAATATGCATGTACTGTTATACTGTATCTACATATCTTACATGCTATGTATATTTTGTATATAAAACACTGTAGTGTACACAAATGAATACAGTAATTTCCTCAGTATGAGGACATTCTTTAATGTGTCTGTGAGTGTATAAAGAAAGAGAAAGAAAATGATAAAACAAATATGTTCGAATGTGAAAAATTGTGATTTGGGGTAATTTTAAAAAATGTGAATTGGGGGTATAGGGAATAGGGAAGTTTTTTATATTATTCTTGCAATTTTCCTGTAAATTTGAAGTTATTTTTTTTTGAAGGTAAAACACTTTTAAAAATCAGAATGAATTATACATTTAAGCATGGTTTTATAAAAAAATAAAAGTCACTGTTTGTGACCAGAGAAGTTCCTAAGTTAAAATTAGCATAGGGACTTCCCCAGTGGTCCAGTGGCTAAGAGTGCATGCTCCCAATGCCTGGGTCCTGGGTTTGATTCTTGATCAGGGAACTAGATCCCTCAAGCTGCAAGTGCGAGTTTGTCTGCTATAACTAAAGATCCCATTTGCTGCAACTAAGACCTGGAACAGTTAAATAAATAAATATTTTTTTAAAAGTAGCATTGATTTTGGAGATTTAATATGGAAGCACTTGGCTTCCCTGGACAGGCTTTGGGTCTGCAGACCCTGACTTCTGTCACCAATGGGATGACAATAAATCTAAAATGAAATGAGGAAGCCACAGGACAGAATGATCTCAGTGCTTCCTGCCTCACACCATCTTTGTATGTAGAAGCACCCCTCTGTGGATCCCTAGTGGCCCCCTGACACGCCATCTGTCATCTTGTGCTCTGACCCTGCTAGGGCGTCCCCAGGGGAGCTGCCCGAGTGTGTGACCCAGGCCAGGCTAAGGGAACAGCCCTGACTGAGAAGTTGTCAGCCCTACGGCCCAAGCTGCTTGGCTCCACAGCCCACACCTGCCCATGGGACACATCCACCCATGGGACACACCTGCCCATGGGACACACCGGCCTGGGGAGGGTGCCCTTCCCCATAATCACTAGTGGTTCTGATCCATGGTCTCAGGATTATTACTTGAGTTTTTTGAGGAATGTGTTGGTCCCGATTTCCTTCCTGTTTGTCAATTGCCCACTCCTCTCTCTAAGCCAAGTGGGGTCAGTGTAGTCTTTTCTTTCTGTATCCTTAGGTCTTTCTGTTAATTCTCTCCCACTAGTCCCATCACAACTTTTATTTGTGGCTACAGAACCTAGGACCCCAACCCTCAACTGCCTGAAGAGCACAGGGCCCTATGCGAGCAAGCCATCCTGTCTCCTGGAGTCTGAATGTTGAGCGGGACTGAACACCAAAGAAGCAAGTTGTCCAGTGGCGATGTCTCCACAGTGGGGGCTGAGTGTCTTTCCCCAAACCCCTGGTTTTCCCATTCCTACTATTGGATCCTGTGGGTGACCTGGCAGTCATTTAGTTTTATAGATTTAAGCTCTAAACAATCATAAAGACTTTGTAATTAAAAAAAAAAAAAAAA